>JABBOT010000003.1:22572301-22913450 GCA_016165875.1 Acanthopleura granulata
AAGATCATAGGCATTGTCACACAAGATCCTGCTGACCAGCATGGCATTATCACAGTTTATTTTTCCACATATCTTCTTATTGGTGTTTAATGAAATACACTTGCAGTTATAATACAGGAATTGAATTTATGGGAGGAGGAAACTGAAGTTAACTGTTATGGTACTTTTTACCAAGTACTTAACAGATGTCCTGGCTCGAAGTTTGGAGGTAATATATTTCACCTGGATTATACATGCTCAAAGCCACAGCCAAACTAGCAATAGCTGGATTAATTGAAGTCTGCTACATTACTGGTCAGGCAGAGCTGTTTGGTGCTTGGGAGAACAATACCTTACACAACCTCTTCACAAATCTTGGTCAAATATGATAACCATTAATAACATGGGCCTATAACTGAAACAGACTTTTGTGGGTTATGGTATCAAAAGCTAACTCCTTACCTACATCCCTGAATAGATATATCCTATATCCAGCTATAACCTGGTTTTTCAAACTGAAAATGAAGTTGCCAATGTCAGCACATCAGACAGGATCACCTGTACTATGTGTACTCAATAAATCTGAATAAGTAAAAAAAGTTGCAACGTTCAAATCTGTGAATGATAGAGGAAGTGAGAAGAAAACACCAAGTACCAGCTGTATGCAGTCAAATATATCCCAGAAACATCTGCATGTTCAATTATGAATTAGCACTGAGTAGTGCTACCACATGTAGCTTTATTTCAAATATATGTAAATTACGACATCTCATGTACGTAAAATATACTGAAGGAGTGAAGAAACTGCAGAGCTGCCATGTATTTTTTATGCTGTTCTTCGAAATTAAACATCCTTACTAAACCAATCCCACGGTCGACAGACTCCTATAAAACTGTTAAAAACCCACTATGCGCACAACCGTCCAACGTTGTCTTACTATCTTAAAGCTGTAGCCTGCAGGTCAGTGATAACATTAAAAGTGAACGTAAAGGATCATCATGCATGTCTGCGTAGAGGAGTCAACACGCATGCAAATGGCGACTGCTGGGAGGAAATACATTAGCACTCATTCCCAGCAATACATAGATGCAGCGGTGTTGAAAGTTTCGGTCGTACGTAATATATCACCCCTTGTCTAGAGTTTGGGATACGGTTAAAACTAGGCCAAAGTGGGGCGGTGGCCCAATGGTGGAAACGCCTTGCCTGAATGCACTAGTGACGCGAACGTGCTTGTTACCAACGCAGTGTCACCTAAACTAAATCAGATATTATTTCAAATCAATCAAAGGCTAAGGTGTACGCATCTTATCAAGATACACGAAATTCTGTACATCATTCTGATTAATTGATGCATCCACGGGAGGTGGGTATATAGCAACACTTTCTGGGTCGACTCTTTCAGTTATTAGCTCGGGAATTAGCATAACAAAAACTAGGCTACGAGATTCATGGGCAAGATCAACAATGTAGTCCCCATTCGCAAGCTCTACGGGAATTGTAGTGTCGTGGTGCTTGGCATTTACACATACGTTCAAATCAATATCAAAGTAGTGTTAAAATTATGGTTATTCCATTTTATCCTAAATGGTACGCAAGAATGGTCAATTTATTACTTCCGGGGAACTATTTTCTTCCTCGGATCGGTCGACAACCCTCTTCGGTTATCATGGCAGTGTGCAGGACGGGGAGTCGGATTACAAGAGATGCTCCCGTCCTATTTTGTACCGTTTTTAGTGTGTAGATTAGTCCTGTAATTATTTAGAATTTAGGTTTAAGAAATGTTTTCAATCCGATGCTGCCGTTTCAACCGCTGCGTGGAGCGATCAAGGGTAAAGAACTTCAAACGATACAGCCCCATCGTCTGATTTCCCTTCTCGCGGGGGGACCGTCGTCGCTTTGACCGTGCCAAGCCCCGGCCCGGCCCGTGTCCGTCATCGTTTTCTGAACACTCAGTTTTTCACCATGGATTTCATTTGTTAAACGTGTTAGGTGAACAGTCATTTTGACTAGCAAGTTAACTTAGTAAAATTTTGCAAGGGACACAGCGCTTTTGGTGAAAGCGTATAAGATCAAGTGCAGAGCCAGCAGCCGTGCACCGTTTCCCAAACTGTCGCTGACCGGCTTCCCCGTGTGGGCTGATCAAACAAGATGAAAGTTCAAAGTGTCGTTATTCAGGAACATTAAGCAGAGAAATGGGTAAGTTATTCGTGGCAAATTGGATGTTGCAAATTAAGTTAAGTAATGAGAACAAAAATATTTCTTGGTTTGTTCGTAAAGCCCAACCTCTGAGCAATCTCGAAGTAGTCGTCTCTAGCTTGGCTGAAATTAAGATGTTTGTCCTGACCAACGACGTTGGATTGACCATTCAAGACGCTCACATGCGTACATAGCGCTTGAACAGTAACGATGGGTCCAAAGACCAACTTTTATGGACAGCCTATTGCAACTTACAAGAGTCACTGTTGTCAGTGTGACTGTCAGCATGAATTCATGCGGCCTGAAAAAGCATTTAGGCTTTACCAAGCTTTGCTAACACTAATCTAATTCCGTAGATGTGAATTCAAGTCCAGTAAGCCGAATCGGCATTGGAGCTGTCTCTCAAGATGAACACTGTTTGGGCGAGACATGAGTGAGTGATTTCGCAAACAAATGTGAAATAATGCTAAAAATATGTGATATCTGTTAGTGGGTACAACAACAACATTCTGAGGTGTAGTGACTGTTGGAAATCACTTCATCTTAGGGTTATTTTGTGTTAATTTGTAAGAGCACCCACTCACATCTTGACCAAATATCATTAATCGTGCGAGATGCCGACTCAGCGTGTTCATACTGGCTCCCTCCTTGGTCATGTGGGAAGGTTGGCCAGCAAACTGTAGATGGTCGTTGGTACCCTCTTGCTCCGCATGGTTTCTTCTAGACCCAGCAGCTGTCCATCATGGAGAGCTACAGTGCGAAGACTGCAGGCATAGGGTGGCTGTAAGCCTGTCCCAAGCGAGGCTATATGAAGGCATGGTGGGTCTCAGTTGAAGAGGGGATACCTCTCATGGAGAAATATTAATAGTATTTTGAAGCTGTGGTCAATAACTGTAATTTAAAAGGTGGCACAACATATAGCTGTATTGAAACGCGTTTTTATTGAATGGTAAGCCTTCTTTCTGTAATGAAATGGTTAGACAAGGATCCGTGTCTAAGCAGCTAAGCCGAATTTCATAGGCTTTTGTTCTGCAGCTCCTCACCTATCACCATATTTAAAAAAGGAGTTCTGCAGTTATATATCTACTGAGGCTATGTTGTATTGGACGCACAAGTCACATGCATCCAAGCTGACCAGCATCAATCTCACCGTGGCCGAGATGTTTAATGCGCCAGTGTGGCGTGACGACCCAGGTGCCTCTCATCAGTGTGGTCGTGATGAGTTAAGGTCCAGCTCCTGCTGGCTTCCTCTCCAGACGTACATGGTAAGGTCTGCCAGCAACCTGTGGATGGCCTTGGATATACCCTGGGGTCTTCATGATTTTCTACTTCCAGTGATCTGACAAACATGTCAGTTTCAGTGTGGCCTTGCTTGTTAAGAAAACAGGCCCCTTCAGGTTGACAGTCTTGTGCTTTTGACATGGCATTGTCGTAAGGCCCCACTGCAAATGTTTATATTGAGACAGACCTACTACATGAACATGGTGACAAGCTTATGTGCTCAGAAGTCATAACAATATGACACTGAATTTATGAAACAATTTCAAGTAAACTAACTAATCAATGGTTTGTTAGCAGTAAGAGAGCCAGTTATCTCCCTTTTTAGTAGGATATCCTCCAGTGATGCAAAGCAGTGAAAAGTTGCATGTATGTGGCTCATCAACTGATTTAATGGTACACTGATGTGCCAAGCAATAATGGTTCACACAGATTTGTTACTAGACAGTACACTGTAGATCCAAAAGATCTTTGATTATTGGCTACCATTCATTAGTTTCAGGCAATATTATTTTGTTCTAAATTGCTTAAAACTTAACAATGGGCTGAGGGGTACTTCAAACCAAGCCTGTATGGACCATATACCAATAAGTACGACAAAGTCATAATTTTGGGGCACAAGCGTTCACTTTGTCAGGTTGATCGACATTCGCCGCTTCCGTTTCTGCTATCAGGTGACCTAGGATTCTAGCTGGAGAGCATGAGCTCTCTGGATGTGCAGAGAAGCCATCATTTCATGTCACAGGACGTTGATTGTTGCGTGGAATTTCAAGAATGAGATATTGGCAGAGTTACACCAGAGCAAAAATGCCTTTGTTAGAAAAGCACAGATTTACTGTACTTGCTGACTAGAACATAAAACCAAAGGCACAACTGACTGCAGACTTGATTATGTGTTTTGCATCATTGATGTATAAATCTACCAGGTCAGTGTAATATTTAAGATTTTGTGATGGGAAAGAAGATGTAATAAGGAATTTGTCCTGATTCATACCCTGGATAAGTGAAGCCAACCAGTTTTGGGTAAATTTGGTGTTGGCTTCATTTGTGGAGCTAGGCGGTTGAATGACTTCTGATTTCAACACATTCTATGTTTATATCGTATGGAAATTTGCACCGTGTTTTTTTTTTTTTAATTTTTTGATTTTTCTTTGGTATTGAACAACCAAGCATGTGCTTATCATTTCAGCTTGTGAAGTCAAAAAAGAAAGTGTGGATGGTATTGCTGGGACTCAGGAGACTGAGACTGGCAGTATCAGTGCACCTGTGTGCGAGAATGACAACAACAAGGGGGATCAACAGGAGACTGCTATGGAAACCACAGCGTCTGAGATAACAGAAGCCTCTGAAGGAACTTCTACAGGGGTGCAGAGTAACAGTCCTACTGTGCAAACATGTGTCAAAGTAGAGCCTGACCTAACTTCAGTAAAGCTGGAAGTTGAGGGACAAGCAAGTAATGTTGAGACAAAGATGGCATCGGACGACATAGCTGAAGACAACATCAGTCAGGCAATAGCTGCTGTGGCACACGGGGCTGGAAAACTGAGATCTGAGGGTCCAGAAGAGACGACTGGTCTTCCTGAAGAGTATGCTCTTCAGGGAGAGGGTGCCATACAGTCAGAATTTCTGGGCATCTCCAGTCGGAGAGGACCTGGTCGACCTCGCAAGGATGGAGTGGCTTCTCCAATTCCAAAGAGGAAGAAGTAAGAAAACTATAATGCATCTCCATAATTCTTATTGTCCAGAAGGTTTTGTTTCACATCAATGCTTTTTGTGTGCTCAATTTTTAAAAAAAAAATGTCATTCAGTTCATTAAATATATTGACATGTAAATTCTAAGTTTCAATTTTTAAAGGCTTTAGTATTTGTTATAATTAATATATTGTTATAATGTGATTATAAGCTATTTGAAAAGATTTGAACATTTATCTATATATGTTAACAGGAACAGACCTCCACGTAGGAGTCGTCAACTTGCATCAGAAGCAATGGCTCAAGATGCCAAGTCTTCCGATGCAGAGATGGATGAAGATGTGGAGTCTGATTTGTATTATTACCCAGCAGAGCAAGAAGAGTCCAGCATGTCAGGTACTAACTGTCAAAACAAACTGTATTTTGAATTTAGTTGCACTTTGCAGTCATGATTTTTGAGCTACAAATTGCACGACAATTTGTATCGTTAACTTATTTTGATGCCCTGTTTAACAGTTTTGAGGAAAATTTGGTGCCAGACACTTCAGTGTTATTGAACAAGTATAGGCTTTTTCATGTTGGACATGCACATTTGGTTATCAGTGAGACATGATAACTTATTTCGACTTGTTGATTATTCCAGATTCAGCTGCTGGTGCCATGGAGGAGCTAGAATCGTAAGTGTAGCCATTACTAGTTTTTGTGCATGAAGAATAGAAATACAAGAACCATGTAGCTTTTGTATCCTGCCTTCGTCTATGTAGTATATTTCTGAAGACATGAATACACAGAGGATTTCCAAGAACCATATCTGTGTAACTTTGTCGTCAACACATTTGCAGTACCTAAATTAAACTGTTAGTTCTTGCTCTGTACCCTTACTCTTTGATGTACATGGAATATTTAATTTTTCTTAGCTCTGGTAGGATCTGTGCTTTCTGTAATTGTGGAGAGAAGAGCCTGCTGGGTCAGGGGGAATTGTCTCGCTATGACCCTACCCCAGGATTTAATCCGTTCAAGAGAGCTCAACAACAGCAGAAACTACGAAAAGCCGACGTTGACAGTTCAGACAGAAACTCCAAAAATCCAGCCTGTCGTCGATCAAGGGTTCCTGGAACAAGGTACGAAAGGAAAGTATACATGTACATTGCAAATCCTCAGTGTTGCAAAAATATTAGCTAAATTTTTTTAGTCTATGTAATTATCTAAAGTTTCTTTAATGTGAAAGTTATTATACTTCCTGTTTTCCTTCTAGGGAAAGGAGCAAGTCGCCACGTCGCCTTGCTACTCACACGTTCGAGGAGGAGGGCCGAATCATTCAGATTGTTAATGAACTGAGTCGTGTGGGCTATCAGGAAGACACCGATGTCAGTCAGCTTTTTGAGCCATCAGGTAAATTAATTTGTGATGTGATTAAGAGAAGTAAACATATAGTATTTAAAATTTTAAACTGTACATTGTGTAAGTGTATTGTTCTGATGTCTAGAAGATTGTCACTAAAGGTTATATATACAAGGTTTAGAGATTCATCTCCATACAGCAGAGTTGTCAACAATAGCTATGAGACGTGGCACCTTATTCTGTCAATGTCTTTATGCTAATCTGTTCTGTAGGCCATACACTTGCTCACCACTGCTGTGCTGCCTGGTCTGAGGGAGTGGTTCAAATAGAGGACTTCACTCTGCAGTGTGTTGACAGAGCTGTCTTTGCTGGTTATCTTCAAGTAAGTTCACTATCAATATCAGGATTTAAGCAGATGCTCTGATTTTTTTTCATCTGATTGATTAAAAAAGTGAGAAGTTAAATGTATTATTTCTGTCTCAGCCATATTATAAGCTGGCAGTCAAGGTTATTGGTTGATTAAAACAGTGTACCTAGTGAGTTATCTGACCAACCTGACAACATCAGGATTTATGGTTATTATAAAGTGTGTGACTGGTGGTACGTGGGAAGGTCAGCCAGTAACCTGCAGGGGTTTCCTCCTACAGTAATATAAGTGAAACATTCTTCATTACAGAGTAAAATTCCTATCAAATAAAATCTGTTGCCTTTGTGTTTGTCCAGATCTTGTGGTGTCCCGTATAAATCAAGGAATTAGTGTCTTGATTGGTTGCCTTTACTACATCTACCTAGAATCATTAGCATTTGTTGTTGCCTTCTGCATAATTAAATTTTCTCTATTTCAGAAATGTAATTATTGTCATCGCTATGGTGCTACTATATCTTGTCGGGTTCCAAAGTGCAATAAGAAATATCACTATCCATGTGCATCAGGAGGCGGCTGTTTTCAGGTAAGATATACTGGAATTCCACAGTATGTACTTTCTGTAGTGCTGAGTCTGTTGCCCAAACAGTTTAATTGTAATTGTTCGTTGTAACTTAGAATTCACATTACCTCTTTTTGATACCTATGTAATATTTTCTTTTTCTGTTTAGGATATCAAGACATTGTCCTTGTTGTGTCCAGACCACACTGAACAAGCAGAAACCATTGGTAAGTATGCTGACTGAGCATCATTGTAATGAAGGGCAAGCTGAAGTACATAAGCATATGAAGTCTATGGAATTGAATATATTCGTTTCACTTAAAAGACCTAAATTTCATCTGAAGAGTTCTGTTGATTATTGAAATTTGTTTTGAGGTGTATTTTTACAGTAGTATGATATAAAGTGTAATTTTCAGCACCAGAAGTGTACTAAAAAAAGCAAAATATTTTATGGAATTTAAATGCCTCTAATAATGCTCTTTTTTGGGGACAAAGTTTATGTCATTTACTTGAATCCCTAGATGTTCGGTCTTATTAGTTTTTACTGATAACCTGGCGATTTAATGTTTTGGGCAGAGTTCAGTGACATTTTGATTCTTTTGCAGCTGGTCAAGAGGCTTATTGTGTTGTGTGTGAGACACCGGGTAATATTATAGAGCAGCTCTTCTGTACCAGCTGTGGTCAACATTACCATGGCAGCTGTCTTCACCCCAATGTAGAGGTCAACCCAGTGGTCAGAGCGGGCTGGCAGTGCCCTGACTGTAAAATCTGTCAGACTTGCAGGTAACCTGGAACTTTGGTAACTTATCTGGTAGATCATAACTTACCTCTTTCCCTGTCTCAGATCCATTTATATTTACATGTGTAGAGAAAATGAGGGGGAGAAATGTGTGAAACATCCCTGTAACTTGCTTATTTTGTTGCTGTGAATATTTGCTGAAAATTTTTGTATGTCTGTGTTTTGTTGTTAGTATCTGTGTTTGTTAATTCTGTGCAACCTGTATTCCCAGGCAACCTGGTGATGACAGTAAAATGTTGGTGTGTGATACTTGTGATAAGGGATATCATACCTTCTGTCTCAAGCCTGTTATGACAACGATTCCAAAGAATGGCTGGAAATGTAAGGTATGCAATTTGATCACATTAGCAGAGAGCTCTTTATAGCTTACGATTTTGATTTATTTTACTAAATGCTTTGTTGATCTTGTGTTGTTGCTATTGTTGGAAAATCAAAATTAACTATAGACCATATTTGTGATATGATTACATGGTACGATATACTCGGATTTAGATTTTTAAAGACTGATGGGGTCAACTGGGATGAGGACTTGAAATTTCAATACAAATATGATATAACAAAGTGTGAAATGTTCCTTTGAAATGTATCTTTGGAAAAAGATGACTATATTGTGATGGCTGTGTGTATTTAGAATTGCCGTGTGTGTGGGGACTGTGGCGCACGAACCCCAGGGAATGGCCCCAGCTCAAGGTGGCACCTCAACTACTCCGTGTGTGATAGCTGTTACCAGCAGAGAAACAAAGGTCTTTCATGTCCACTGTGTGGCAAAGCTTATAGACACTTCACACAGAAGGCCATGGTCCAGTGTAACCTTTGTAGAAAGTAAGTCCTCATTCTTTTGTCTTTATTTTATTTTTTTTTTTTTACAGAAATTTAATTTATTATTATTCCACTAAGTCAGTTATGCCTTCAGCTTGATTTTCTGTAGATTTTTATGAATGACTGAAGTAAATTATAATGGTTTGAACTCATGTCTTCAGGAATAAACCAGATCATTTATTCAAAGCATTGTGTGTTAAAATGAAAGTGGTGATTTCCACTCTGCAGATATGTTCATGCTGACTGTGATGAGAGTGTGGATAGTGGTATGCTGAAGAAGCTGAAGGATAATGAAGGGGCAGTGGACTACATGTGCCCCTCTTGCAAAAAACATGGCTATCCAGTGAGTTCTTAAAACTGCTACATACTCACATCTAGCACATTCTCACACACATCTAGCACATGCACATCTGTACTTGTTGATCAGGATAATCTGCAGTATAAGTTTGAGTTTTGTGCTGTTTTGTATACATGTATTTTTAGGGGTCCACACCATCGTGGAAAAATCCACGAAATCGTTTGGATTATTATTATTAGTTTTAGTCCACTCATAAAATTGTAATATCTCCCAAACTGCCGAAGGTAGAGAATCCAGACTTTGCAGTTTTGATAACGAACATATGAAGCAACATTTAACGTTTCGTGACCTTTAGAGGAGTAGATAAAAGGCACAGTATCTCCCTACATGTGGCAGAGTCCTGGTGCCTTACAGCACTGTTTATTTTCTGTCAACTGGCTTTCACGATAACCCCAGTGAACGTTGTACTTAGCAGTCTCCAGTTCAAATCCAGTTAAATCCTGCTAGCCTTTTTTTCTCTCTTGTCAATTATCATAAAATTATTAGGCACTGCGGACTAGTCCTAGCACTTTGAGGTTCAAATAGTCTGTTTCTTGTCACTTTTACATGCAATTTTTTCCCCACATTTTTAAAACGTCAGAATACGTCAGAGCAAATTACGTACGCAAAAATCATTTTCATGTCTTGAAAACAGTGGAAATGCACTGATCAACGAAGTTGTCAGATGACCAGAAGTTTTGAATTTGAATATATTAAGTATGCTACCTGATATAGTTCGATGTCTTGATCACGAATCTGATCTTATTTTTTGCAATGTATACTTTTCACACAAATTATGATCCAAGTTAAAAAAAAATGCAATGTTCTCCATATTTGGAGATCATGTGACAGAAAATTTGTTACAGCTGTAATGCTGAAAATTGCAGAGTGCAAAGAGCCAGATATGTACCATTCAAAGATGGAAAAGGAAAATTTCCTCAAATTTAGAAGCCACACAATAGGAAACCGTTTCAGCTGTAAAACATCACTGAGTGCAGTTTACTATGAGAATCGAGCTCATCCTTGTTACGCTGTATTCTTTATGTCTTTGTTATGGGCTATGGACAAAAGATTAAAGCTTAACCTTTTCCACTCTGGTCTTTAGTAGTAGGCCCATTGTAGATTATACTTGGCCGTCACGGGTTCAAATTCAGTTTGTTTCTTCTCAGTCTTTTCAATTTTGTTTTTCTCTTTCCTATTGCCATGAAGTGAACTGGGAAATTCCAGATGTGTTATATCTGTACTAGTGTGAATCCCAGCAATGCTATTTGATAACAGCTTTAATTTTATTTTGAAATTTTCAAAAACATTACTTATGTCAGATTTGTTTGGCATTCAGAATTTGAATTCTTCATTGTTTTAATTGAACAAAATGTTCCAGCATACTGTTTATTTGTTGAGCCCACATGTGTAACAACATTATTCAGTATACTGTACATTTCATTTGCATAGACTTTAAATATAAATTTGGCCATGACATTTTTGTTTTTGTATTTGCAGTTTGAATTTTGGTAAAAGTGTTTTGTTTGAACTAAGGTTTTTCATAATTGTCTTCAGGGTGATACTGGGAGTTTCATACCTGTGGCAGAAGACTCCTTGGATGAGATTAGCAAAGGTTGGTTACCAGTATTAGTGGATATTCTGACTACTATATCAAGGTAAAGCCAGTTTTGGCCAAGGAGTATTATCCGTCCGTCCGTCCATCCATCTGCCCATGTCTTTATGAATACTCTATCTCTAGAATGGTTTATCCACTGCTCACCAAACTTAATCCACACTTACACTTTGGCATGAGGAAGAAGCCTATTGATTTTCAGTAACCTTGACCCTTTTCTTCAAGATCATTAGGGTCCTTTAAGTTAAGTTTTATACAAGGCTTGTAAATGCTTTATCTCTAGAATGATTTAGCCCAAGTTCTCCAACCTTACACCACACTTACCCATTGGCATGAGGAAGAAGCCCGTTCATTTTCAGTAACCTTGACCCTTTTCTTCAAGATTATTGGGGTCCTTTAAGTTCAATTGTATACAAGGCTTGTAAATGCTCTTTCTCTAGAACAGTGTAGCCCAAGTTCACCAAACTTGCACCACTCTTACACATTGGCCTGAGGAAGAACCCCATTGATTAACAGCGACCTTTGAGATATTTCTTCAGTGTCATTGGGGTTATTTAAGTTAAATTCTGGTAAATGCTCTATCTCTACAAAGTTTTAGCCCACGTTCACCAAACCTATACCACATGTACACATTAGCATGAGGAAGAACCCTACTGATTATCAGTGATCTTGACCTTTTTCTTCCAGGTCATTGGACAACATTAAAACCCAGGCATTTGCTCACTGAATCTCATTGGTGTCATTAAAGTTAAATTTTGTAAAACCTTGTAAAGACTCTCTCTTGAACACTTTGTCCCAAGTTCACCAGACTTATATGACACCTACACAGTTCTGTGAACGGCTGGCGTTATACATGATATCTCTTGGAATTTAGGGCACCTAAATTTTGTTTGAGGAGTGCACTAGATGTGGGAATGTGATTGGAGTGGGAATGTAATAGCATGCCTCAATTTCAAAGGCCTGAAGTGAATGGATTTGGGCCATTTAGGAGTTAATCACTGTTTTTTCTTCAACCCTCCCTGCATATTTGTTTTGCAGATGGGGAGAGTTCAGTTAAGGATGACAGTTACCTGTTGGATGACCCATTACCAGATTCTCATGAATCACTGCTACTGAATGAAGACTCCTTATCCAGCATGGACATTGATATGACAGCTATGGATAAGGTAGATGATATACATAGATGTATCTGAGGGCTGCCCAGAAACTGGTTATGAACTGCCAATCTGCTAAATTGTTTTGAGGCGAGTGTCTTCTTGTAGGACACATAATTGTTGATCCATCCCAGGCCGTTTTTCTGGTTTTTTTTATCTCATTGTTGACCTGTACTCAAGCCAAAGTCAACCCACAGACAAGTAATGCCTTAAAATGTTAAATTATACATCTAATGACTTATTGATGCAGTAATGATTTTTTTTTTTGGCATTGGTCAACTTCAGGGTGTTTGTACTCATTTTACCAGTCTCTGCAGAACATTGCATCCTAATTTAGCTATGTGTACACTGTAAATAAGTAAAAATGAGACCGTACACTGCCCGCACAGTATCAAATTATCAAATTTGTACTTTACAGGAATCACATCAGATTTCTGAGGGTTTTAGGCTGGGCTCGCATGCCTCCTTCCACATGTCAAGTTTGAAGGGTATGAAGGAGGCTTATATGGGCCCAGGAAAGGGAAAGCCAGGGGCTGTTGCCAGGAAGAGGATGGGAGCAGGCAGGCCAAAGGTATGCTGGCAGAGGTTTTTTTAGTGACGGTGTAGTGACATTGTACTTCTATGTATGCATATATGGATTAAATCTGATGAAGAGTCTGAGGGGTTAGCATGCCAGTGCAAGGGCCTGTTTCACAAAACTTCAATATCCGTCTAAGTTTGGTTAGTTGGCTAAGAGTTATTTAGTCAACTACCGTAAGCAGGCTTCGATAAGAATTGGCTAATCCATTTCACAAAAGTAAAATTATCTAATGATTAGCTGACTTACCATAGCTGGTTGTGTGGCTGCTCTGCAGTAATGTTGTTGGATGAATGACTGATGACAGTTGATGAATTAGTTTCAAACTTTAATTGAGCTAAATTACTGTTCATAAATATCAGAAAAAAGGTGATAATTTCATCTTAATTTTTTGTTCTGGAAGCAGCCTGTAAACAATGAATGATAGTTCTTAGAGTAGACAGTCGAAGTGAAACAATAACAATGTACATGTGCTGAAAAAAGCTGATATACTCCTATTTTTCTGTAATCAGTATAAAAAGCTTCAAAAGTTGGACATACATCACTTTTAAAGCCAAATTTGCTTCCCTGTGGTCACTCTGGGAAATGACTAGGGATTTCGGGCTACTCGTCAAAACCCAAGACAAAAAGCCTTAGCCAATAGCCAGATATTTTCTTTGTGGAACAGGTTACACAAAATTGATAGTCGGCTAACTGAATTAGCCATCTAAGCTTATCCTTTAGACTCTTTGTCAAACAGGCCTCAGCACAGCGACTCTAGAGTTCAATCCCAGTTCATGCTGGGCGCTGTTGTGGAAGTGAAATATTCCTGAGTTTGGCGTTGAACACCCATCAGATAAATAATTTGAAAGTTGTCTCATTTAGCAGTGGGTTAATATTGTCTCCTGTTTCCAGGGTCGTCATTTAACTGCAGAAAAACGCCGACAGAGACCATCTTTTGCTGATAAGAGGAGGGGACCAAAAGCTAAAGTTAAATCAGGACAGGTTTGTTAATTGTCCATTCACAAACATTGTCAAGTGGTTAAACCTACTAGTCTACAAGGGTCGGTGAGGGATGCTGAAATAAAGACTTGGTGAAAGAAAAAAAAGTAATTGTGAAAATTAGTGTAAAGGTTTTTTAAATATGACCTTATTTTGTTTAATTCCGTTGCTTGCAAAATGGAAATGCATTGTAAACATATTGACTGTCTTGTTGAAATTATTTTCTTTATTCTTTTGACTTTGAGAAATTCTCTGATTTATCAGATGAGAGAAGTGTCCTCAAACAGTGAGTCAAAAGATGACAAGGGTGATGACCATCCCTCCACTATTGTTATTGCCAGTTCTAAGGACAACTTCACTCTGGATCAGGTCAGTGAGACTAACCCTGTTGTCATTTTTCAGCTTAAACTTTGGGCCACTGTTACAGTGTAATTTGAAAAAGTGTGAGAAAATGGATTGTGACAATTTTAGTGTCATGGCTTGAAGCTTTTATTACTATGGCCTAAAAACATGGTGAAAGCAATTGTGACGTCAGAGAAATATTGAACATTTGTAACCAATGTGTGGGAAATCCATTTGCCCCAATTGGAACAATACTGATGATTGGTTAAATGCATGTACTTGTTTGACAGTTTGGAAGGGTTTGTGGGTCAAGTCTTTAACAACTTGAGTTATGCGCTTTCCAAATACTGATTTTTTTTCAATGTTATTGTAGGATATGTGTAAAAGCTGTGGCAGCTATGGGAATGGTGATGAGGGGCGACTGATAGCCTGCACCCAGTGTGGTCAGTGTTACCACCCCTATTGTGTCAGCATTAAGGTCAGTCACTTTAACATGACATCTCTCTTTTTTTTTTTTTTGATCTTATCTTGAGAAATGCTCTAAACTTTTTACAGGTAAGCAGACCGAACACAGGCTGTAAAAATTGTGAATCTTCTTGTGACAACTTGAAGGAACAGCCACTTGAGATAAGTAAGCTCAATTTACCTAAACCGAAAAACCTGCTCAAGAGGCAAGCATTGAGTAGTGATTGCATCTTGCTCTTCAGGTGACCAAAGTGATGTTACAGAAAGGTTGGCGTTGTTTAGACTGCACGGTGTGTGAGGGCTGCGGTAAACCCCATGATGAAGGGAGACTACTGTTGTGTGATGACTGTGACATCAGCTATCATACCTATTGTCTCAATCCCCCACTGGATCATGTCCCCAAAGGAACATGGAAATGTAAATGGTAAGGGACGGGTTAAGAGTACATTTAAATAAACATGTAAAGAAAGTTTTACGGAACATTTTAGTCTTGAAAGCTAATATTTATTATCTTTTTTTTTATGATGTATGTCCTTTGGTCCTTCCAAAGTGTGAATCTATATTAAACTTACATAAATAATTGTCATTTCAACTTCATTAGTACTGGGATACTTCATTAATTCTGAGGTATTGGTTGGTTATGGTGATTATGATTGTGATTATCCAGGTGTGTGTGCTGTGTGAATTGTGCTGCTACTACCCCAGGGTTTGGCTGTCAGTGGCAGAACAACTACACCCAGTGTGGACCCTGCCACAGTAAAACTACCTGTCATGTGTGCAGGAAAGCTTACAAGGATGAGGAGCTGATCATACAGTGTGTGCAGTGCGACAGGTATCCATCATTCATCAACTCACCATTCGCAAACTATCAGAAAAACGTCAGAAATAAACATTGTAATGATAAGTACTTAGATGCTGCATGGAATTAGTACAAATTGGTTACCGGTAAAGGGGTGTTTCTACAGTGACGTTTAATATGCCTATTGGTTAAAAGATTTTGGGGTATGTTTAATAAAGTGGTTGATTTTTGTATTTCCTGAGGCTTTCTTCAAGCAAAGCTTCACTCCTGTAAACTCCAGCTGTGGTTAATTGTCCTTAATCATAAGAGTTAATGAGTCAGTGAACTTACAAAAATTAGGGTATTGGCTACAGAAAGGGTAGCCGACAAAGATGACATTGTGACTAACAAGTGAGATGTTGAATACAGGTGGCTACATGCACTATGTGATGGGCTGAAGTGTGAGGACGATGCAGAGAGGGCAGCTGATTATGGTTATCACTGTTACTTTTGCCGACCCAAAACTGGTCATCCTGGCCCTTGTAAGTTGCCTTTTAGAGAACTGTCAGCACAGTTGCTTTTATTTTAACTTATGAAAGGTTAAAATACATAACTTATTTAACCTATAAAAGGTTAAAATATTATATTTCCGCCAAACTTATTGCAATGCTCATTTTTATAATATACGAAACAAGTTCAGTGTTGCTCCTTAGATTCAGTAATTGCTTGACAAGTCACCTACAAGTGATTATTTTCACCCCAGATGTTCATTTGTGCCAACAATGGCAAGTAAATAAATACTTGTGAATGACAAATTAATGTAAGATATTCAAATCACAGTTCAGTAATATTACCGTAAACTTTAAAGTGGTACCTTATGCTATTGTTATTGCAGTACCTCCACCACCCCCTCCCCCACCATTGCCGCCCCCAGAGGAGAAGATCGAGAAGCCACCCACTCCGCCCCCACCCCCAGTTCCCCCATTACCGCCGCCATCTGTACCACTACCTAAAGAACCAGGTATGTTCCATCTCCACAGCTGACTTTATCTTTCATGTGCTCCATTGTGTATGGTTTTACATCAGATAAACAATTTTTCATTTTTGTTGTGTTGAGAAGAAGCTCTGACTGTTCAAGCTGTTCAGCATTTTCTCCTCTGTGGCCACAAGCCCTAAATGAAGTTTCTTCTTCTTGTAAGAGATTTCATTATTCAAAATGGAGAGCATAAGCCATGGGGATATCTTATTTTAAGACATATTTTAAGTAAAATATTTTTTTTATATTTTTTATTTTTTTTTTCAGAATCTCCCAAACATTTCCTAATGGATGGTGTGTATGTGTCAGCCTCGGGCAGGGATCAGATACAGAGTCAGATGGTTGTCCTAGAGAAGAAAAAGTCACGTAATCGAACAAAGAAGGTGGAGCCAACAGCTAAGCATCCTCACATGGCCCACCTTCTCTCCCTGAGCGACAAGTCTGTAGATGGAGATGAACAGGATGACAAAAGTAAGATCAAGTCCACAATTCTTTACAACACTGCACGTTCTAACCGTGTGTACAAAGTGTATATGCTAGGTCATCAAGTGCTTTTGCTCACATTTAAATTCCAGCTTACCAGTGATATTACTGACATGACAAAGAATAAAAAGAAAACATAGGCCTGTAACCCATGTCTTTAGCTATCGTCTTGCTAGAATATACTGTCATGTAACCTTTGATGTATAGGTTTATACCCATTCTGTTGGTTCATCACTTTGTAATACTAGTTCTTGTGTGTCTTTTGAAAATGGTTCATGATATTGAATTCACTGTACAGCTGCACCAAAACAAGTGGCAGATCAAGTTTGAGTTTTGTACCGTTACGCCCAGTTTGTACAGAATTATGACAGGTTTTGGAATTTGGGTTTTTTCAGACTTTTTGAAACTGCTTTTTGTGTTGAATTGAAATTTGGTGCATGGCTTCACTATAACCGGTTACAAATCAGGGTCAAGTTCTGTACTTGTACAATGTCTTATTTGGACATAATTATGACCGTTTGTGCCCAGATTTGGACAGTTTTCTGAACTCACGTTCAGAATGGCTAATTGTGTTGAATTGAAATCTGATGCATTTGAGTTTTGGCTGTATTGTGTATTTCCAACAACATGATTTCCATTTTTTCCATATGGCTATTATTTTAATGGGAAAACTGGATAGGGGATATGTGATACTTCCCGAATGCTTGCTGACTGGTTGAAAATGTTCATCAATAGGTGTTGTGCCCACCATGGATGCTGGGGAGGTCCCTGATGTAACTGGCCCCTTGAAGTGTGAGGGTTTGCAAAGTGGGCTTTCTGAGGATAGCATGTCAAAACCTGATGGCATGACGCCTGATGGAGATGGTACTGGTACTGTAGGTCTTATTGGTGGATCTCCTCCTGTAGATGGCACTCCAGTTAAGCAGGAGGAGAGTGCTGAGGGCGTCAAGAAAAAACGCACACGGAAGCCCCTAAAAGTTGGTAAGTACAACCTTCAGCATCAAAAAGGTCATTATACATGTATATATAAATTTTTTTATTTGGTACTTGAAACTATGAAGCTATGTAACCTAAGGTTTCCTATAAAATTGGTGCTCTCCAGTTGCTGTGTAATGTGCTTTATTGTAGTTTTGATGTCTGCTAAATGATTTTGTTATGCACAGGTGTTGGTGGATTTATTGTGCGTCATCGCAAGTCCTTCAAGCGGCAGCCATCTGAACAAGCTGATGAATCATTTGATGGTGACTTTGGACCGACTGGAAATACCAAATTGGAAGGTTAGTTTAGAGCGAAGTCCATTTTTCGTGTTGAAATGCTGAATAGATTTGAACAAAATCCAATATATGGGATGAGCTGTCATTGAGCTGTCGTGTTGAAATTTTCTTTCAGGTGATAAGGCAGTTACTGGGGAAGCTGTTACAGGGGAGGTCTGTAAAGAAAAACCAAAGAAAAAGCGACGAGGAAAGAAAAAGCTGCCTTTGGAGGAAAATTACCCTACATACTTGCAGGTAGATGTACTTTTTCACTTTATCTGATCTCTGGAAATGACTCCTGGCTGCCTCTTGATGAAGAACCATTAGTAGTTTTGCTTCGTTAAAAACTGCACATACTCAGATTTCTAAAGAAGTGGCATGTGATATGTATCATAGCGGGTTTTACTGCTGATTGTTATTAAATAAGTTTTGTGGTACAAGTATTCCATGTCATGAAATTCATGTAGACTGTTCATAACATTTCATTATGTACTGATGACGCCAGACAGGCTGTTCATTTCAAATTTTAGGGGTGTCGTATATCAGCCAATTACCTTAATTCTTCTTATTCATGGGACACCTGATCTGCCCATTTTAGCAAACATATATGTAACGCTCACAGGGGTGCAGTGTTTGTTTCTTCTCCCCTTGGGTTGACCAGCTAATGACCAACATATCCATGCTTTTACTTTTTCAAAAAAGTAGGAGAGAAATGTAATATTTTGCTTTTATCAGGACTAATATCTGTCCCAATAATTAAAAGAATTGGGTACGTTTTGTGTTTACATCCATTTCTCTTTGTTCACAAGTACCATTATTTCATGTACATGTATTTAAGTTTAAGGACGCAATATGTAAATAAATGTACCAAATTCGTCTTATTCTTTGCATTGGCAGGAGGCATTCTTTGGGAAGTCTTTACTCGATGTAAGCAAAGAGAACACCGCAGGTCCCACCATGGAGATAGAAAAGGAGCTCTCCAGGAGCCCTTCTCCACAACCTATGACTATAGAGGTGAAGAATGACAGTGAGATAAACCTGAACAAGGAGCTCACCCAACAGGCTAAAGAGACAGCCCCTCCTCTTCCCCCACCCCCTCCTCCGGCTCCGCCAACAGCCAACCAGAGCTCAACCAGCACAACTGAGCATAACCAGTCAGGAGAACATTCAGAGGATGGTCACCCCATTGGTATGAATTGTCAGTTTGTATTTAAAGTTTTTTGACTTGTATTTGACCTAACATTTCCTCCCTCCCTCCCTCCCTCTCTGGCTATACGTGAGAAGGTCCGCCAGCAACCTGCGGATGGTGGTGGGTTTCCTCTGTCCTCTGCCTGGTTCCTACCACAATAATGCTGGCCACTGTCACATAAGTGAAATATTCTTGAGTACGACGTAAAACACCGGTCAAATAAATTACATTTCCTCCCAAAAGTGCACATTAAGATGCAAATAAGTGACTTAAATATTACTTTTGTTGCTGAAAGTTACGTTTCCCAATAGTAGTACATTGTCCTACCTTCAAAAAAAACCTCAAAACACATCCCCAGATCGACAAAACTCTCAGGACCAGGAAAAAATGAACTTAGCCAGGTCAGTAAATTATGATGGACTTCTAAAACCTTTGGTGCAAGATTAATAATAATTAAAAAGGCAAGGAAACTGAAAATCAAGTTTGATCTGTTGCAGATTGCCTTTGAATACGTCCTACCTTTTCTGCTACTCATTTTTTAATCCCACCCCTTAATGTTTGTGGAGTTGACCAAGGATGTAAGAACTTTATGGCTTTGTCTGATGTTTCAGATGTTGACCTTAAAGACATTCTACCGAGTGATCTTCTCTCCCACGATGCTGATTTCTTCGACATTCTGGAACTGGCTAAAGAATCAGGTATTACAAGTACTCAAACATTTTTAATGGGCACAGTTAATATTTCATCCTGGCCTTTTTGTCCTCGTGAGGTGCTAATGCAAATTTGTGACATAAACTTGCTCTGTTGCTAAAGACAACTTGTTTTTGTTCAGGGATACCCATGGAAGAGGACCAGGGAGAAGGAGACTCAAGTTTGAAGTCCTCTGAAACCAAGGACAACATTGATAACCTGGCTCGCATGTTAAGTCCAAGTCTGGATGTTGTGAAGAACATAGATGTGGATAATATGCTGTCTACTGGTAAGGTTTTCCGCATTTGGTGGCAAGTCTCAAATACTCTGGGTATCGGTGATGGTTCCTGAACTTGTCAGACTTGCCTATTTTGGATTCATCTTTTTACTCCTGTTTTTAGCTTTGATGAATCGCTCTTTAGGTGGGGGGGGGGGGGGAGTTGTTGTTGTTGTTGGCTATGATGTTATCTGTGTTCAGAATAGTGTTAACTTTAATCAGAATGATTCCTTTTCTCCCCGTAGGAGGCTTACCCCATATAGATAGTAAGACTGTGGAAGATTTGATCAAAGGAGTTCTGGATCCTGACACAACATCAGAACATCATCAGCAAGCGGGTAAGCTCATTCTCTTTTATTAGCTGCGACTGAGCTGAAGTTATTGTTTGTCATCAAAAGGGTTGGATTGTATCTTAGTGTTGATATCAACTTTTGCGCTGTTAGTGTAAATGTTTGAAACACAACACCATTTTGTCTCCTTGTTTGCTACAGGAGACAGTTCTTTCAATGTCCCGATGTCTGGACCCAGTGGTATGCCTGGACATGGTGGCCCAATGCCTCCAAGGGTACCTGGGGCGCCACAGGGGCCACCCCCACCCCTTCAACCCCCTCATGGTCATCACCAGGGTATGGGACTTGTGCCTCCTGGCCACCCAGGACAACTGCAGAGCCCCAGACCTCCAACCAATATATCTGGAAATCAGGCTCTACCTATGCCACCTGCACCACCTTATAACCAGGAGTACAGGTAAAGTGGCCATTGATAGTTCATCTGAAGAAATGTGTTCTGTTTTTGTGGTTGGCACAAGTGTCAACTTTTGACATATATTATTTCTTCATTATTGTCATTCTTCTAATCCAGGTACTAGTTAACAGTTACAGTTATGGCAAAGGCCAGTTGTAAGGAGTACTGTTAGTAGAAGAGTTAGTCAGTGGAACAGCCAGTGTAGATTGAGACTAGGACCTGGATTATTAATGCTGTAAGGCTTGAAAGACAATATTCTATGCAGCATATGTAGGAAAATGATGCTTTGATCATTGTATCATGTAGTAGTATTACTGATTGTTGCAGCCACCAGTTCAGCCCAAACTTCTCTGGCCCCCAGCCTTCAGTATGGCCTCCCATACTGTCTGAGTTTGAAGATGGTCAGGATGGTGGCAGCAGGAGGAGTGTCCTCAAGTGGGAAAAGGATGAGCTATTGGGAGAGTGGGCCACAGTCTCCCCAGTCCTCTTTGCCAACCAGGTTCACCCAGAGTTAAAAGTGGAATTTCCAGGTACAAAGCAGATTTTAATTCTGTGACAAGCTTTTGAACGGAAACTTCCTTATACAAAAACCAAATGTTACAGCTGTTGTCTTCATGGGGATGAGGGAACATATGAAGTCGTGTTATTCTTAATATTTGTGTTATCCAAATCTCAAAATGACAGGTCAGGTTGGCTCAACAATTTATGACGACATGTATCTCTTTTGGTGCTTACATTAAGAATACATTGCATAAACAGTTCATAGACTGTGGTTGTTGAGTACCCTGAAGCCAGTTAAAACCTCTTGAGGCTATGTTGTAATGATTTCAAGTATTGACTGTTAATGTCTAGTTCTTGTGTGATTTCACTTAAGTCAACATTTTCAAATGTAAGAAAGTGAATTCACATCCTTTCCCATCTCTTTTGACAGATTGGCCTGAAAGAGCCAAACAGATAGCAAAGCTATGGCGTAAGCTCAGCCCTCAACAGAAAGCCCCATTCCTGGTGTGTACTTTTTTTTAATACCATACGCTGTGCATTTTCTTTTACAAGTTTTTTTTTTTATGATCTAATATAAACTGTGCTGTGTTAGGTGGCATGTGTTTTGGTGAGTTTGTTTTCTTGTAATAGGCTTGTGACAGAGGGCAAACCTCTCTGGGTTGCTCACATGAAGTTCTCTCCCTGGACAGTAAGGCTTCCAAGTGAAGCCCATGTGATGGATACTGTGGACCCTTTCATCAAATTTATTTGTCTCCAGCTACAAAGTGATCATTAATAAATTGTTCTGGAGCATTGGGTTCATTAAGAGTTAAATTAAAAACCACCTGATAAATGTGCCATTCTTTTTGCAGGCAAAAGCAAGGAAGAATCGAACCAGTAACAGAATAACTAAGGCTCAAAAGGTAAGTGTAGTAGGTTGAAAACTTTATGGATAGAATTGTAATGACACTGTGATGTTCATGACACTCAACTGTGGAGAAAAAACAGAATTATTAGAACACTTATTACCTCTATCTGTCATCATGGATTTATTTGATGAGAGAAAGTTATAAATAAGGAGACTGTCCCCTCTTCTTTCTTCAGCAGATCACCCAGGACCTGAAGATGAGACAGGATGGTATTGTAGCCTCGGATCAGATGCCTCCTCCACCCCCGCCACCCAGGTTCCCTGATATCGGCTCCTTCACTCAACCCGCCTCGCAGCTTCACAGTTCCTTGGAGCAGGATCATGGCCAACAGTTCATGGGCTCCCAGATATCACCGCTGGCCTCTCCTCAACACACTGGGTCTGCAGGAGATGGTAAACATTAAATTTGTTCTCGGCTTTCTTAATGATCAACATTGTGTTAGAATGTATACAAATATTATATGGATAATCTATGTGTGATCTTATCTCTTCCCTGCTCTCTGCTGTGGCTTTTGGTAAATAGTAATTGATTTGGATGAGAGAACATAATGAAAATTTTGTTGGATCTCCTTTCTTCCATATTTTGTACCGTGGCACTAATGCAGAATTTTCCCTTTCGAATTGTTTGTACAGTGATGCGTGGCCCTGGTCCATCCCATTCAGCCACAGGTATGCTATCCCCTAGGCATGGAATGGGCGTAGATAGTCCTGGTGTGGCTTCCAGGCCTGCACTCATGAGACAAGGCTCTAAAGGTGAGCTTCTAATCCATTTCCAATCTTGATCTTGGCATGTTCACTTCTATTACTTTTCACGAGAAGAAATTAAGTAAGTTTATGACTTTTGTGCAACATCATTGAATTATAATGTCACGATTGGGTTAAAACGAGCCAGGCTAATCTGGTGCTATTTTTTTTTTTTTTGACATGTTTTTTGTTCTTATTTTTACAGGTTCTATACAAATAAGCCCAGGTGGTTTAGCTGCCCGTCTGGCATCACAGCCTGTTCAGATGAGCCCCCAGACAGGCTCTCAGCCTATGGAGGAAGACCCCTACGCTTTCTCACCCGACAGGTCTGACAATGGTCAGTTCCAGAGGTTACCCAGTCATCCCCAGTCTTTGGCCTCCCCTGTTCCCCGCTCTGCCTCGGACCCATTCATTCAGTCTGCCCCTCAGCAACCCATGCAAGATATGTTCTCTCAGGCCCCGGGCACTCCTCAGTCAATGGCTTCTTCCACAGATCCATTTAGCCCAGGTAACAGAGTTCTGCCACCACCCCAATCGCCACTGGCACGACAGCCCAGTTCACAAGGTTATGACCCATACGCTTTACCTCCAGGTACCCCAAGGCCGGGGGAGTCTGGTCGGCCCACCCCACCTCAGGATCCCTTCAGTCGGCCACAGATGACATCCAAACACGGAGGACATCATCAAGTGTTCCCAGGGCATAGACCAGGATTACCACAGACATCTGCATCCTCTTCCATCGCTATGTCACTACAACAACCCCCACTTAGACACGATGACCCTTACGGCCAGCCTCCTGGCACTCCCAGACCTGGGGTAGAACAACCTTTAATGTCACCCGGTGGTCGCATTATTCGACCTCCACCACCTCAAGACCCATACTCGCATCCACCTGGGACCCCCAGACCCCCCATGGACCCATATGCTCAACCACCAGGAACACCCAGGCCGCCTCATGATCCATACGCTCATCCTCCAAGTACCCCGAGACCCCAGCAGCAGGATCCCTACGCCCATCCTCCTGGGACACCACGGCCTCCACCACAAGACCCCTATGCTCACCCTCCTGGCACCCCAAGGCCGCCACCAGACTTCCTGAAGCACCAAGTGAGGCCAAACTTCCCTCAGCCAGGTCCCAGAGCTCCAGGACATTTTGCTCATCCTCAGTCGTCAGGCCCGGGCATTCGGTCCCCTCAAGAGGTCTATGGACAGCCACACACTTCATCTCCACAACACCCTGGTGGTGATCCGTTCCTTAGGCCAGTGAGACCCATGGGGCCCATGGATCCCTATGCTCATCCACCACGCACCCCAGTTCCTGCATCTGGAGCTGAACCATACTGTAACCAGAGTGGGAACCCACGTCCTGGTGCCATGGACAGAGGGATGGAGTACATGGTGGGTGGCAGAGACGAGCGACAACAAAATCCAGCTATGGTAGGAGCGAATTGCACGCAGTGGTATTCATTAGGCTGGCATGCTAATAGTCTTAGTGACAGCTTTGATAGAACTTGCAAAGTCTTGTTTGCAAAGTTTAAAGCATGGTCAGTTGATTCAGTGGTTAAATGTAGAAGGCAAGATATATTGGCATTTCCAAAAGTATGAATAATGTCTTTAAGATAGTGTTGAATTGAGCTCATCTTCCCACACATTTTGTAAAAAGTTAAGGACAAGAAAAGATAGGATATCAATGCAGATTTCATGATTGACCTATATTCATTAACCAGTATGTATGTCTGGCTTCACAATGAATGACTTGGCAAAATTGATAATTAACTGCATATCTTCAAATTATCCAGTAGGGACATATAACAGTTGCATGCTTTATACCCAAGTAACCTGTATATCTGCCTGTCTACTAAATTACTGTGTCAGTGGCTTAACAGACTAGTTGTGCTTAAATGTTGTTTCCTCAGTGTCGTACCAGATTTGAGTAATAAGTTGGCTCTCAGCAACTGTGGTAACCAAGCAAGAAAGGTTCCAAAATTTCTAGCTTTAGGAATGAGACAGTGATTGCTGTGATTACTTGACAGCGAACACTTCTCACAGCTGAGGGTGCGATATAGTAATCTTCATAAAGGATGTCTAAGACTGTCTTGGAAACTGGGAACGGTTGAAGTGTTGAATGTTCAGCTGTGGCCGCTGGTACAGAACACTGATGGATGGAATTGGTTCAAGACTACACCTGTGTCTTCCATTCACACAGCTTATCTTCTCTTAATATATACTCGGTGACTGGTGACTTGTGTAGAGAGGTTTTGGTGCTTCTTGCAATTCATGCCCATGAATTTGTAATGTGATATGTGGAAAGACATGTTTTTGCTCTGCAGCTCCTTATTCCTGAATCAGTGGTTACTTTTCAGACTAGCTGATGTAGTAGTTTGCAAATGCTTTGGAATCCTGTATAAATATGAGTGGAGCTGGCAAGCATTTCTTTCCATTTTTTGGCCTCTTCATCTGTATGTTGTCAACTATTTGTTACACATGTAGCGCTGTTGCATCATTTCTGTTTATTTTTGTTTCATTGTACAACTTACTTGTAGTTTTAACAGTTTAGTCGTTTTGTTGCTCTCAATTTTTTGGTTTGGTTGGTGTCTTCTCTGATTAGCTGCCTCAGTACCTCCACTATGCCCGGAGACGGCAAACACTCTTTGCGCCGCATGGAATGTGGCCTTGCTCTAGTAGATTCTCTCATCATCACATGTTGGTAAGTGGCTTGCACAGCCAGGTGGGGGTTCTTACGCTAACAAAGTCTCTTTAACAGCTGCCTATATGTCCACATTAACACAGAACAAAACCAGCTTTTAATCTTTAACTTATTTTAATGAAGGAGTATTGCTCACTAGGGTTTAGCCATGACCATAATGGTCAGTGTTCTGTATATAAAGGAGTTAGTCCCACTGAGTCTGTGAAAGAGACTTTGTCCTCACTGGGGTTTAGTGCTGTTTCCTCTTGGTGACACTTCTCTTGTCAAGCTTGGTGCAGAATAAATATTTTGAAAGTCAGGGCCAAATGCTGACAATGTTTTATGCCCATCAAGTTTGCTCAGCCAAATTCAGAAAATGCCAAGGAAGTCAAAATTTTGTAGAATATTTTTGGAGTGTTTAGTTCTAAAATTGAAATCCTATGACTTAATCAGTTTCTTGTTGGTAAGTTTCGTACTTAGCCTAAAACAAGACACGTGTCAAAACTTTTTTTTTGACATATTTATAGCCCCAAAAAGGGCAACCAAATTGACAAGCTGCATTTGGCCCTGAATGGTATTTTAATTTGCATAAGATATTAACCTAGCATTTAGAAAGGTACAGAACATGTGTGATGTGAGATTAGTTCTTGCTCCTGATTTTGAGTGCATGGCTGCCAGTTGACCTGTAACGTGAGTAATTACACGGCATGCTCATCAGTTTATGTGATCTATGAATGTTTGTATTTATTTTTGTTGCTAAAGGCTATATCTTTACCCAGAAGACATTCCTTTCAATGCAGTTTGTGTTTATGGTCTTCAACTGATCTGTAGGTTTTACTGTTTCTTGAATGATAACATCACACTTCTAAAAGTGCTGAAGGTTTTAGGCATGTGCTGAAATTTGCTGGTAGTTAACAACTGAATTTCCTTCTCACACATATAAACGATACAGTTAAAAGAAAAAGGCGTAATTACATAGCCTAGGGGACTCTCCAAAATTATGAATGACAGTAGTAAATTATGAAGAGGTAAAGAATTTATGCCCCGGTAAGCAGTGGGGGGGGGAGGGGGGGGGGGAAGGCACCTGTGTTAAGGTTTTGTTAAATATTTTCACAAGCTTGGGCAGCCAGCATTTTATAACTGGGTTAGCCTAGGCCGCATATGTTATGTTAGGTGTCCCTCCATGTCAGTTAGATATCTGTGTGATCTCCTCCAATTTTTGTATTTTATTTCTGAACAGGATGAGTACCTGTATTTCATACACATACTCTGGGCGATTTATATTTAAAATGCACACTGTCTTGTATTGGAAAGAATTCAGTTTTCAGGTGTTTGGTATCCGTGTTGTAGGGCACAGAATTAGACCCTAACAAAAGGCATCTCAGGGACATGCTGATTCAGCACACCAAGAACCGACAGATGAAGCGTATTCAGGAAGAGAGTGAGAAGCTTTTACAGGATGGTCAAGTCCCTCTTCATCACTGGCCACCAGATGCAGCCAGCTCGTCCCCCATTCAACAAGGTTAACTATTCTAAACAGTCTGTATTGTTTCATTGATTGTGGTATCATTTGTTCTTCTCAATGGGAGCCATGCAGATGTACATCACAAATGGTCCGACTCACAGTAGTTTATGTTGTTTGTTCTGTGATGT
This sequence comes from Acanthopleura granulata, assembly GCA_016165875.1. NCBI lineage: Eukaryota > Metazoa > Mollusca > Polyplacophora > Chitonida > Chitonidae > Acanthopleura > Acanthopleura granulata. Next base: position 22,599,745 of record JABBOT010000003.1, read on the forward strand.
CGCAGTGCTTGTGCACTACCTAGGTGTTTCATGAAAACACGCCAATAATTGTGATGCAATAAAGGAAAAAACAGAGGAGTTCAGTGCTAGTGCCTTGTTGCAGGCAGTCAGGAGTTATAGGAGTTCCCTGTTGTAAATGATGTTGTTGTTCACAAAATTGTTATATTGTCAATATTATTTACTTGTGATGTGGTCTGGCTTGGTGAAACTCATTCATCACTTTCGGATTCCTCCAGGTGTGCACCCCCCTGTGTTTGATGAGAAGGATGGCCGACAGCAGGCTTCCCCCGGCCAGTTTCGCCCTCGTGGCCCTGGGGGAGAGAGGTGGCCTGGTGGTGCAGCCAGACCTCCTCATCCAGGACAATTCCCTCCAGGTACACCACCTAATTGTAGTGTTCATATTTGTGGGGCTTTTAATTTTGCAAGTGCTCTCGGTATTTGTTATTTGTAAGCAATTGCATTTTTTCTGTCCAAATTGTTCTTGGATTTAAATGCTTTACCATTTACATGTATTACCTTAAGATTGCATCATTGGACTTATGTTAAGTTTTATACTTAAGTCATGCAGAGTGATCCTTGCTCTGACAGAGAAAGTGCAAATTGAGACTGCTTTGGCCAATGAAATCACGTACTTCAAGCCAGCTTTTGATGCTATGACTGGAGGTGGTGAAGGGCAGTGATGCACCCTGGGGACGAAGGTGTCTTCAACCCATAAATCTGACCTCAGTTGTAGAGGTGAAAAACTGTTGAGTAGGGCATTGAAGCCAATGGAATAAATAAGTCATTGTGATACCACCAGTGTCTGATGATGGCTGTATTTTTTAAGCTGTCAGATACAAATTTGCTGTGTTATGATTGTTCTACAAAAGAGATCTCGTTCGTTTTCAGGCTATGGACCCCGTGGACCTTACCCAGACTCAAACATGAGAGGCCCAGGACAAGTGCGGCCTATTCGGCCCCCTGGCCCAGGTCAGGTGATGTTTACTGGTCAAGGGGCCAGTTCCCCAGGGGGAAGAATGCCTCCACTAAGCCCGATTAGCCAGTCTTCCCCAGGGCCTAGACCTGGCCACCAAGGACCCTTCATAGAACTGACACATCAACAGGTATTCTGCCACATTGGTTAATTTTCTCCAGGGATAGTTTTTAACTATAACATTTCTAAGTTAAGTCTTGGTATATTTGAAAGGAATACTTCACAGACATACATTTGAAGGTTAATATATAATGTAATAAACCACTAATCAATCTGACATCGTATTGTACAAATGCCACCCTGAAGATTGAAGAGAACTTCATTATTTACTCCATGTTTTGACACATTTATTTGGTCATCATTACTAGAGGAAATGTGCACGAGGTCAATACATAGCAAATTTATACGTATTAAGTCTTCTCATGATGACAAAACAAACATGTTGAAATACTGTCAAAAATGGGTGCATAACCAGCTTATCTTACAAGAAGATGCTATTTTGACAGGACATGAACCAAGCACAGAGACAGAGAGAGCAATACATGAAGATGCTGGATAGTCATATGCCTGGTGCGCCACCGAGGCAGCCCCAGTCTTCCCCTCAGCCCCCACAGATGGGCCCCCAGTCCCCCATGGGCGGCCCCAGATGCATGGAGCCCTACAGTAACCTGATCAGACAGATGCAGGCTCAGTCCCAGGGCTCTCCTCAAGCCTCAGAGCTGTCCATGCCACCAACAGGGGCCCAGATGTTGGGCAGGATAGCCATGCCCCCTCCCCAGAGAGTGCCTCAGGGTAACCCAGCTTATCCAGACCCCAGCTCCTCACAGGCCCAACCCCAGGGTCCTGACACTACACCTCTGATGGCTAGTCATGGGCAGGGCCTGCCTCCATCACAGAGTCCTAAGCGTTCCCTCTCAGAGGATGATAAAGATGACAAAGATGAAAGCATCAATGATCTTCTCAGTAAGAATTCCCTCTTTGCTTATTGTAACATTTCTTACCTGTGGTCCTAAATGTGTTCTGCTAAATCTGTAAAATGAGGTCAGGCAAGCACAATTTCTCAGTATCTGTAAAATTCCCCTTATAATCTGACAGTCATACGGGAGGCCCAAGTTACAACAGATGGCAAAAACTTGGAACATGGAACAGCTGACTTATATAGAGCTGCTTTGTCACGGCTTACAAGTTGTCCTTTGTGAATTACTTTCATTGTCGTTTTTGGAAGAAATTGGTGTGTAATTATTCATGCATTAAGTAGTTTACCCTGTTTATGAGATATATGTATATATATCTGTGGATGGTTATATTTCAGAACCTGATGGGACCTTTGACATTTTGGCCCTGGCTGATGGTGAACTGGAGAATTTTTCTGGAGATCTAGATCTGGATGATTCGGTGGGCGATCCACATCCCCCGGAGGATGAAGAGCACACAGGCCCTGCCCCCGTCTCAGAGACACCTGAATCAGCGACTAGCACAGACATCAAGCCAGAAGAGGCCACAGAAACAAGCCACGGCTCTAAAGATTCCCCATCTGACAAACCAACACCTGTTATAGATTTCCAGGCCAAATTCCTTGAATTCAGTTTGAAGAAGAAACTTGAAAGAGAAACTGAAGAAGGTAAAGAGGAGGAGGATCGTAAAAGTGAAACAGATCCATCCAGGCAGGTTGAGAAATGTGCAAAGTCAGAGGAAGGAACAGAACAAGGGAAGGAGGAAAGAGAAGTGAAAGTAGAAGGAGGAGGAGGTGAGGACATGAACAGAGCAACAGGGCTTTATGGTGCTGAGAAGTCTCAAAAACCATCGGATGCTCTTCCAGCTCTTCATCAACAGCTGAATGCTGGCAGGATGACCAACTCTTCCCAGTCACCAAAAGAGATAGCCAGTAGAAGTGGTCAACCCTCTCCCAGAACCCCTGGAGTGCAGTCCCCCTACACACAGGCCATGTCGATCAGTTCTCCACACAGTCAGCCTGGCACGCCTGTGACGCTCCAGCATTCCCCATTTGGAGCTGTTCCAAGTGTCAACTCGCAGTCTCCTTTCAGCCCATCCATTGGTGGACCAGCGGGAGGAGTTGTACAGTCGCCATATCACCAGAGTCCACCTGCCCCTGCAGCCCAGTCCCCTTACAGTCAACCTGCCTCTCAGTCTCCTTACCACTCCCAGACATCACAGCCGGGTCAGCCTTCCCCGAGGATGCCTGTACCCAGCCCTACTGCCTCTGGCTCTGCTCCCCCATCACCGCTACCCTCCCCTGGTGTACGCTTCTCTAAAGCCCCCACCACACCCACCAACCAGTACGTGCAGGGGACATACACCCAGCCTGGGACTCACATGCCCACCAGGGGCACACTCACGCCAACACCCAGTAGTATTGTATATGGCCAGTCGGCAGCCTCGCAGCATAATTTCAGAGGTCAATTTCCCAGAGGCACCTATCCTGGACCACCCCAAGCTCAGGGTTTACCGCAGCCAGTGGACCTTCCCACTTGTAGCACAGGCTATCAAATGCCTTCTGGTCCACCTAGCTCTGTGGGCACATCTCTTCCCAGTTCTGCTCCAGGTGGTCAACTACAGATTCGTACAGTATTACCAGATGGCTCAGGCTATCCTCTCAGAGCCCCTGGTCCCCCAGTGTCTATGGCAGGTCATCCCCAAGGCCCAGTACCAAAAGAGTTACTTTCCGGTCAGAGAATGATGCCTCCGCCTAGCCCGAGAGCCCCGTACCCTGGAGTCAGACAGCCAGTAAACCCAATCATTGCCCCAGGATCAGGGGCTGCTACCAGGCCTGGTTTACCCTCCCATTTCCCCATGCAAACCCCAGGCCAGGCTGTGCGACATCATAGCCCATTGCCCACAGGTATGGGGGCCAATCCTCCAGGACCTCCAAGGATGGCTTCACCTGGACAACGTCGCTCGCAGCTATTGGAAGAACAACCTTTGCTGATACAAGATCTTCTAGAACAGGTATATATACTTCACTTGTTATTCAAAATTACAAATTGTGTATATATATATGCTTCACTTACGATTCAAAATGTTTCCATATGCTTTCGTAATCAGGTCCAGTATTTCAGCCGTGTTTGGTTGTCAGGTATAATCAATGTATTGTGTTGTTGTTGACACAGGAAAAGGAGGAACTGAAGAGACATGCAGCTCAGAAGGCCATGCTGCATAGACAGGATGGAAGTGTGGATCCTGCCATGGCGCGACGACCCAGTAAGTACGACAGCTCCAACTCACCCTGCTACTTCTCAAGAATATTCCATCAAACTGTTCGCAATGAAGTCTACTTTAACATCGCCTGCTGCCTGGAGGTAATTATACACTGGATGAATGGTAGCTGATGTATTGTATAATAGTATGTGGATATAAAAGTAAAACTGTTGTGTTCATTTGATGATGTCTGGTGTTACAGGTGTTCCACCGCAGTATCCTGGACCTGGCAGTTTCCCTCCAGGATCCCAGCAAGCTCTCAGGTTTGTTTTTTAATACGAAGATTTGTTACAAATTTTTTCAATTTGCTGTACAGGTAATTTAAATGAAACGTTGTAAGTACTGGTGTCTTTGTGTGGGTGTATCTGAGACAAGTAATAAGAAATTACTTCCGGGTCTTGAACATAATTTTGACAGCTTTCTATGATGCAACGATGTGGCTGAATTATTGCAGAAGTGGCATCGTCATTCATTCTTTCTGTTGGGATAATATTATATGTGTGTTAATGGTTTTAGACTTCAGCATCCATCGACGTCTGATCCCAACTGGAGCCATGTGCCCGAGGGTGCCCTTCAGCAAGGTTATCCACTAGGAGCCCCTCCTGGTTACACTGGCCGACCACCTGCCCAGATGGGCCAGCAACTGAGCCCCAGAACACCCTCTCCGTTTCCTCCACCCAGCCCAGGCTTTTCCCCAGGGCAGTCTCCAACTCTACAGTCTCCAACCATGCCACCACCACCTGCACCAGCACCCACTCAGGGATGTAAGTAGTCTGTCACTCCTTTAGTTTATGGGTGAACACGTTAGTATGATTTCTGGTCTCTTTATTTGTTACAAGAAGATATGATGAAAAATAATGTTGCCATGTGCTTTTGTTCTCAGCGGACCTGGCAGATATGCAGTATGAGGACTGGCTGAACAAACAGGCCCAGTTTCTGGCCATGCAGATCAAGTGTTTGGAGCAGCAAATTGCCAAGTTCAAGAAAACCAAGAAAGCTATCAATGCCAGGAATAGACAGGTATTGTACTTTTTTGTGTTGAGATAGTTATCGTTGAATTGTGGGACTTCCTTGTGTCTAGTTACGAATAAATGTTCAGAAATGCTGTGTTGTTCATAGCACCAAAAGTTGACATGATGTACAAAGAAAACTGATCAGCACAATTTTCTGTAAGCATGCACTCTATTTTAACTGACCAAATGGTGTTACAGGCGAAGAAGAATGGTCAGGAAATGCCTGCTGCTGATGCCCAAGAGCTAGAGCGAGTGACTCAGGAGCAGTCTGTTCTCCAGAAACAGCTGGATGGCTATCGTAAACAGCACAGACAGCACCAGCATCACAATGAGGAGTACAGGAAGAAGCAGAAGGTGAGAGTGCCAACACTGGCCTTACACCTCCACTATATCTTTCAAAGGGACCTGTATTCAGTATTGGATGATTTATGGGTGAAATGGTAATGTATGTTTCTTTGTTACAGGAACTGTATGGTGTCCAGTGGCCTCAAGGTGGCCCTCAGGGGAGTGGTCAGCCGATGGTGCCCGGTGTTGTGCAGAAAGACCTGACAGGCCAACAGCATTCCCCAATGGGCATGTCCCCCCTCCATTCCCCTGGAGGGACACCTCACAGCTCTGGGGCAGCCACATCCAACCCTGCCCCAAAGATGCCTGGGCAGCATGGTGCAGTGAGAATCAGCCCCTCCCAGAGACAGGAGTATGACGCATATGTTCAGAGACGTCTTCAGATCATGAATCAACAGCCCAAACCAGCAGCCACCAGTGTAGTACCAGGGGTAAGGGTTTCACTATTTGCTTCTCTGTGTATGTACAACAATGCTTTCTTGTGGGACTTACCAGACAAGAACCACTTTTGTGAAACTTACTTCTCAGAACTTTTATGAGTCCTGTTTCTCATGTTTCTTTTTTGTGAAAGATGTGTTGGTTATATGTCTATAAAATGACTTGATTTATGAGAACAGTGACAAAAGTTTGATTTATCAAGTCATGAAAGTGGGCTTCTCAAAACAAAAGTACTGTGGCTGTCACACTGTGGAGGTATCAACCTCCCCTTGTGGAGAATGTAACTGTTCTGACTACTGGCTTCTGGACAATCATAAGTCTCCTTTGTGGGATATTCAGTGTCTATGAAATATGTTGAAGGTCTGGTTTATGGTTTTACATCTGTCATCCTGACTAATCTGGCTAGTGTTAATATGACGGATAACCAGGTTAATCCATGTAAATGTTCTGTTGTCTGAAGTTTGTTTTGTGAATGTTGCAATCCTCTGTTAAGACATACTAACACTCACCCTAATGACTGCGTGCCAGAAGGCAACTTTCAGAAAGGAAGAATGGTTTTCCCCGCAGGACAATAATCCATTCAGTGAGGATTATCAGCAGAGAGAACAGCTTGAAAAGCTTCGTATCCAGCAAGAAATGCAGCGTCAGCAGCTCCAGAAGCAGATAGACCAGCAGAGGGCCATACAACAACAAGGTGAACACTGGCTACTTGTTGGCATTATCTCAGCCAGTACTCTTGAAGAGCCGAGAAAGGTTCACAGGTCATATCAGTTAATGGAAGGCAAAACTTAAAATCCACATATGCAACCTTTCAGCTCCCATTTCCTGATCTTTGTAAAATTTTTTTGAATTGAAAAAGTGAAATAGGTCCGTCAGCAGGATGTTGTTGTCATTTTATTGACATCAAATGTTTCTTTCCGGGCTCATCATAATGACGTCACATTATAGGCTGCACGTTCCAATAGAAAAAGATACATTGTAATATTGTAGATGTTGCTGTACAATAAATTTTTGACATAACCATGGCTGAAGGGCCTGTTTCACACCAGTACCACTCACAGGGTTAAAAAATATGCTGCCTTCCCATTGTTACTACATAGAATTGTCTGACAGAATTTTCCTTTCTCCAGAAATGAAGGACGTTGCACCACACATACCATTTTTTGGGGAGGGTCCTATTCCGTTTGACCAGCGGCCTCGCTTCCCACCAAGTGGTGTGCCCCCAGCTATAGGGCATAGATTCTCTGGGCCCCGGTTCCCAGGTGCTGGACCCCAGAGAATGTCAGGTAGGCCCCATCATTATGTGGATTGAGAAGCTGTTCAGTGTGGTGTTTGTGAGAACAAGGGTTCTGTACTTAGTCCATGTGTTTGGTGTTATCTTAGAATGCAAGTTTTGACATTTGGCTGTGAAATGTACAGTAAGTGCTGAGCATAGTGACCAGTCTCCAACAGCATTTCACAAGAAAATGATTAAAATAAAGCATATGTGTATTATCAGTGAAGCTGTTGTCTCTTGATAGTTCGATATTAAGAGCCATGTTTTGTAATTTCTCCTAGTAGTAAGAAAAATGATGTATTGGTCCTATTTAGACCATGGTCTGAGAAGGACCAGGTGAGCATCTGCTCACATTCCAGTTGACAAGGGTTATGGTTGGCGTGGGCAATTTATGGTATATAGTGGTGAGGGGTATAGCCTTTGCTACTTGGGCTTCAAAAGTTGCCAGAAGATGTGATATCATTTGTAGTTTTTTTTGCAACACTTAGTGGAAGGTGATAGATAAAATGCCATTACAGGTCCAAGGTTCCCATTTGACCCGGCTCAGAAGTTTCCCAATATGGCAGGTGATGATGCCCGCTTCCCCGAGCATGGCCGGGGTCACTTTGCCTCATTGGGCGAGCTGGGCAACCCCCCAGCTGATCAGATGGGCTCACAGCTTGGCCCTCGCCCACCTCTAACCTCTGGTATGTCTCTAACATCTCTCCAGTGGTAGTTTGGCTAACAGCACTCCATAATTAGTGTTAGCGAGGAATACTTAAGTGCCATCAAAATCCAGCCATTTGAGATGGCATAGTGTCATTTAGAGGGAACATCTCATAAAAATTCTAAAAAAAAAAATAGTGAAAAGACAATTAAAAACTGTGTCTGAAAATACCTTCACTGAATTTTTTAGATTTTTTCACCAAAATAAGCACAGTCAAATGTTTTGGTTGTATGGTTGGTTTTATGAATCATATTGATAATGTGGTTCACCAATGATGTCATGTCAACTTTTCTGTGGCCCTGAAGCAGAAATTTGATGTCATATTAATGTTTTCATGCATAGGCAAACATTAGAGGATTACTCTTCACAAGAACTTCATACAGACCTGAATATAAAGGTGTACAAAAAATTGTGTGACGTCTCTGGTGAAACATTTCATCACTGTGGTCCTTAAAACCCACCATACAATCAAAACATTTGACTGCTTTTATTTTTGGTGAAAAAAATCTAACAAATTTGGTGAAGGTATTTTCAGACACAGTTTTAAATGGTACTTTAACTCACCATAAGTTCATTTTTTCGAGGTCTTGCCCTATAAGGGATTGAAGTGGTGGTGATTAACATCATTAAAATCCAGAATTGTGAAGATCATTTTGGAACTTATCAATTTATCATTGAATCCTAAATTGAAGAGCCAAGACTTCATTTTTGCAAATCCAAACTTTAGTCCACATTTTTCCCGTTTCAATAATGTTAAAATAGGATATATATTTTAAAAACAGCTGAGTGAAATTTGGATAACAGTGCAATTTTGAGTGGTTTTTTTAGAAAATAAAAAGGATACAGGTTATAATGTTACATGTTCATGTTTATACTTTGCTAATCAGCTTGTATCAGTTGGGTTACACTGTGAAGTGTGTGTTTTGTGCTGTACGTGGTTGTGAAGCTGTCTTCATTGGTTGCATGCTCTGTGTGCTTGTGACAGCGATTGTTTTTGTGGCATGTCACTGTCCAAGAACATAACCAAAATCACATATTACATGAGTGCATGTTTAGCTGGTTATAATCAGACAAAAGTTCGGTAACCATGGTTTGCAAGTGCGAATTTTTTTTTTTTTTTGCCCTTTTTTCAATGGCCTCCACTGAATTTCCTCCCATGCCACTCTGATGGGCTATACTATAACACATGATGAATTTTTGACATGTGAAGCTATGGAACATCTTGTCCAGTTCGTAGGTCTCTGGAGTTACAATTGTTTTCTAGGCAGCAGAATGGAGACATAAGCATGACATAAGTCTATCATTGAAAACTTGGAGTCTTTAAAAAAAAAAAAAATAAAAAAAGGAAAGAAAAGTGGTCTTATTGAAGAAGCCATGCCCGGTTACCTCCCACCATAATGCTGGCCACTTTCGTGGCGAGGTACAGACCAACAGTCCATTTTTCTTTCAGGTCATTTACTGGGTATGTATGATCAAACACATCTATGTCTTAAAGATAGGTTTTAGTCGTGACAAAAATTGCCATTAGCCATTTTTCGGAGTCCCACCTAGCAGTGACCCTTAAAAAAAAATAACACGACATGCCTTTTGTATAGGAGAGTGACAAATAGGAAGGAATTCTGTGGAGTGCTATTGCCTTGGTGCAGTTTACTCTGAAATGTGGAAAGCGTCTCATGTGTTTGTGACTATTATCATATCATCATGTTTATAAGGCGATGTGCATTTTTCTGTACTTAACATATTGTCTCCCTTGCCTAACTGCATGCTGTCATGGTCTGAATGATTTCGGATATGACACTGGCTTTTTCCATGATTGGCTTATTTGAGAGCTCCCCATGCCATTGCAGGCTTTGAAATCTCCCCACATTTCCCGCCTTTACTACCCGGTGAGATGGCTGCCGAAGAGAGCCCCTCATCTCAGCCAGCCAAGAAAAAGAAAAAGCGGAAAAAGAAGAACCAGGCCCAGAATGCTTCTGAACCATGCCCTCCCTTACCTACTGCTAGCTCTGCCCTGTCTGGCGACTCTCTCACCCTGTCAACTGCCACCGGCACCACCCCCAGTGACCCTTCTCCCCATCTAGGTACGGTATAAACATACATCTCTCCTCCCTCTGTTTGTTGCCTGTGTCCTGTTGTGTTTGGTACACTTGTATCGGTCGTGGAATTTACCCACTGTTTTCATTTTGTAGCTAAATCCACATTCATGGATGTCATATGACTTCACATTATATATCTGTGAAAATCATGCATATTGTTTAAAGTACACATATGTTCTTTTATCCCTTAATTGGCCACCCTCTATGTAGTGACCTGGATATATGTCTGTGTAGTTGAATGAAACATGAAATGCACTTTGTGAACAGGAGGGACAAGTTCTGCTCCAGCTCCAAGAGGTATAGAGAGTATACCAGTACAGTCTGAAACAGATCGCAGGATTGTGGAGATTCTGAGCAATGTGGCCAAACACAAGGAGCAGTCCCAGAATAAGTCTGGTGATGGGAAGTCATCAGGAGGTGGTCAGGCTCAGTCTGGCCAGACACGCAACACTGACCCCGCTCAGTCGACTCTGCACCCAACCACATCAGGCCCAGCCCACAGCAGTGATCAGAGTTTCCTCAGCAACCAGCCCGTCCTATCTACTTCGCAGATCAAGGTGGAACTGGGTACAGAGAAAGCTCCGACTACTCACATCGGCCAGCTGTTGTCAGGAGGACCTCAGCCTCATCCTGGTCAACCAGACCCCAATCAGAGGTATGCGCTGAATCTTCCTCCAGCATCACAAGCCCACCCTCCTAAATCAGAGCTGAGTGGAACGCCTGCCCTACAACTCCCTGGTCCGGGAATTCCGTCCCAATCCTCCACAAGACCACCTCATCCAGGCCTGATGCCAGGTATGGCAGGACACATGGCGGGTGGCCACCCCAGGGCTGCTCACCCAGGGGCCCCTCAGAGTCGTCTGCCTCACCCGTACGTGGCCAGTGGACCCCCACCTCCCTACAGCAGTGTAGGCCTTCCTGTGCCATCTAGCATGCATGGTGCTGGCCTTCAGACCTCTGGCAGTGCAGCTGGAGTGACCACATGTAGTATGAACACTACACCCAGCACATCAATGTCGGCTCCACTTATGTCCACCAGTACTGAGGGATTGGGCCCTCACCAGGTACGTTACGAAATCAAACCAGACATCCCCGTGCCAGCCTCATTAGCACAGAGCAGGCAAGCTATGGGACATCCACCCCAAGATTTCAACAACGTACAAGCGCATCCAGGAGCCTCCAACCCTCAACAAGGTCCTTTACAAGGCCCGCTGGGACTGCCTCAGACTGATAAACCTATGGATAGACAGCAGATAGTGGAGCAACTGAAACTGGAACTGATCAAGTCCCCAGGTGAGCTTTTGCTGCTTAAGGCCTATATTTATTTCAAGACATCAATTCTGGGTGAAATTTTTGCACAAGAAAAAAGATTTGTTACAATCTTGACTGTGATGCTCTACAATCGTATTGTGTGTATACAGTTGTCATGAATATAATTACTTAAATATTATATGTTGTGGGTTCAAAACCGGCCTTTGGCAGTTAATTTGTAACTTCTTTTTATCTTACTGTTATTGGGGCCTTGGTGACAGTAAGTGGATGACAACTCAGATTTGTGGTTTGCAAAGTCCAGAGTTCGATGGTGACTACTTTGACTTGTCTTTGACTAATCTGGTTGTGCATGTCTGTAGATAACTGATGGAAAGTTTGTTAGATGCTTGTCAAGGAATCAGTGGTTGAAGTTGGGCACTTCATCTATCCTTAAAACTGACCACAGTTGTGTAAGTGAAAAGTTCTTGAGCCCATGAACAATCAAATGAATAAATTAAAATAGTTAAACAAAGGGCCACCAAAGGGAGACGAAAAAAGTGACAGCATATGACAGTTGGCCGCATAAAACAGGTTGCGAAAACCAAGCCAAATCATAACTGAATTAGGTTTCAGGAAACCTATAGGGCCTACATGTGCAAATATTTTAGACATAATTATTAAACACTAATGTATTCTGGCACATACATTTCACAGAAATATAACAATTGTAGTAAAATAATAACTCAAAAATTTTAAGCGGTGGTGGGTAGGCCTGCAGGTACTCACTCATTGAACAAGTGCTTACATAAAGACTATATCAGGTACAGGGCACATGTGACAGATGCACTTTCCCCCATCATTTTGAAGCCCTAGAAAGCCTGGGCTGTGCCAGTTTGGCGCACATAGGTATATGAATATTCCAACACAGGTTTGGACTGTCAATGGCAGACCACTTAGCTGTCTGAAAATTCTGTCAATCATGTTTACCATTACCAGTAAAACAACAACAAAATGTATGAGTGGAGGAAGATCAATTTCACCATGTGTTCAAGACAGGTAATATTTTGGCCAAGTAAAATGAAGACACAATACAAAGATAATGTCCAAGCAAGCCATATAATTTCAGGGGAGGAACCCCAGGGGGTCAGATTATATCCTGGTTTGACGAATATATATGGTGTTCACAGCTCCCACCTCTGCATGGATCCACTGGCACAGGGGTGTCTGTTAACCAGTAATCCTCACACTTCACACATCACAAAGTGGAAGGTTATAACTTTTTATCACTATAAAAATTACCAAAGTCTGTGGCCACCATTATGAAAGTTTCGTATGTCTGATGCAGCTGTCATGATTATTGATGAAAGTGTTGGCTGCGAAGGACAGGTTAATATGGGATTTGGTGGCAAAATATAGTGGCACCTGGGTACGTTGGACAGATGTCCATATGTTACAAGTCGTTTAACATGAAAAATTGTTCAGTTGTGGCAGCTTCTGTGGCTCAGTTGGGTAGCGGGCTATCGCAGCACAATGACCCGAAGCCTCCCACCAATGTGGTCGCTGTGAGTTCAAGACTAGCTCATGCTGGCTTCCTCTCCGGCCGTACATGGGAAGGTCTGCCAGCAACCTGCGGATGGTCGTGGGTTTCCTTTGGGCTCTGCCCGGTTTCCTGCCACCATAATGCTGGCCGCGATCGTATAAGTGAAATATTCTTGAGTACGGCGTAAAACACCAATCAATCAAATAAATAAATAAATTGTTCGGTCAAGGCAGGTAGAGGCAGCTTAGAGCAGATGGACACTGATTATAGGTGGCCATAGGTACAACTTAGAACAGATGGACGCTGATTACAGGTGGCCGTAGGTACAGCTTAGAGCAGATGGACCCTGATTACAGGTGGCCGTAGGTACAGGTTAGAGCAGATGGACCCTGATTACAGGTGGCCGTAGGTACAGGTTAGAGCAGATGGATGCTGATTACAGGTGGCCGTAGGTACAGGTTTGACCATATTATACACGCATCTTGTACTGTTTTATGTGTTTGGAAAGATTAAGGCTATGGTTTTATGTAGACCTCAATATCTACTTCAATACAGGTAAGAAGGCTGACATGTCTGATGCAGAGCGGGCCAGGCAGAATGTGTTACTGAAGCAGCTACTGGCCACACAGCCTGGCCGACGCAGGCCCAGTGAGGTAATGACCTACACAGGTTTGGTACTGCCGTTGTTGTAGGACTAAAATAGCCCTTCCTTCCTTCTCTTTGTCTCTAGGTACTTCAGTTGTTACAGTGATTACTTTCCTTCTCTAGCAAACCTAACCACTGTTATAGTGTAGGCTTTGAGAGATCTCATGTTTCCCATACAGCTAATTGTACAATGCCCGCACGATAGCCAATTATCGTAAAATACTCTTCATGTATGTCCAAATTCCTTCATGACTATCACATGGCAGATGAACTAGGAGATAAATATAGTGGATATATTTGATGATAAGCGAGTAGACTTTCTTACAGGACCTGGATGAGACTGTCCAGCTGACTCCTGAACAACAGCGTCAGCTGGAGATGATTGACCGCATGCCCCTATGCACAGAGAAAGAGTTGCCTTGTGAGGATGAGCCTGATGGAGTTATTCCCCCTGAGGATAAGGAAAAGCTGATGGGTAAGATGTGCCCCTATTGGTTACCTGAGTTGAATACCTTGTTTGTTCAGCAGTGTTAAGTTATGTGTGATGCCTACCTAGTGAACTGAGTTGAAATAATGTAGCATGTTTGCAACTGGTGGGCAGGACGCAGAATGATTTTCATAATGAAGCATATCATATAACTTGATGTGGATTCTTCTTTCAGAAATACGAAAACTAGAATTTGAGCAAAGAAGAAAAGAGTTTGAGGACTTAAGAAAGACAAAGAAAACCTCCAAAGATGGAGTGAAGCTGAAGCGCAAAAAGAAGAAAGACAAAGAAGGTGTGGGGAAAGATGGACAGCCAAAGAAACGGAAGAAAAACAAGAACAACATGAGCCCTGAGGACGTTGAAATCTTCGCCACAAAGCTGATGGAACAGCTGAAAGCAATGCCCAGTGTGCCACTCCAGGAACCCAATGTTGGCATCAATTTTGGGGTGTGCCCCATTGTTGGTAGCGGGGCACTTGGAGGTAAGAACACGTGACAAGATACAGATGAATTAAGAATGGTGTTACCAAAGTTTAACAAAAAAAAAAAGTAAAGAAAAACTACATACGAAAATCTTAAAACACAAAATACAAGTGACTTACAGTAGTTCCTGTATGAAATAACATGCGTGTTTTTTGCCTGTGCTCAGAACAAGTGGAGACCCGTGTACGAGGCGTGTTTGGTAAAGCCTACGTAGATGGAATGCTGGATCATTACGGGGGATTGGGCAACTTCCAGACTTTGTCACAATGCCTGCCTATGGATATGTACAAGGTTAACCCAATGGATATTGCAGCACGCAGGAAATTCCTCAGTGATGGGGAGCAGGAGAAAGCAGCAGGTAAGCACGTCAGCTGTGAATCACTTACATTTATGTAGTCTTAGTTCCACGTACTGCTCATTGATAAATAAAAAAACTTTGCTGATAAGATATCTGTCTAGTTCATTGGTTAGTTGGTATCTTAAATATTTAGCCTTTGATTGTTCCGTACCACAGTAAGACGTAAATACATGTACATAAGTAGCACTCCTCCTAGATTTGCAATTTTTGAGATTCCTTCTAACAGTAATTCCTTAATCCATAGCTAACCATGACTACCCATTGTTTGCAGTGGCAAAAGTTTATAGTTGTTTGGGAAATCTTACCAAGACCCTCCTCAAACTTTAGTCTTGAAAGTGCATAGACATATCTTATGTACATCCAGTTTTTTTTTTTGATAGCATGTATTTTTCCCCCTGATGAGTGGACTCAGTGTGACCTGGCGTGACATTGTGTGAGGCTGTGACAGGACTACATAGAGCATGCGCATGGCCTGCATGACAACATTACATTCTGCCATCAGGCTGACCTAGACATTCAGCAAGATGGTTTTAGTTTTGAATATTTGTTGAAATATTTTTCGAAATTATGGCTGCAATGTCGATGAAATTACTGGGCTAAAAAGGCAAAAATAGCAAATCTTTGTACATTGCATGTTTCCTACCCCTCACATCCGAGACCCTTTGTCGGAGAGCCTTTCCTCTGCATGACTATTGCGTGTGGACGAACTTAAGACACATGCCAGCCAGCTTGAGACCCTCTGAGTTTACACTGGTGAGGGCTGCAGCTGGCGTGAGCAGACAGCCAGAGTCCGCCTCTTGTACTCCTGTCTCCTCGCTGTCACCATAGGTCCAGAGTCCGACCAGCAGCGCTACTGCCTCCTCTATCATCCCATAATTCCACTGAAAATAGGTGGCAGCACTGGAGTCTTCCCTGGAGTCAGCATGCCTCCTTCCAAAGTGTTGGTGGGACGACCTGTGGACACGCGGCCCCTGGTGAAGATTCCAAACCTTCCCCCAGGACCTTTGATTGAACCCAGGCTGGGATCAAGGTTAGTCGTCACATACTCAGCTTGATCAAAGCTTGTCTTTACCCCTCTGCCAGTTTTGGCCAAGGGGTATTGTCGGAGCGGGCGGAGGCCGGCCAGCCGTCCATCCGTCTGTCTGTCCATATTTTTATGTTTATTTTCGGTGACCATGACCTTTTCCTTTAAAGTCATTGGGTTCATTGAAGTTAAATTTTGTGAAAGGCTTGTAACAGCTCTATCTCTTGAACAGTTTGTCCCAATTTCACCAAATTTACACAACAGCTACACAATTTTATGATTGGGTGCTATTATAAATAATATCTTTGGAATTTGTATCTGTTGGTTACATTGGACCTGTGCTTTAGGCTGAGTGGTTTTAAGGGCATTTTTTATGCCCTATTATCTTCTAAAAGGTTGTGCAAGATTTTATGTTGTCATGTTGATAACAATCATGTATTACATATTCTTCAAAGGAAATGTATTTGATACCTGTTATTTTCAGGAATGCTGATTCACCAGATACAATTATCTCATCCTCCTCACCTGAGTTGACATTTGACGAGCGTCAGCCCGATCTGCCTGGGTTGACCTACATTGACCCTGACCGCTCGGACAGTCGCTCCTCCTCTCCAGCCTTCCCACTGGTTCATCCTGTGCCCATTAAAGCTGAACCAGCTAGTTTCAAAGAGGACATGGAGTTCAAGAAAAAACTTGACTTTGATCCAAAGCGAGAAATCAAGCATGGCTTTGAGCTTGTGAGTAAGATGAAGCCGTCAGTAGAGAGAGACCTGAAGTCCAAGGATAACCTGGCATTTGCCATGGGTTTGGATGCAGAAGAGCTGTCCACAAAGATCCCTGGACTGGCCATGGGTTTAAAGGACCCCATGATGGAGCAACAGGTGTCTGTCACCCTCACCCTCTCTGCCTCAGCCACTGAGGATATTGTCGGTGTCCTCTCCTCTATTGCGGACCTGCTGAAAATCGCTGTACCTCCCTCCTATGAGATCAGTCGTAGTCCGTCCCCGGAGCTCTTTAAGCTTAACATGAAACGTAAGCACAACTTCTCACTTATCCAGAGTGTTTTTGGAGGGGATCAATTAAACTTTTTGTTCTATTCAGATATGGACTTTCTGTTTGAGTAATGTGGCTGTAGGTTCAACCTTCTGAGCAAGTCTTAATATTAAATGTTTTCAGCTTTGCAATGGGCACGAAACATGGAAAAGATAGCATTTGTAATTACCCCCACTTGTGTAGTTATATTGGTAATATACATTTTTTTTTCAGACAAAGAAGAAGCAGTACATGTGCAGTCTTTAATCAAGTCAAAGCCAAAATTTTGTAGACACTGTGATGTGACAGTTATAAACCCGGGAGTTAGGAAGAAGAAATCCGAGATGTTGTTTCTTACCAAAGAGGAACAGGTGAGTGTTGTTGGATTATAAGTAGTCTTGAGGTCATGTAAAAAGTTAAGGAAGCCTTGTAATTTATTTTTCCTAGCTCAGAGGAAAGGTATCAAGTTCTGGATCGTTCTCTCCAAAGTTCAACAAATCCTGATGATGTGATTGTCGTCAAATGAACCAGTCACTGAGTTTAATATCTGTTGGTTCTTTGCTTGCTGAAGGGGCTGTTTGTCTGAATGGTTTGTGGCATTGGGAGGAGGATAGTTGTTTTCTCCACCCATACACCCGACTACTGTGATGCCAGTGTAACTTTCTTGTACGGCGTTAAACACCAATCTGATCATTTTTGTAGGACTCGGAGGATGAAGAGATCACTTTCTGCAGCATGAACTGCTACAGACAGTTTGCTATAACCCACAAGACTCACCCGCCTGCTGAAGTGAAGGAAGCCTGTGACCTGGTGGAACACAAGAGTGTTGCAGCTGAGTGTGTCAGCTCTCCCAAGACCAATCAACCAGTACCCGTGTCGTCTTCTACCCCAACGCCTACACCTGCTCAGTCCCCAAAACTGAGTTCTCCTACAGCAGCCAAAACATCCCTTCCTGGGGCTGTGCCTAGCCAAGTCACCACTGCCTCTGCCCCAGCTCTGGTGACCTCTTTACCTCCCCCAGGTGTGACTGCTTCCAGCAGCTGTCTTACTGCCCTCACTATTTCCACATCCAACACCTCCACCCCGTCAGCCACTCCCAAGTCGTCCCCATCCCTTGGTTCCCCAGCGTTGTTTCCCAGTCCCAAGAGGAACGAGGATCGGGCAAAACACCGCCGCCGCAGTAACAGCACTAACCTGGACACCCAGCCACAGAAGGTAAGCTGCCTCGTGTGTGCTTGTGGTCCGTGAGAGGGGTTTTATTACTCCGTTCACAGTATTAGGTAGAAACCTTCAGTATGTCAAAGATCTTAAAAGGGATTCGGTAGTTGGGTAATGTTTTTATCCTCTTTGAATGTAGAATGGTAGACACAGCCCCAAGATCACAATATTCATCACTGACGGCCCTGTTCAACCGAGTCCATCACAGAAAATGAACTGTAAGGTTTATTGTAACAAAATCGTTTGTAGAACTTAATTTCAACTTTTGATCTTAAACCAAACTTTTGGAAACTTAAATTGTTCTGTGGTTGTGTTTGAAATGTTTGTTTTATTATGTTCTAAAATGCTTGTTAGATTCCTAATTGCAGTCAAATACAGACACTAGTCTTCGTTTAATCTGTGAATGTTGCTGGTTTATTGCAGCCTGTGGTGAAGAAATGGAAGGATGTGAAGTGGAAGAAAGTGGACCTGACTATACAGGTGCAATCTCAGAAGAAGAGCTCAGCGCCCACAGACAAGAACATACGCATGGTAGGTACACAGCAAATTTACCAGCAACCATCAATCTGAATTTGTTGTTTAAAAAGTGGTTTCAGTTGCAGTGTTATGGTCTAAATTCTGTTTTTAGATTACATTTTTTGGTTATAGCAGAAAAGAGGTGAAGATCAGTTCAGGTTTTGAACTGGGAGTTGGAAACCTATTCACCAGTGATACTTGCCAACCATGAAGAATCTAAAGTCACTGGCTCAAAACCTGGGATGGTTGTAGACTATTTTCGCCACTTGAATATGTTCTTTTAGCAGAAAGTCATAACCTATAATACATCCTATAATTCATCGATTTATTTTATTTCTATATGTACAAAAGCTTCGCGTGGAAAAAGCAGTATGTTTTGTGGATTTGATAATGTAACAGTGTTGGTTTTCTGTTTGTCAGCTGATGACCAATATGAAGATCATCCTGACTGCCGAGCCTATGACTGAAGACACGAGGAAGTGTACATTCTGTCACCAGACAGGGGACGGGTCCTCGGATGGACCTGGCAGGTGAGGTCATCAGGCTCGCTTGTGGTTAAGTTTGTCAAACTTATGCCACGTGGCACTTAGACGTGTTAGAAACCTAGGCATATTTTTCAGTTTCACTGGGGTTATTGAAGGTATCTTTCATGTCGACTGGTATACCTCTTGAACTCTTTCAGCAAATTTTATCAGGGCAGTAGCAGGTGTCACTAGTCATGTAAAATACTTTATTTACATTGACCTAGGGACCTCTGTGGCTCATTTGGTTAGGGTGTAACCACAGCGCAATGACCCAGAAGCCTCCAACCAATGCGGTTGCCATGAGTGCAAGTCCGGCTCATGCTGGCTTCCTCTTCGGTCGTATGTGGGTAAGTCCACCAGCAACCTGCAGATGGTCGGGGGTTTCCCCTTGGGTCTGCCCGGTTTCCTCCCACCATAATACTGGCTGCTGTCGTATGAGTGAAATATTCTTGAGTACGGTATAAAACACCAATTAAATAAGTACATTGACCTATTTTGAAGGTAATTGGGTTTGTGCCTTCATGACCTTGTAAAGACATTCCAGACTGCCCCTTTAAGATTACTTTGAATGGCAAAAAAATGTTTACTGCCCTGTCAAGTACACCACAATGCTCTCTGGTGCTTTCTTCTAGTCTGATTGTTATATTCTCCTCTTTCTGCACACTTTTAAACATTCTGGTTACCAATTTATATTGTTTTCAGATTGCTCAATATGGACATAGATAGGTGGTGTCACCTGAACTGTGCTCTCTGGTCTTACGACGTCTATGAAACCCTGAATGGGGCCCTGATCAATGTGGACCAGGCCTTGAAGCGCAGTCTTACTGTCAACTGTACTTCCTGCCACAAGGTGGGAGCCACCCTGGGCTGTTTCAAGGTCCGCTGTTCAAACATCTACCACGTGGCCTGTGCTATCAATGAAGGCTGTATGTTCTTCCAGGATAAGGTGAGGATCAGTAGTGTGGAAGAAAAAGCTGTATGATGCTTACTTTAGTCATTTGTTTAGACAGGGAATTTATGCATTCCCTGCTTTTACAGAATATGGTGCCTTGGTGACAGTTACTGGTCAGATATAGGCGGGAACTTGGTATACACTGTGCACTGTGGCTTCCTCCATACAAGAGACTGACCACCATGGTTGAAGTGAAGAACTCTTAAAATGGTGTTGAACAGCAAGGAAATAATAAATGTTCGATGTAACTATAGAAGTGGATGTGTATGGGATTTTTTCTTTTTTTTTAACATCTTTTGGAGATTAGAAAGGGGAGTGAAGATGATGGTCCTTCTCCCACACGTGCCTGATTTCTGTTTCAGACAATTCTGTGCTCCATGCATGCCCCTAAAGGCCACCCCGACACAGAACTGGACTCTCTCATTGTGTACAGGCGGGTGTATGTCAACAGAGACGAGGACAAACAGGTGGCAAGGTAACAATGTTCTAGATGGATCTGTGTAAATATGTTTACCAATTATAGAGGATATTTTGATCAAGTGAGCAAATCCCTGACTTCCTGTGTTAAATAGAGGCTCCATTTGCATTATCATTATTCATTATTCATTATTATGATTATACTCATCCAGACTTGTGAAATTTTGCAGCATGGTTCACCAGGAGGAGAATCGATTCTGTTTGCGGATTGGCTCTTTGATTCTTCATAACATAGGCCAGTTATTGCCACATCAGATTCAAACCGGACGTTTCCACACACGTGAATACATCTATCCTGTAAGTCTGCTCCTCCTCATGCCATTCTGATTAATCTGCTAGTTCCTGACACAGTGTCCTACTACATCTCAGTCATTTTAAATGTAGAATTTTGGGGAAGTATACAATTTTTTTTTGTCAGTCCTGTAAAATGTGAAAAGGGGAAAGTTATATCAAAAATTATATCACTAACCCTTTTTTGAGTATGACCTGAAATCTCGTGATCTGTGTCGATCTATTTGTGTGACAGGTTGGGTTTAAGGCGACCCGGTTTTACTGGAGCATGAAGCGAGTTCACAAGCGATGTCGGTACATGTGCAGCATACGGGATAACGAGGGCTACCCAGAGTTTGTCATCCAGGTGTCTGAGAAAGGCTATGAGGATGTCATCATCAGAGAGACTTCTGCCAAAGGTAAGGATCAGGTTAAAACTAGGTACTGAAGGTCCTTAAGCACACACCAGTGTCCAGTGGATCTGTTCACTGGCATCATCCCTGTCACTTTCTTCAGCTTGCAGACTTTGTGTACAATTTCTGATATGTGGCATAATTTGGCAATGTGTGATCAGCTAAGTATAACATGTTTTTTCATTGCTGTGATTGACAGTTGCCTGGTTGCGAGTTTTGGAGCCAGTGGAGAAACTGAGAAGACAGCTGGACTTGGTCAAAATGTTTCCCTCCTTCCTCACAGGAGAGGAGTTATTTGGACTTTCTGAACCAGCCGTCCTTCGAGTGGTAGAATCGGTAAGCTTGCTTTTTCTGCATTTTATATTGATTTATAGGTTTGAGAAATTAACATAATCTTGTTGGCATAATAATTTGAGGGTGTTCACCAGCTGAGCTGTGTAGACTCTTCCCTTGTAGCTCCAAACCCTGCTGGCTTGTTTAATCTTGCATCATTAGGTTAAGGGGTGGACAAATAGTGGTGCTGGGGGGTTGCTGTAAGAGTGTTGATTACATGACTCTTCAGTTGTATTCTCTCCGTAAATTTTTTCCATTTTTAATTTTTTTTTCTCCAATATTCAGTTACCGGGTACAGACTTGCTGCAGAATTACATTTTCAAGTTTGGAAGGTCACCTTTGATTGAAATGCCCCTGGCCATCAACCCCACAGGATGTGCCAGAACAGAACCCAAGCTGCGCACACATTTCAAAAGGTAGGATTTTAATGTCTTCAGACAGTGGAGCAAGTAGTATGTTCTGGTCCATCAGTTGATGAAGGTTAATATACATGTAGGTATTGTTATGCACATTACCCACAGTGGTGAATTTGTTGTTGTTGTTGTAGACCTCACACTCTCCAGTCCAGCACGTCGCGGTCTTTACCAGCCACTGTGACAGGGGTGACTGGAGACATCAACTCCCCTTACATGAAGCAGTTTGTACACTCCAAGTCACAGCAGTACCGCCGTCTCAAGTCAGAGTGGAAAAACAATGTCTATCTGGGCAGATCCAGAATTCAGGTAAAAAACCTATTTAACTACAAACAACTACCCTGGCCAAAAAGGTGATGGTAATGCTGAACTCGCACAGAACACACAAGACTTGTTGGGCTTCCACAGCTCATAGAATGCTGTTATATGTGTTGCTACTGTGTGGTATGTCAAATTATTCTTGAATCTTGTCACGTAAAATTTTGAAGCAAAACAAAGAAAACTGAGCTAAAGAGTTGGCATCCTGTTTCCACAGGGACTGGGTTTGTTTTCTGCAAGGGATTTGGAGAAGCATACAATGGTGATTGAGTACATCGGGGATCTAATTCGTGATGAAGTGGCCAACAGACGAGAAGAGATCTACGAGTCTCAGGTGAGTTAGCATATCACTGTTCTAGTTTTATGCTTTGCAGTGGATGATGTTTGAAGGATTTTGTATTACACTTCGGGTGTGATTATTTGCTCTAATAAGTTAATAGATTGCGTAGTTGTCTTGATGCATGTGCCAGATCTGTGGCCCCAAATCTCCGTCATGTAGTTTGACCATGCTCTATGTTTGATGGCTCTAGAATCGTGGAGTGTACATGTTCCGCATCGACCCTGAGACGGTGATTGATGCGACGATGGCAGGAGGTCCCGCCCGCTACATCAATCACTCATGCAACCCCAACTGTGTGGCAGAAGTAGTACCCTTTGAGAAGGAGAGTAAAATCATCATCATTACAAATCGCCGCATTGCTAGAGGAGAGGAGGTCAGTATAAATTTATTTAAGAATATTAAGGATTTACACAGAAATCATTTAAATGAAATCACAATGGATACAAAAAAAATCTGCTTACTATTAATCTCAGACATAAACTGTTGAGTGCAGCGTTAAACAACAATCAGTCATTGTTAATATTGCAGATCATTGTAGTCCTCCCAGTTTAGCTGTGATTATTGTCAGAAAGATGTATAGATGCATAATTGTGTGGGTGTGTTAATGGTGTGTTGATTGTGTTGCAGTTGACCTATGATTACAAGTTTGACTTTGAGGATGAGCAGCATAAGATTCCTTGTTGCTGCGGAGCAGTTGGCTGTAGGAAGTGGATGAACTGATAGCTCAGCGCCTCCCCGACCTTGCCTGCTGAGGATATAGGCAGCACATAGATCTGGGCACAGACTCTATGACATGTAGCATTTACGCAGAACAAATACTACCCTGTAAATAGTGTACAGAGCTGTAAACATTGGCTGGAGGCTGATTTGTATCTGTCCATCTATCTATCTATCTATCTATCTATCTATCTGTGTATATATATATATATGTAGTATACATATATAAACATTGCTCCAATGTTCATGTTGAGTCAGTAAAGCAGAGCATATGAAATCAGCATGCAATAACTCTGTTAATGCAAAAAATTTGTATAATGTTGTGTTATTCAGGATAGGCACAATGCTGTAAATACTTGGCCCTTGAGGACCAGAATATTGTCATAATTTATCGTATTGGTTGGGCGTGACAAGTCTGGCATGTTGGTGCAGAGCTGTTTGTTATTGATTTATATAGAAACTCCTTGAAATTTTAGCAAAGAGCTTTTTCTATGACCTCTGTTTTTTAAGGATTTTTAATGCAAACCACATAAAATGGTTATTTATGCTTTTTGATAGTTAAGCCATCATTTTGATTTCAGTTTGGAAGCGGACAGAAAGGATGCCTAATATGTAGGCTGCTGCTTGGAATGTAAGATGCAGGGGCATGTCTTGCAATGCTATCACAATGCAGCATTTATTACAAAGAGGCAAGTCCTCACTACATGTTGTCATGGACGTTGTGCCAGGCATGTGTTGCAAATGCCCAGTAGAATGGCTCTCAGTTTCCAGATTAATTTTTGTACATGTGTCAAAGAGCAATAATCAGCTTGCACGGACGACTGTCATATTGTAAGAGTTGTGTTGGCCTGGCAATTCTGTCTCCACATTGGACAACAGTTTGTCTATAGAGTTATACAGTAAAAGATGATTTATGTAAGCAAAACTGTAGATCCTGGTTTATCTGGTCAGTTACTTTGTTGTATTTGTTTGTAGACATATATATGGTGTTATTCTGTGTACATTTTCATGATCAGAGTTAGATAATATAAAATCAAATTTATACGTAGCGGTGCATCTGAGAGATGTCTGTCGATGCATCGGTGGCCAATGTGATCCCTCTTGGTGTAAATAACTATACCTACATAACTCATTATGCATATTTCCATCAAACACGCCAGCCGCGTATGATTTTGTTCAACGGCAACCCATAGCCTGTACTGTTAATATAGCCATATATGTACCATGTTACTTAATGTGTGAGGGAAGGACATCTAATTTGCATACTGTGTAAACCCTTTCCAAGGGATACTGTCTATGTGAAGTTGTTTATATCTGTCTGTGGCTTTCAACGTAAGTCAGTTTCATAATATGTCTGTCAGGGGTTTCCTTCTAGATTGTCATCTCATTATGTATAAAAGATCACAATATTCTATTTGTCTGTGTCTACCACGACACAATCTGCCTAGTATATGGTACAGTTAGTTCAAGTAGCTCTTACTCACATATAACTCTACCCTGTTCCCAGTTGCACTAGTTGTGCACCAGAAACCCAGAACCTCTTAGATTAAATTGGGATTACCAAAGATATCCTTATTATGTTGTCATTTAACTGTCAAATTGATAGTGGATTTGTACTCTTATATCAGTGCTTTAATTGTAATTTTCATTTCTATATGTACATTTACAACTTACCTTACCTTTTGGGTTTACATCACTCTTGCGATATGTTCTTTGTCATGTAGCTATTCAAAGTTGTAAACAGTGTGTGTTGAAATCCAGATGTCTTATAATCTTAGCAGTTGTTGGAAGAACTTTAAATTATTAGTAGCTTAAAATCAGTTTCAGTGGTCCTGGGCTGCCGCCCTGTGCAGTGTTTGCATTCTCAGGAAGAACAGTTTGATACTCGGCTTCTCGTTTGTCCTGGGGTGATTCACTCAAGCTTTGATGTGATACTCGGCTTTTCGTTTGTCCTGGAGTGATTCACTCGAGCTTTGATATGTACGTATTTGTAACACAGGACCAGTTTCATAATGGAGTACCGGTTATTTCTGCATTTTGTTTTCCACGTCATAATGACATTTCTACATCATAGAGAGGATCCAGTGCTACATTGATTGAAGTGTATATGGATTTGTAGACAAACATTATTAAAACACCTTCATAACTTATTAAAGTTCGTTTTATTGCCTGCAAATTGATAATGAAAACCAGGGAGTACAGTGGTTGATGTGGTGTCAGCAGTATGAGGCTGTTGTCAGCTGAAGCATTGGCTTCTCTTAATTATCAACTTCCAATGTTCTGTCTGAAGCCAGTTTCTTTGTGGCATGGTGTGTCTTATTGAGAAGGGCAGATACCATACCTAACAGAAACTCCGGAAGTTTAATGTGAGAATTGATTGAGCTTGTGAAGGCATGGCTTTATAATTAACGGGTCATCAGCAGTTTTATCTGGTGCTAGATGTGAGGAAGGTCTGCCAGCAAAGTGCCAGTGGCCGCAAGATAATTTGATTGGTATTTTACTCCATACACAAGAATATTTCACTTATACGGCGATTGCCAGCATTATTGTGGGAAGAAACTGAGCAGAGTTCGCGGAAAACCCACGACCAGACCTTCCCATGTACGGCCGAAGAGGAAGCCAGCATGAGCTACCGCATTGGTGGGAGGCTTCTGGGTCATGCTAGCGTGCTAACCGACTGAGCCATGGAGGCCTCCCCCCTCAACACTTCATATGAATAATGCTCACAGAATATGCTTGAATGGAAGTTACAAACATTTGAAAAGGTTGAGGAATTACATAAACTAGTATGACATGTATGTGTTTGAGAGATATGAAGTGCACTTAGCTAAGAGCTACTTAACATGAATGACTGAGGGGGGCGGAGCTAGAAGTATACACACCAATCTTCTGCTGTAACTCTCATAAAAGACAAGTTCCCCGGGTCTGTTTTGCTAAAATTTATTGATAACAAAACGCTGACTTTTTGCTACATGCACATTTAGAGTTAGGGTTACATCAATTATCGAGCCTGGAGATACAGGAAGTATGGTTAGGACCAAATCCTGACGGTGGAGTCACTGCCTCCAGTCACCAGGAACTCTCCACCGCGGTCAAACTCCACGCACTGGACAGCGTCCTCGTGGCCTATCAGATTCAGTATCTGAAACACAAAAATCATGTTGAGGATGTCTGTCGAATCTGTACTATCAACTAGGAGGGAGTAACTCCCATTTACAAACACACACGATATTGGTGACAGGAAGTGCTCACATCACACACTGTGTGGTGTGTTACAGTAACAGAACACTAAAATTACTTGCGTACTGCATGACGAGAAATTCCTTGGTTTGATAACCAGGACCCAATCAAGTTGTTCTATCAGATTTTTCACTAAAATGGAGTGCTTTTTCGGTTGGATTTTTAAATTCCATATATTTTGTTACATTGATACATGTCTGTCAACAGTGAATGTCCCTCATTCAGAACAGCATTAACATACACACTACTCCACATTACTTTGTAACATAAATGGGCTTTTTGTACATTTATATGTCAGAAAAGCCTCTAGTGTGATGTGATGTGATAGGATGGGTGGGGTAATTAATCCATTGTATTATCCAATGAGGATTTGGTGGAAATACTGAGTCACTGGCTGCAGACCACAATATAATGAGGTGGTGTGTCACAAGTGAAACTTTATTGTCCACAGCTTTATCTGGTACCAAGAGTAGAGTCACTCCAAGAGAATATTCCAGAATACCAAACAAAATACCACTCAAATGAATTAAAGGAGATACATGAAGCTATCAAAATCTATCTGAAAAAAAGTATTCATTAAAATAAGTTGCAAGGAATGTAAATGTCGAGTATAGTGTGTTGGGGAAGCTGCTATCTGACAATACTAACCTGTCCATTGGCCAGCTCGTACATCTTCACTGTGCTATCATTGCTTGCAACAGCTAACACCACACCTGTAAACAAGGATAAACCTTATACATCCGTCAGAGTTCTCACACACACTACTCTGCACATCTGTAGTGACATATACAATGTATTCCCATATATTTTTGAATGTATCCAAATTTTTGACATTCAGTACAATGATATGTTATTAAAGTTATGACCTAAACAATTATATTTGGAAGAGACTTGTTTTGAAGTACACTTATTTGAAGTACAGTATTTCAACTCCTAAGGTCCATGAAAAAAACATTAAAATTTGATACTTGAGTGATAACCCGTTCAGTGAAATCATGTCCATGCATACGGATACATGCATATCTATAGATGACAGAAAACACTTAAAAATGTAGTATGTCTGCATCCCTAATCACTCTTGCATAAAAGCAATGAAGAGAATAGCTGGGAAGTGCCAAAGTTTTACTTTGAATAGTGTAAGTATCCCCACCTGATGGATCAAAGGCCAGCTTGTTTGCAGGGTGTGGTCCAACATCAAAGCTGACCATAGGGGAGACGGTCCTCACATCCCATAGTTTAACATTCCCATAGGAGTCACAGGATGCAACTGTGTCACCCTAACAAGACATAAGCATTGGGAAGTTAAGCATGAGAACAGGTGATATCACTTTGAAGAAAATATGTGTGTGTCCATATACTGTACAAGAATGTCAGCATTCACAGACTGCCACCAGGGAGCGGACTTACTTGGACTAGAAACTGTGCAATGCTAGCAGTGCTCCAGTGCTTAGCCCAACAGAAATATACTACTTCTAATATATTATATATATATATATATTTTTTTTTTCTTCTTTCAGTTGTTACATTTTGGGTATATAAAATACCCCTTGATACTGATTAAAGGTGCATGTATATTATATCAATTCTTCCTACATGTTCTTACCTTCATGTTGAACTGCCCATGGTTGACTGAATGCACATGGCCATAAAACGTCTGAGCACACAAACCCTGTAAAAAGTTATACAGAAAAGTGAAATGTGCGTCACAAACAAACACAAACCAAAACCTGACACATTAAGTTTAAATGAATCTAAATCAGAAATTCAACTTATGCAAAAAATCCTGATCCCACTTGTAACTTTGTTCTAACATGTGGACATGTACTGTGTGAGAAAATCATGCGTACCTCACAATTACTCACTCAAATCAGTTTTTGGTGTATCACTTCAAATGAGCTACAAAAACTACTGAAGAGGTTGATCTTCAACCAGTGCAAATGTTTATAAAGTCCTAGACCTTAAATGCAAATGTGAGAAGCTCTGAGGTTTAACAAGGTAAGCTTATGTGCTGATGAGTGTATGGCCATGCATACCGTCCTGGCGTCCCACAGAGACAGGGTCTTATCTGCAGAACTCGTCAGGAGAATGTTGGAGAAGGGCAGGAACTGGATGCTGTTAACTGCATCTGTGTGACCTCTCAGAGTGTAACGGCATCGCAAACTGTCAACAGAGGAACACCGGATAATGTGGATAGACTATGTACACAGCTCTATTCTGAGATGGGCATTCATGTACACATACAACAGTTCCCCACCTGCTGAACACTGCACTATTAAAACTGGCAAAGTAGGTATATTTCCCTGTGGTGCTCAGACGAAAATATGACAGGCCATGTCAGGGTGACAGTGCACTCTTACTGAGTGGGTCTGTTCAGTCAGTTTGACAGTACACTAAGCGGACGGGACTGTCCAGTCTGGGTGACCGATCCCTCTGAGTGGGCAGGGCTGCCCAGTGTGACAGTACACTAAGTGAGTGGGGCTATCCAGTCAAGGTGATCGTACCTTCTGAGTGGGCGGGACTGTCCAGTGAAGCAGCACTAACAACATGTTGTCACAGAAACCAGCCTCCTTCAGGGAGATACAGTGATACGAGCCAATTAGCTGTAAACATTACTGACAACCTTCAGGTTTTAATGGTACAACTAAGGCTGTTAGCTCTCACCTGTTCAGATCCCAGACTTTGCCTGTTCTGTCCATAGAGCAGCTGGCTAGGAAGTCTCCACAGGAATGCCAGCTTGCACTCCACACTGACAACATAAACAACTGGTTTACCAACACAGCCACAAACAACAGCTACATGGTCAGCATGGACTTGCTAATAAGTTATGGATGCTATCACTGAGTTCACTGAGGTGAATACTATCACTGAGGTCCTGCAACATCATCATGTGACGTGAAATTATAACAATTTATACACATATACTGCACTGCTGTATGCTGCATCAAAGGGAAACATGTGAAGACACCTGTATATCAAGCTTTCTAATGCTTCACAAATCATCACAGACCTACTGCGTCATTCATGGACAGCCTCTTTACCTGCCAGAGTGTGATCTGAGAAGGTGTGGATACATTCTGACTTGGAGAAGTCCCAGATTTTCACCGTGGTGTCTCCACTGGTAGTGGCCAGACGAGAACCCCTGTAAATACAAAGCCATACCCAGAGGTCAGTCCTTGATTTACACAACTATTTGAAAGGCTAGCTGAACTAGCAAGAATTTTATCAGTATAATCCACGGGAGGGCAAATGTCCAAAAACTTCAGATTTCAAATTTTATCAACAATTGTTTTTGGTTGCACTCTTGATAACATCTTGTACCCACCACTTGTCTGTATATCAGATTAGAACTAAAACTTCACAATGTGTAAGAAAACATAGAATAGGGAACATGTCACAGGTAGAATCAGAATATGATGTGAGAGTATGGACATGACTGGAGTGTGTTTGGACTCACGATGGGTGGAAGTCACAGGAGGAGAGCCAGGCAGTATGTCCATCCCCAGTCATGATGAGCTCCCCACTGGGTACTGACCACATCTTCCACGTCTTATCATCACTCACAGTGGCCAGGACCTGCTTCCTCGGATGTAGAGCAAGACTGGAAAACAAGCAAACATGAGAACATTGTGATGCTGGCTTAATCAGGGTGATGTAAGTAGCACAGAAAATGATCAGCATGTAGTAACAGTCTTAATCTAATGCCTTATTAATGCCTGTAACTACTGATGAAAAAACTCACCCACTGATAGACAGAGCATGTGCTTGTAGGGTGTTTGAGAGCCGAAATCCCCCTGTCCTCGTCAGGTGACCTGATGGGGCCTTCACCTGAGCCAGGTAAGGGTTAACACCCCTGTCTGGAGGAAACTCTGTGTCCTGAAAACAAAACCAAGGACACATCACTTACTCAGATTGACAGAACAGAGAAAATGATGGTCTGAAAGCAGGTGTACCATTACAAGCCGAGGACCAAGTAACCGATACATCTTTTGTAAAGTGCACACACATTTAAACACTATCGCACCCTGCCAGTTACCACGGTGCCCAGCTGTAAACTGTACACTGAACTGACATTCAGGCCCTCTCACGGCATTCTTGGCCAATCGTTGACAATATAAAAACTATATCACCCTAAAAATAGTGTTATTGTAATCAAAGTGCTACTTCATTTCTATAAAAGAGGTTCTCATGAGCTATGTGTGTGTGATATCTACCTTGGCATAACTGGAACATTTGTGCTAACATGAAGTTCAGTCTTACATCTGGGTGTCTTTCATAAGCCCTAGGTAGGTCCCTGACATCCTTTGTATCACCCAGTTTCTCCCTTTCCTGGGCCAGAGCCCTCTGGGTTGGACCTCGTCCCTCCTCGTCCAAGATCACCCCCCTAATGAGACGGCTTTGGGGTGCACAAGATTTAGCTGTAAAATGGTGAAGACAGGTTAACAGTTTGACAAAATATGCTCACCTTCATCTGTAGATTTCACAATACGTCTTGCGCAAGGGGCAAGCTGTACAACTTGACATTGTTCTGTAAGTGCTATATCAATTTAATTATTGTAAAGGCACAGTTTTGTTTCATTCTGGACAGAAAATAAGAATGAGTGACTAGTTCTACAAAGATCACTGATCTACAACCCAGACCAATCATGTGGAAATTACACCACCATGGTAACAGGTGTAAGGCATTGTAAGTGTAGAACATGAACTGCATTCACAGAGCGCTGGCAACCGGGTGGTCACTGAGCAGCCTTTCTGCTGCCCCGCCCCCTCAGAGAGGGATGAGGAACTGACCTGGCTCATGGCCCTTGAAATTCTCCACAGTTTTCAGTGTGCTCTGCAGACCGGCCACCTGGCCCAGGGCTCGGTCACGCTCCAACTGAGATAACATCTTCTCCTTCATGGCCAGCTCGTACTTGGTCTTCAGCTGCTGAAGAGTGGGCTCATAAGAGTTGTAATGACGACGCAGTCTGAAAAACAACATTGCCACAGTATTTGATTATTTACTTGTCTGATAGTTGTTTTTTGCATTTGATGCACAGGTATGCATACCACATTGGAGGAAAAGTGAAACACTTGGCCACACAAGTGTTGACTGTTTGTCACCATGTCCTTATGAACAGAGAGCTGGGGTTTAGCTGAGTGTTTTTATGTGCATGGTCATCTCAATAGATTGAATAAAAAAAATTAGTTACATGAATCTCTTCTATGATACCACATTGGGCCTACCTGGATACATTCCACATTCATAGACATTAAAAATAAAGATGCAGATGTTTCAAAGAGGGAAGAGTGCAAATGGGAAGCACATGTAATATTAACAACTAATACCTTTTGATGTCTGTGACCAGCTGATTTTTCTCCTGGACCACTCGCTTGTGATGCATGCGATGATAATCTCTCTCCTTCCTCAACTTCACATAAATATCTTTGGCTTTCCTGACAAAAACACACAATAAACATAAAGTTTATATTTCACCTAAAGCCTGGCCTTTATCAAGTAAGATATACGCTTAAGGATTCCTCCACCTTTATATAGGACCACAAAAGATTTGTTTGTGAAGTTTGATGATTTTCTTATCACAAAAACATGTGTACTGGCATCAAACAGGTCATTATAAGGGCTTTATGTGCCTCTGACAGTGAATTATATCTCAAACTTTATGTGAAATAAAGTATGCTATTATTCTGCACTTGATACAGGTACTGTATCCTCTGCAAAGAGTTCTCAGAATACTGCATAGGTGCACTGTAGTATACTTTTTAATAATAACACCCCAGACTTAAAAAGCACTTAAAAAAGGAGTTTTATCATATTGTTAAATGTGAAAATTTGTGGATTTTCAAGAGCAGGTTGAGAAGACAGTGGGGAAAGGTTATGATATTTACATAGCTGCATCCTTGAACTTGTTGAGCTCTCGCTGTAGGTATTTGACCTCCTGATCAAGAAGCTGGTTCCTAGTGTAAATGTCAGGGACCACACCAACATCCTCTTCCTTCAGCACTCCACACTGCTGTAACTCATACCTGAACCACAGACAATGGCATAACATACAGCTGTATCAAACCCAGCAGCTGGTTTGTGGTGTACCAGTCAGGGATCTCCCTTGGTACTCCATCACTCCACACTGCTGTAACTCATACCTGAACCAAAGACAATGGCATAACATACAGCTGTATCAAACCCAGTAGCAGGTTTGTGGTGTACCAGTCAGGGATCTCCCTTGGCACTCCATCACTCCACGCTGCTGTAACTCATACCTGAACCACAGACAATGACATAACATACAGCTGTATCAAACCCAGCAGCTGGTTTGTGGTGTACCAGTCAGGGATCTC
The DNA here is from genome assembly GCA_016165875.1 of Acanthopleura granulata. Lineage (NCBI taxonomy): Eukaryota > Metazoa > Mollusca > Polyplacophora > Chitonida > Chitonidae > Acanthopleura > Acanthopleura granulata. Next base: position 22,632,691 of record JABBOT010000003.1, read on the forward strand.
CCTTGGCACTCCATCACTCCACGCTGCTGTAACTCATACCTGAACCAAAGACAATGACATAACACACAGCTGTATCAAACCCAGCAGCTGGTTTGTGGTGTACCAGTCAGGGATCTCCCTCCGCACTCCATCACTCCACGCTGCTGTAACTCATACCTGAACCACAGACAATGACATAACATACAGCTGTATCAAACCCAGCAGCTGGTTTGTGGTGTACCAGTCAGGGATCTCCCTTGGTACTCCATCACTCCACGCTGCTGTAACTCATACCTGAACCACAGACAATGACATAACATACAGCTGTATCAAACCCAGCAGCTGGTTTGTGGTGTACCAGTCAGGGATCTCCCTTGGTACTCCATCACTCCACGCTGCTGTAACTCATACCTGAACCACAGACAATGGCATAACATACAGCTGTATCAAACCCAGCAGCTGGTTTGTGGTGTACCAGTCAGGGATCTCCCTTGGTACTCCATCACTCCACGCTGCTGTAACTCATACCTGAACCACAGACAATGACATAACATACAGCTGTATCAAACCCAGCAGCAGGTTTGTGGTGTACCAGTCAGGGATCTCCCTTGGTACTCCATCACTCCATGCTGCTGTAACTCATACCTGAACCACAGACAATGGCATAACATACAGCTGTATCAAACCCAGCAGCTGGTTTGTGGTGTACCAGTCAGGGATCTCCCTTGGCACTCCATCACTCCATGCTGCTGTAACTCATACCTGAACCACAGACAATGGCATAACATACAGCTGTATCAAACCCAGCAGCTGGTTTGTGGTGTACCAGTCAGGGATCTCCCTTGGTACTCCATCACTCCATGCTGCTGTTACTCATACCTGAACCAAAGACAATGGCATAACATACAGCTGTATTAAACCCAGTAGCAGGTTTGTGGTGTACCAGTCAGGGATCTCCCTTGGTACTCCATCACTCCACACTGCTGTAACTCATACCTGAACCACAGACAATGGCATACCATACAGCTGTATCAAACCCAGCAGCTGGTTTGTGGTGTACCAGTCAGGGATCTCCCTTGGCACTCCATCACTCCATGCTGCTGTAACTCATACCTGAACCACAGACAATGGCATAACATACAGCTGTATCAAACCCAGCAGCTGGTTTGTGGTGTACCAGTCAGGGATCTCCCTTGGCACTCCATCACTCCATGCTGCTGTAACTCATACCTGAACCACAGACAATGGCATACCATACAGCTGTATCAAACCCAGCAGCTGGTTTGTGGTGTACCAGTCAGGGATCTCCCTTGGCACTCCATCACTCCATGCTGCTGTAACTCATACCTGAACCACAGACAATGGCATAACATACAGCTGTATCAAACCCAGCAGCTGGTTTGTGGTGTACCAGTCAGGGATCTCCCTTGGTACTCCATCACTCCATGCTGCTGTTACTCATACCTGAACCAAAGACAATGGCATAACATACAGCTGTATTGAACCCAGTAGCAGGTTTGTGGTGTACCAGTCAGGGGTCTCCCTTGGTACTCCATCACTCCACACTGCTGTAACTCATACCTGAACCAAAGACAATGGCATAACATACAGCTGTATTAAACCCAGCAGCTGGTTTGTGGTGTACCAGTCAGGGATCTCCCTTGGTACTCCATCACTCCATGCTGCTGTAACTCATACCTGAACCAAAGACAATGGCATAACATACAGCTGTATTAAACCCAGCAGCTGGTTTGTGGTGTACCAGTCAGGGATCTCCCTTGGTACTCCATCACTCAATGCTGCTGTAACTCACACCTGACCCAAACACACTAAAACTCTGTGTACCTGTATGGTATATGTAATTACTGTATTCAACCTAAAAATTTGTTAATGACCAAGTTACTGGCTTTACCTGACTCCTGAGAGTTCTGTTAGGATTTAAGGTGTTTATGTTTGTTAAGAAGATAGGATGACATTTTTTTAATAACAACAGTACTCTTACATTTTATATTTACTTTATAAGGCATTTATAGTTATCTTATATTTTCTCTAAACAAATGTACATGTGCTTGGTGGAACAGGAACTAAGGGAAAGCTGAACAGTTAAATGACTTTAGCTTTGACATTAAACAACCAATAGCAATGAGTATCCCAGAATGAGCTGTGTGTATTAAAATGAACACTCAACAAGCAGAACCTACCATTCTGTTTGAAAACAGTCAAGCGTCCTGTTAAGACCCATTCGAACGAGGAAATTTCTCACAAAGTCGTCTACAATCTCGGGCTTTTGGGTAACAGAGGGTTTGAGAGGAACATCTTGCTTTTCCTGATGAATATATAGGACAAAAAAATATATATATACTTCTGTTCAGTAATAGAAACTCAAGAAAGTAGAAGAAAAGAAAGAAATACATATATACATATATACACATGTATATTTATAAACTGCACTTCAAAGTCACATTTACATATATTACTTCTCTTCATGAATTTATTTCATTGTTTAATTCAGTCAAAAGTCGCCTGGTGGAATTTAGTCCTGTCAATGAGACCATGGTCTCGGAAGATTATTGAACATACATGTATGTTTGTGAGTGGTTTTGGTTGCTCTTATCTGTAATATCTTAGTTATTCACAATCACAACAATAAAAAGGTATGCTTTATAAATTCTACATGGGATACGTCATCAGTAAATTTATACATTTGGTCTTGTGTTGTCTTCTCTTAAAACTTAACATACATGTATGTCCTTTTCAAGAACACTACTGATGCCCTGCGGGTACTTGGAGGATCTCGATGTAACAGCCTTACCATAGCCTCCCCATCTTCTTTGCTTTCACATATTGTTCTCACAGCAAAATCTAAGTCTTCATCAGCCTCTGAAAGGGAAAACAATGAGTACCACGTTAAATCTCTAATGTATTGTTATCTGAAGATGATTCTATGGAAAAAAACAAAACTTTGTTTCAAAAGGATACATGTGGGACTCTTCATTTTTATGATGATATTGCCTTTCACTTTATCAGAAAATGTTTGGTTCTAAAATGCGTACAATAAAGATTTCCCTCTTTTAATACATTTAATACATCTATGTAATTCATGGTGACATGAATTTGCATTTTATTCAGAAAAGCTGACAAAATGTATATCATTTTTTCCCATTTGAAATGCAAATGTGTTAAAAATTCAAACATCACACAAACACACCCAGAAAGAGTTAATGAAGCTACTGCAACCTTGTCATATGGAGTTTCAGGCTAGGAAGCAATGAGATAGTCAACAGACATCAATCAAAATCTAATCTTCACTTCCTCTGAAAATGACATCTCATATACACCTTAATATCAAAGTGTGAATTAATATGTAATATTTTCTTAACTGTTATTAAAGCAAGAAATTTAAAATGAAGAAGAATAGGGGACTGTCACAGTGTATAAAAGAAGTCAGTCGAAGAGTGAACAGAATACCAGAAATTCCATAAACTAACCTGAGGGAACAAAATCCTCATCCACTGGGACTTCTTCGTATTGATACTCATCATCAGAATCCCCTGCTATTTCAGTTTCTGGCAGACATATTAAGGAGGTGACCTGCTTTACCGTAAGTCATCATGTGATCATTGGTAAAATGGGTAGGGTATATATAAAGAAGAAACAGTTTTAATCATGGGCATTACCTGATTTGAAATGAAACAAATAGCTCACCTATCACAAATTCTATTTATTTATCACCATTATATAAATCACTTGTGCATGTAAATTTAAGTTATCCACTTGCCACGACTAATCATTTATTATACTGTTATGGCATAGCCTTGTAAATAGGCAACATTAAAATTAAAATGGACTTCTTAAATTCCACTAACATTGCTTTAAGAGCTATCTTTATGAAAGCGAAAGTGTAGTTTTCATTGGTCTGGCAGAAGTGTTGATCTTATTTTGTTTTTTTAAACGACCACGTTAAGGTATAGAGCTAAGTCATTACCGGCTATGATGACAACGCAAGACTCATGTATCCCTCATAAAAAACATGTGTTTACAAACATCATCTAAACAACGCCCAACCACCTGTACGCCTAACCGTGTTGTTGTGCACTCCTCATTTCTGGGGTTATCGGTATATCGATGGACAATAAAGGCGTAAAATGACCAAACGAATGTAAGGAAGCTATGGAAAATTACTTAAATCATTCAGATACAAAAGCAAGCTGACAAAAAAGCTCAAAGGATACTTTGTAAGTAATAACGATCAGTTTCCACTTCTTCGAGATCCGCCATCGTTGTGTCTTTCCGTTGCTATGGCTAACTACAGCCAGGGACCGTTCATTTTATACCAGATTAACCACGTAAACAAAACACTGTTGTTTCTAATCAGATTACGTTTAATAATTTCGCGACATGTTCAAAGGATTTGTCATCAGATATTAAATTTTATTAAAAATATTATTTTAACTACTTCTATAATTATTTTGATCTCGTTCACCTTCGAAAAAAAGATACCCTATCACGAACGACAACTCTTTCTGTTTCATGTCAATTTCAGTGAATTGCAAAGTTTTCTCCCCTGAACATAGTTCAGGAAAAGATAACTCTGCCAACTCATGGCCATAAATTGCTTGTCACTGGGTTACTTCCCTTGAAATATATCAAGGCAAATATAACTCTGACAACTTCTTGGCATGAAATGCTTGTCATTGGGTTAATTCCCTTGGTAATCAAGGCATGGCCCACTTCGTAGATCGTGTTTTTTTCTCGTAGGAGACACGAGACGAGCCAATGAGACGGTCACGAGCAAAACTATATGTAACATGCCAGACAGCTGTGTAGACTGCGCATGACCGGACTTCCTTCACTGGTAGATAAATAGACACTCGCAGCCGTGTCGAAGGCATTGTAACCGTAGGCAGTCATGACCGCCCATTTCGCGAGGTTTATGTGTCTGTGTGACATTTGAGACTATGCGTGGGCTCTAGGGCTGCTTGAAGTGGAAAACACGAAAAAAAAATTGGACTGAGGACTTCACTGGGCTGTTGCCGAAGACTGTAATATTAAGAGATAGACATAAATGACCATTTGCTTCTGTTTGTCTACCGCATTGCTCATGCGCAATTATGCACAACTCGAAACCGCTATATGGCTTATAATAACGTCCAATAATAACGGAGAGGCGCGTGGTTGCGGTATCCATTTAACAGTACACAAAGGCATCGGACTGTGTCAGTATTGAACAAATTCAAGTTGCTTCGGGTTATTGTTAATAAAATCAGTTTTTAAGCAAACTCTATTCCTCGGTGGTTCGCAGGAAAATACACTCGATGAGATGGCTGCTGGTTCTGATCAGTGTTTATGTCATCGAGCAATAGGTCATGCCATTGACTCCACAAGCCACATTTGGCTTTGCATAACGAAACTTGGGAAGTGGGTCATGCCCTGTTATGTGTGTTGACAAAGAGGCGAGAGGTAAAAAAGAGATTTGTGGCGGTTTTGGCGTATCAACGCTTGACCATCTATGCATATGTTACACACCAACGTTGTAAAGACCAATTATCAACGAGCACAGCCATGTCAGTGTTATGTGAAAAGGATCCGTGGTTTTGGACAACAACGCGCTAAAAGGGGGGTGGGGAGTACACCAGCGATCAAGCGGTGGCCACAGAGCCCCCACTTCTACGGGCCAAATCAGTGTGACGTCTGTAGGCAATACCTGGCGTGAACGAGCTCTCATACAACGCCACACAAAACACTGCAACTGTGATTTCCCTAGTGCTGCGCATGTCCTGACCTTTTATACTTCCTGTCGTCTTCCACCAATGTCAGCTGAAGGGGTATTAGAGCCGCACGCTTATAAAGGCTTCATGAACACCTTGAACGCAGCCCTTTTTTCATAATATGTGCAATCCATGTAGTTGTCTGTGTGAATCAATTTGTGCTCGCTGTGGCGCTGTTTTGTCCTGCCGTGTTTCTTCGATTGTGATTCGCGTCGTGTATTCTGGATTTGTGATTCCTGCCCTGTTCCCTAGATTTGTGATTCCGGATGTCGTTTAGCCGGTGTGGGTGCTTACCGTTCTGTGATGTGTATCGTGTTTGTTTCCCGGTTATGTGTTTCTCTGACATGTTTCCAGATTTCGGTTTTGTCTTGACTGTTTTCTGTTATCATTATTAAACGTTTATGCGTGTATGAAGACTTCTGTGGTTTATGTTGCCCCTACACTAGGCTTGTCAAATATACCTGTCAGTATTTTAAATACGCATACCTAGACGCAGATCGTGTCGGACTATCTATGACTGGTCGAAGACTACCTACCTCTCAATAACAGCAGCATGCGCCAAGAATATCGCCCAAATCATCATAAATTTGGTGTTGGCAAATGGCCAACAAATCGATCCCTGTAAGCCTGTTATTCTGCTATGACGAGCCGCCATTGGGAGGGAAATGCTTTGTTTTGCAAAAGGCCAGTTCGCGATTAAATCCAAATTGCACACCACGCCGGTTATCCAAAACAACGTCTAAACGTTTGCACGGACGAGTCAATATCCTGTAATGGACAATGTCGCATAAAAACCTGTTGATAAAATTTAGTTAGTACCGGTACTGGTAAATAGGAAATAGCTAACATTTCGACTGCGTTCACTCACATATTGTATTTGGGAAATTCTCGGACTCGATTGGGTCTAGTAGGGGCGGCTGCTGGCGTTTGTTGGGTGAATGACCCTTGTTGGGCTGGGGCTGGTTTACGGGACATTGGTTCATCCAGTCATAGAATACAAGAGCAAGTCTCTCAGTTAGAGCCCCGATTCATATTCTATAAGACTACCTGCCGACCATGCATGGAAACCATGTCGATATGTCAACCGGGTCCTTATCAAGTCAGAAGTATAAAATACATAGTCACACTGTATAGGATTTTGCCTAGTTGTGACAGTTGACTGGAAGCCCTGAGTCTACACAGTTAACATATGCATGTAAACACTATCGCCAGGTGCTATTTCTCACGTGACGCGATACACCGTTAGTCCAGTGTACAATGAGAGATGAAGGATATCATAATACATGCCAATACAACACGGTGACGTCATCACGGCGACGTCTATTGTGAGAGACAAAATAAGAATAATTTGAAAGTACCTCAATTACTGAATGATTTATTTCCATCCACATTCGGTATATACAGGGTTGCATGGGTTACGTCACATGATATAATCTGCATGAAAGTTTTTTTTCTTGACATATCAAAACAACATATTGTCAAGGTCTGCAAGGAGAAAAATACGTTTTCATTCCAAAGCTACTATGTATTTCATGTTTTCTTAAATCGTCTTCATCATCACCTATTAGTACCTATTACTGTTAAGCCCCATGCAGAATATCAAAAAGTTACCAAACGTTAAAAAAAAGGATTTATGGGCTAGGCCTGTATATACATGAACATGTCGTAGTGTAAAGTAGGGGCCACGGCGCTACTCCCATCTTCATTATAACAAGCCAGACACTCTGGCTTCATGACTTTATGACTTCACTTTCTGCCTTGATCAATCGACTAGGTGAATCTGTTCCATTCCGAACTTGAAAAGCCGTCATCGTTAAACAAATGTACACAAAGCTCTTAAGCACGTGGTACAAGGGCGAACAGTACGGGTTGACCGAGCCATGATGGCAGAATAGACCACGCTATGTGCGGCTCGTGATTTGTCTTGCAGGATGATATCGTACAAAGAATATTTAAAGTCTGCGTGGACACGGGATGTTTAATTCAGAGTACAAAGGCTGGGCTAAGTCTGGCCGTCTGGCTCTGGTCATACGTCATCGGTCACAGGCTGACTTGTTGAATGTTCAAGAGATTTCATCCTATTCTGTCTCCACGATTGAACGCTTCAAGAAGTATTTTGACATCACGTCTTAATATGACAGTAGGCCAGCATCTGTCCGTTTTTGTCGGCTTTATACCCATCTTTACAGGTGTGGAAAGTTCTTTTGTGTTTGATTTTACCTGCCATCGACCGTGTGCGCGGGCGCATGTTTTTTCGTCTTTGCTCGCGATCACTTAGGGGAACTACTATTTGATTGGGTAAGACATTTACATTAATATTCATCTGCAACTGAGTCGGGTGGATCGGTTATTTCTGCCTCTTGGATCAAGGCAGAAAGCGTAGCTGTAAGAAGCGTTTGGCTCGATAAAATGAAGATGCGCTTTTCCTAGCAAAGGCAGGAAGCCTTTGCTCCAGCTCGTATGCTACGGCATCTGTAAAGCTTCATGACCCAAAGATTAACCTCAAAGATTGACCTCGCTACAGATCAAAAACCAGTGGAGGTATAATCTGTTCTCCGCGATCGAGAGAAAAAAGGCGTCAAAGCGATCCTCGAGTGTCCAGTGTACGTATAGGGGACATAACTGAGGGCACACTGACTGGCAACTTTTTAGAGATCGTATCGAAATGATCCGAAAGTCGGGTCGCGATTGGTCAGTCCATATAAGTTATGTCTACGTGCGTAAACTCTGGTTGAAAAGACAAGTAAGAAGAGCTGGCACGAAGCAGAACTTATGGTCCACAAGCGTGGAGGGCTGGTCTTGAAATAGACGCCAAAAAACACCGTAAAACGGCAAGGGTGCTAGCTTGTAAGTAGGGCCATAAGAACGCTATGACAGCGTCCGAACGATTCTACTACCTATGATCTATACGAGTAGAGCGAATACGCCTGAGCTGGTTAGAGGTGCAACGATTGCGTCATGGGCACCATACACAGGAAGAGCTGATTTCGGATTAAATTTCTGTAACCGTCACCTTCCGGAGAATTCTTGCCCGGGACATGAGCCCCAACTTTACGCAACTGAACACAAACCACGGAAAAATATTGCAATCTCAACCAAACGATGCCCGTTCGAAAGTTGATACACTAGGTTTTACGCTGAGATATGAATCGACGAAGCCAAAAAACCGTAAGTTTGTAGGTTTCTTCTTCACCTGGACAAATTCGATAACAAGAAAATCAGGTCTCGGGGAAAAGCTTTGCTCTGATTGGTCGCATATCAGCTAAGCTTGGTGTGCGACCAATCAGAGCGAAGCTTATATCTCCTTGATGGCTAAAGAGTCATGACCGCCAGATTTGACAGCTTTGCTTTTATGGAGTGAAGAGCAGAGGAAGCAGTGTAACGTCCATAGAGTGCAGCCAATCAAAGTATTAATTCAAAGTGTTTTATTGAAAGAACAGTTTACTTGGTCGATTGTAGAAATGCGGTGACACCAGCGGCTTTCATCGCTGAGAAATCAAGCCAGAACTGTCGCTTGAGGCACTTCCCTGTAACAGGATATGCCCGAATAGAGAAAAAACTACAAACCTTCGGGTTTCAGGCTTCGTTTAGACAAAGGAAAGCGTGTTTGGCTGCCGATTTATACACCAACGTAAAACTGAGTGTTTCAGCTTTCAGATGAACGTCGTTTGGTTGAGATTAGAATATTTTGCTGTGTTTTGTGTCCAGTTATGTAAAGTCCAGGCTTCTGTCTCAGGCATTGAAGTTATGTAACTTGTTATATAGATATATTAGGTATAAATAGCGTTCGGACGATTCTGCCACCTATGGCTATCAACTAATATAGTCAGCACTGAGCGCGTTACGAAATGGCGAAAATGAAACGCACGGCAGAAATACCTAACGCAAACATTCACATGTCACGGCCTGCCAGAGAGAATATAAAGTGACAAAATCTGCAACTCAAGTCAGACGTTTGAGCTAACTACTTCAGTCATACGGGAATTCGCCATCACCGGGTGACACCAAAAAAGTTCCGAAGGAATGCTTTAGCCCGTGGAAATTGCAGTGGCGGAAGGAAGAAGTTGGGAGCACGAAATCTTGGCATATATATAACTACAGGGCCATTGCTCACCAGACCACATGGAACCCTCCCACGGAGCTTCTTTTCTGTAGGAAAATCCGACCAAATCTAACCAAGCCTTATTCCGATCGAATTTGTTGATGAGGCGGTGCGAAATCAGGATCACTTTATATCCTATACATTCATTCGTCATGGAACATGTACAACTGCCAGATTCCATATAATACTTGTGTATATAATCCATATGGTCCGGTTATTATGCTTACACGGTCACTGGACCCGTACACCTGCCGAAATGTCCACACTGACACCCTACTGTTCCGTTGTTAAACATATTGTCGCAATGCCTGAGAACATGTACCTCTGCCTCAATCCCTATAACACCTTATACGATCTTTATTACATAGTTACAGTGCCCGTGAACAAGTAGATTTCTGCCGAAATACTTAGGGCACGATCTTTGCTACATTATCAGAGGGCCCGGGAACATGTACAGCTGCCAGAATTCCGACATCGGCCAGTCGTGCCATTGCTCCGTGCACACAGCTTGTGACAGGCGATGTTAGGGTCGGACCACGGGTGAAGGCGTAGATGCCGGAAGCAGTCGTCGTCACACGGGCAGTAGGAGTTATCACATATGGAGTTCAGTCTGCCGACTTCGTAACACTGGGCAGCGCATTCTTCCGCTCTCCAGGCCATGTATCCTAAAAAGTAATGAAGATTTTACGAGCATCAAGTGTGAATCAAGTTCGAATGAAAATATATAGTTTGGCCAGTGCAAAGTGTTTGGATCTCTTCTTGTTCTGCAGGTTAGATGTGTCCCGGTGACATTTTCCATGTCTCTGTTTGTGTACTATGTGTGTTTGTGTACTATGTGTGTTTGTGTACTATGAACGGTGTCGAATTTTGCGTGAGGTTCCATCGCCTAATCATCTATCTGATGGCTCCCTCAAATTTTGGACTTCACATTAGCGATGTTGTTATTTCCTCAATTTGCGCCCAACATACGCGAATAAAGTTCTGTCAAGCCCGGTGTCAGTATAATGTTACTGGGTGGAGTGTCGTGTCTGGAGTCTTCCTCGTGAGGTTCATCGCAGTTTGGTTACATAAGGGCAATTCGACTAGTTTGAAACCTATAATATCCTGGCTTAAGAAAACTTCGCCACTCTAATATAGTTTATAATCATGCATGAGTACAGCGGAGGAGTTAATGAATGTTTTGGTCGCATGATAATTGTTCCATTTATACGGCAAATCCAGAGGCCGCGCTATGCACACGCCAGAGATCTTTAACCGAAACAGGGACGGTTCAGTGTAGTATACTCACGTGACTGACAGTAAATAAGGACCAAACCCATGAACACGGGAATGACGATCTTTTGCAGCATCTTGGTCCGATTTCGGGATATCTCCTGCTGTGCTGGAGGTTATATGTCATGGATAAAGCATTCACACTAGCGCGAATACGCTAAATTTGTTAGGATCCGGAATCTGCTGACTTCAGCCTCAGCAACGGCCAATAAAGACACCAAACACGGGAGATAGATGCCTGACTATCCCCATTCCCAATGCTCTACCCGGTGTCAGTTTGACTGGTTTCACGGCCCTGGCCTTCTCTAAACCTGTATCTGAAGTTAAAATAAAATTACTTGGCCTCAGTGCGGCAGTTTTCTTTAGCAAAAGGACCAAGATAATATCCCATGTGGAATGCTTTAACCCGAGGTGTTTATTTACTCTGTACAATGAGAACGGACGGTATCTGAATAGGGTTAATCCTACACTTATTGTGATGAGCCAGCTGTGAGCCAGAGAACAAAGGGCGATAATCCATGGAAATCCACACTAGAGGGACACGTGATCACATCACCAGTATGTTCTATAATAGCAGTCGTGTGTACATCGATTTTTTCGGGCATGAAAGTTAAGCCGGATTAAAGTCGTGAATATAAGAATAAATCTATCAGACAACTAACCTTCGTCATCAGCGATATCCGTCATGAAGAGGTTTTACAGGCATACAGGCCTACAGTTCTGCCCATGTGTACCAACCTGGCGAAGATGGATGTGTGCAAATCTCTAATGACACTCGTTACCATCATCTGCCTCTGCTACATCGGCACTCTTCTCTGTGAGTATATCAGGCACTCAGTTTCAAATATGACATATTTTTCAAGGTCGTAATAGTGCCTGTATGGTAATTCTACCACAAACCGATTGAAATCCTATTACGTTGGTCTAGAGGCTTGAGGTCAAGTCGGGTCCTAAAGCACGCCAAGCTCCTAAGAGCCTAAAATAAAAACCCATCAAATTCGATATTCCTCTATTATAAGGGGATAGGCACTGTTATAGCCCGCTCAGTCAATACAGAATTTTTGAGTGATCGTTAACGTTGAGTAACGTTAGAACCAAAATAAACTAGCAAGGAGGCATCGTATTTCTCCATTGTGATTTAGATTTTATTTATTTATTTATCTGATTGGAGTTTTACGCAGTGATCAAGAATATTTCACCTATACTACGACGGCCAGCATTATGGCGGGAGGAAATGTGCGACCATCCGCAAGTGGCTGGTGGGCCTTCCCCTGTACCATCCGAGAGGACGCAAGCGTGAGCTGGGATTGAACTCACAGCAATCGCATTGGTGAGAGGGACCTGGGTCATCACGCTGCACTAGGGCGCTAACCTCCTCGGTAACGATGCCCCCTTGTAGCTTAGAGGATTAGGGACATGTAGGGCCAAAGGGTCGGTGACAACATATGTAGGCCTATTTTGGTCAATCCTCTCTCATGAAGGCATGTCAAAAAAAAAACAAAACAGATTAAAACAAGAAAATAATATCTAACACTATGCTTCAGGCCATGTTATAATGTTCTGAGGTCAAGTCAGTAAATGCCGTTTTGTTCTTTCGTATAATGCCTGTACCGCTTCTGATGCTCAGGCTACTAAGACATCCGGCTGTGTTAAAAATTGCATCCCTTTAATGTAATGTAATAATGTATTATGGCTTTATACAAATGTCTATTAACGGTAACAAACGCTAACCAGTGTAACAGAAAATAAATTTCTTTGACAGTTTCAGAACTCGGCCTGTCCGTGCATCAGAGAGAAGGGGAGATAGGTGAGTGGTTACCAGTGATGCCCGTGGTGGCCAGCAGCGGCATATGACAGTCATATCAAGCCTGTGCGTTAAAGGCTAAACTTATGAACTTTTAAAGTTTATAAAGCTTATTTATTACTTTCTCCATATACTCCAACGCAAAGAATCTGATTGTAAAGTACTTGTGCCACGGGAATAATCAAAGATAACTGGATTCATGGTGCATTGTATATCTAAAATTACGTAGCATATTAAACCAAAGGAGATTTGCTGTTTGCAAACTTGAATATTTTGGTATCGACCTATCTTTTGAACCCAATGAGTAAGACATACAACAAGTTAATGCGGACAGAAGTGCACGTATCTATGAATCGGCACAGCGTTGAAGGTGGTATCAACGATGTATACCGTGATACATTTTTGCCTCCACAGAACGCCGGAGACAAGAATGTGATCCCGAAGTCTGTGGACAGCAATGCTTCAGCAACAACTACATGAACGCCTGGTGTGAAAACTTCACGTGTTACTGTGACAACGACTGTCTACGTCATCGCGTCCTGTATCCATGGGATGACGAGGCTCGTACGTGCGCTCATCTATGCAACCACAAGCATGGCCCGTGTACCGGAAGTGGATGTGCTAACGACACCTACTGGGCAAATAGCACGTGGGCTGACTATGGCCTGTACGTGAACACTTCTATCTGGCTCCCTGTACCCGTGAATACAAAATGGAGACCACAATACTACTTCTTCAGCTCGTCTGTGTGCTTCTGCTACGACAACCAAACTGGAGTTCAGGTGAGTAAATCACAGTGCAGGATATTGTTTTTTTGCGTGATAATGCCAGCGTGATAAACCAAGTGAATTGCTGTCTGGTGGAGACCATTGTTTTTCACTGAACACAGGCTTCCTTTATCCAAGGTTATGCATTGCGTGATTGAACTCACATAATTGTACATGTACCTTTATAACTGCTGCTATAAACGCTGTAGTTCCGTTCACTTTTGAACACTAAGAAGGCAATGGTCTGTTTTTCCCGGTGGGATAAATTCCTGACATGCCTTAGGCAAGTGGACCTGTCCAGATCAGATGAAAAACCAATAATTCCATTACAGAGAAAAAGCTAGCAGCAAAATTAATTTAACGATCACCTAACACTTTAAGCATTTGCAACGTACAATCACATATATCTGACTTGGATGAACTTCCTTGCATTTACAGGACATGATGACGACAACATCCCCAACAACTGACGACCTGGCTACAGAGGAATATAACAGTAGCTCTGAGTGGAAGTTCTGGTTAAATTTCAACCCACTAAAGCTATCTGAAGAAAGTAGTTCCGAGGAAGTGTATGGCCTCCCAGTACAAAACGAGGAACGAAGACAACATTCCTATAACTCACAGTCTGATTCTGTAGAAACCAACCATGATCCAGAGGAGAGTGGCCAGTTCAAATCTGAAAAAAATTATTTTCACTCTACTCGGGCAGAATCTACACAGTTCAATTCGGTGACTGATAAATCTTTGGAACTCGACTCACTTGCACAACATTCGACAGAATCTGTATCACCCAACTGTATTCAGAGGTATCTCAAAGGGATATTCAGGAAAGAAAGAAAGCTCCAGAAGAAACGAACGGGTAAAGGTGTTAGGCGACGAAATAGATATCAGCTGCGGTCGAGGGAACGTGTGAACTTCGGACGGAAACAGCGGCGTATATTTGATAAGTTGAGAAAAAGAAAGAAACAATACCGGAAAAACACAAAGAGCATAAGGAAACACAGAAAAAAGACTAAAAAGAGGAAAAATGCTTTGAGTAGACCATTGAGATAACAAAAATATACCTCCTGTCAATTACATCGATTTGTTTTGGTGCCAGCTACACTGTCGGCTTACTGTGAAATGTAATTATTTATTTGACAAGTACGCGCTCTTTCTAGATGCAGGCTTGTTCACGGTGTTAGAATGTACAAGTATGGTCGTTCCTTTCACACTTTGGCATAAGAGAATTCATCATTTTTGGTGAAATATTTCGTACATATCCTTAGTGTATGGTGCGACGAATATTCAGTGATATCGAAGCATTGTTTAAACGTTATAACTTTATTAATAAACTCATATGAGATGACAAATATTACGAACAGTACTTACAGTTAGAGTATAAGTGAAATATGGAATATATATAAGAGAGTTAGAGTCAGTTTTACGTTATGTCTTGTAAAAAATGATTTCTGAATGAAGTATACCACTAAGCATTCATCATAAAATACGACGCTATGAGATGGACTAAACAAGGATAAAATACCTTTCCTAAACTACGCAAACATATGTGGTGCTCTCTTCCCATTTACAACTAAAGGTTTTGACGCCTTGTCTCTCAAAAAGCAAATGATAAATGACAATGGCTGAACCTTGCGTGTTTCACCAACAGTTGAAATGGTGTCATAAAAAAGAAGACAGGAATGCTTCTGGGTTGGTAAAAGTACGGCAAAGTTTTGAAAGTTGTTACTCCACTTCAATACATCTGTAGCGAGCATTTAGTGCCTTAAAGGATAAATGACTCGTAAAACTCTAATCCTTCGGGCGCCGAGATCTGATGATATTATTAAGTATGTAGGCGTTAACCAAACAGGAGAACAGACATCCAACTGAGAACAGTGATACACAAGTATGGCATCAAGGGAATACTACCTCCTGTTGCAGGACTGCAAATAGTGTCAAAGTCACATGTATCAGCAAATTTTTGTCTTCCCTGTAGAGCTTTGTTCAGTTCACAGATATTACCTGAACAGCCTGGCAAATTAACAGGGTTATCGTTTATGAAAGCTTGAATTTTGGGCTCGGCATTTTCTTGGCAACGGTAAACGGTGAAGGCAATGTTTGCTGCAAAGGGAGCGATGATGCTTGTTTTCCACTTCCGGTCTGCTTCGTCCGCCATGTTCTGAGCTGTCAAGGGAACGGTGTCTTTGAACAGGCCTAGAGCCGATAGAAATGGCTGAAAAGTCTGACTGTGACCGAACCTAAAAATCGCTCTTGGTCCGTCATAATCGGGAGAGCTGCCATTTCTGTGAATGTGAAATGATGAGTAAACAAAGATAAGTCAACCTTAAATTCTCATATACTTTCAATTTCATGTGCTAATATTAATATTTCTGCGTTGACACACGAACCTACATGAGTGCTACGGCTTTATGCAGTACAGACTATATGTATATATGTATTCCGACTTATAAATTTATATCCATGATTAATCTTCAGTCACTAAATATAAAATTATTTCATGAAATTATTTTTGTATTGCCTTTGTGTTCCTCTGGTCACTGATGACTTCGGACCTTTAAACCCTACAAACTGGAGTGACACCACATTGGCAGTCATTACCTGGCGTAACCATAGAAATCCTTCAGCAATTCACAGCTCTGATCTTGAACGAAATCGGGTGCCCCATATGAGTAAGTATAGTAGTATTCCAGATCCTCACTGTACTCAATGACCCGAAGGTCAGCCTCTGAAAACGCTGCACACCAGGGGGCCTTGTTATACAGCACGTGACCATACACACACATCCGGTACATGGTATAAACTTCGTCTGTAATTGGTTGTATGTGGCTTACCAATAATGCTTGAACGATATTTCATAATCATAAAGCGATACGTTTGAAATGCATATACACATGTATGTAAGACGAAACGTTGTTAACTGAATTAATGCGGCTTCCAAAATGCCTATATCCAAATAACGGCTGTTTTACATCGTTTCTGTCCAGCATCTATGTTTTTCTCTAGTGAATTTAATTGTGAGAGTTAAGATATAAACCTTCCTTACTTTACCAGTTATTGTAAACATAAAGAGTGGATAGTGAACGCGACCAATACCTTTACTCAAGCTATTCCTCCGCAATCCTAAGCGCTTCTCCACGTCTTCTATCATCTGTCTATATATTGAACCATTCACAAACTTTGTTTGTTCCTCAACTGGCTGGTCATCTATCTCCTACAAGTGACAAGATAGCGCATATAGGCAATAGCTTTACCCTGTAAAATGACCACGTTTATGCTTCAGGCGTTATGGACGTACCGTAATGCTCGGCAGTATCTGACGAAGAAGCTATTATGTGTTACAGGTCAACTATCTTTCCATTTGCGCTTATCTCTTAAAGAGAATTGTGCTGCATCGTGGAACTCACATCTTGGTAGCGCTGACAAGCTGATGAAAACCGTAACAGGCGATCCTTGTTCTTCTCTCGGAAGGTTGGCTGGATATCTGTAATCGAATTGCAATGTCATCAGTCATGATATTAGCATCAAAATCACAATCCTGTCACTTAACAGAATCTTCTTCGGCACTTCTTAAACTAAACATTGGAACACGAGGTTTCTGGTTTTAAACATTCTTGTGTTCTACATACAGGTGTCTAGTTCTGTCAAATAGTTATGAGTATGACACAATCACTGGATCACGGGACTCCGTGTGTGTGTGTGGGGGGGGGGGGTAGCGTTCTAGTGCACGGCAATGACTCAAGGGCCTCTCTCAATGTGATTGCTGTAAGTTCAAGTGAAGCAGAAGCCTTTGGAAAAATACATTTACACACAGGCATGGTGCTAACAAGTGTACCACAAACTGTGAACACGTTGTCCGGGGTGAAGATGGTCATAAGGTCAGAGACAATGTCATTAAGTTTCTGCTCAGTTATAGAAGATCAACCAGAAGCCAGCTGATAAAGTTTCCCAAGAAACTCAGAGATAGAGTGAAAGTTTTGTTAAAAGCGCTTTAGGATGACTCCTAGAACAGCTTTTCCCCTACGCGAATAAGATACATTTACCTGCTCTTCTGCATAAGCCCTGGACGAAGTCACGAAAACTTAAAATAATGTAACTGATCTGTGCTGCAAGATCTCGAAGAAGCCACGAAAACTTAACGTAACTGATCTGTTCTTTAAGGCCCCCGAGGAAGCCATGCAAACTTAAAATAATGTAACTGATCTCTGCTATAAGGCCTATCTGTGCTATAATGTTCTATTGTATACAAGGGTCGAGGATGCCACTAATACCTAAATAATATACCTGCTCTGCTGTATATAAACGTTCGGGGAAGCCAGGAAAACCTATGATACTGTACACTTTACTGTACAAGCCCTGGACGAAGCCAGGAAAACCTATGATACAGTACACTCTGTTGTACAAGCCCTGGACGAAGCCAGGAAAACCTATGATACAGTACACTTTGCTGTACAAGCCCTGGACGAAGCCAGGAAAACCTATGATACAGTACACTTTGCTGTACAAGCCCTGGACGATGCCAGGAAAACCTATGATACTGTACACTTTGCTGTACAAGCCCTGGACGAAGCCAGGAAAACCTATGATACAGTACACTTTGCTGTACAAGCCCTGGACGAAGTCAGGAAAACCTATAAGAATGCAATCATTCTGCCATATAGCACCTTTCTTGCCGTACAAGCCCTCCAGGAAACCCCGAGCACTGTCTTGTGTTCTGCTCTTGTATGTACTCATCACATCTACCTCCTCTCGTGAGTAGTTCCTCTTCAACACACTGGGATAGCGAAGGCGGAATCGTTGTGCTGTAAATTGAGTTTTGGACGCGATTATTCACCAGTGACGCTGAGAACGAGGGAAACTACCACAAATGGAATATTCTTGAGAACGGTGAAAAAGAAAACGTAATAAATCAAATAAATACATGAATCATGCAGGTATTTGTGCCCTCATTCCGGACCTCTGTCTCACCCTGTATGGTTGCCATTGACTTGTGAGGGACATACCACACAGCAAATAACTGCTCGTGCAATAATTTACGTCCGTGCCTTTTCAGAATTGCAGGTACGGTGTATAATGAAACCTGTTTTAATACGTTGGTAACAAACAAAAACAATTTGAAAACATCATGATAACTGGAATTGTAAGCAGCGTGAACAATAATCCTAACAACACCATAATAAATGACAGCCTGTAATGCCGTCACCTTCAGTATTTTCTCACCCTTTTGTACACCCATAAGCCAACAAATGTCTTTCACAGTGAGGTCACGGTTAGTGATATGCTCATGTAGTTTCAATATCTCTTACCTAGCTAAAACATCTCCATGGAGATATGATAGAGTAATCAGCTCTTATTTCTCAAACCCTAACACATCAGAGACAGCAGCTTCTATATCTTGTCGGCAATTTCACATTTTTTTTAAACCTTACTGTACCTTGATATTCTATATCGTTGTTAGCACTGATTCACACTATAGTCTTAATCAGGTGAATGGATGAATGGTAATGGTTTAAAGTGAGAACATTTTCGTGTATCCTACAGTTAGCTTCCGTAACCTATAGACCTTACCCAATGAGAACATCTCTTGATATCCAACGGTAGCCAGCTCCGATTCATTTTCCAGTGAGATGGATAAGTTCCAGGTTTTCAAGCTGGCGACGTCACTCGCACACAACCTACTGCTTCCTAGTAACATGAACATGGAAATATGCCACAACGGTATCTTCGACTGAAATACTCAGCCAACTGGCCCCAAAGAAACAATAAATACAACTGCGGTACTTTGTGCTTCAGGTTGAGTTTTATTACATCTATACACAAAGAACTTAATTAAGCGCCATCCTGGGTTTCACTGTGGCGATTTTGTACACATGCGATTAATTTATTTATTTTATTTCATTGGTGTTTTGAACCATACTTAAGAATATTTCACTTATACGACGGCGGCCAGCATTATGGTGGGAGGAAACCGGGCAGAGCCCGGAGGAAACCCACGACCATCCGCAGGTTGCTAGCAGACCTTCCCACGTACGGCATGAGCTGGACTTGAACTCACAGCTACCACATTGGTGGGAGGTTTTTTGGTAATTACGCTGCGCTAGCCCACTAACCAACTGAGCCATAGGAGGCCCCCTCACATTTTCTGTATCGAAAAAGTGTAAAATGTGATTGGTTGTAAACAGTGCCCCTTAGCTAATTAAAAACGACAAAATGATTGGAATCAATGTGTTGTAATGATAACACACTTGTATTTCTATCATCACTGGTTTTGATGTGAAACAATGGCTTTCCAAGTATGGTTCTGGAGTGAGCAATGTGGGCGCAATGATTGAAATTACTCAATGGCACTCTGGACGTCAATATCAGTGTATCGGCCGTGTGCCTGGATGATAACCTGAACCCTACTCCTCATACCATCTGAAGAACATACAGAAGAGTAGTAATCGTATGTGCACAAAATGGCCACAGTGGAAACCAGTATTGGGGAGGCGGGGGGGGGAGTGCCTAATTAAGTTCTCTGTGTATATTACATAAGGAGTCAAATTACATTAAATCGAAAATTACTGATAATTTTTTTGATATCGGTTGAATGTATTATCGTAAAATGCCATTATTTATCGATATCTATAATTCAGCTTTTCGCCGTCGGATAATGACTGGTCTTTTCCGACATTTTGCAATCATTTTTACGGGAAGTTTCAAAACTTTACACAGTAAAAACTGAGTACAAGAAATGAAAGTTGCCATATGTTTCAGAGGTACTATATTAGTATCCGTATATCACCTGTGTGGCCGTGTCTTCGTCATAAGCGGGGTGTTAAACACCGACCTAGGAAAGATGACCCTGACTCCAAAGCGTTGTTTCCTCGATGGTTGACCCTGCTAGTTTCGCCATTTTAAATATATACATTTTCCCTCAGAACCTTTTTCGGTAAATCTAATGGATTAATCCTTAGCCAAGCCTAACCTGGCACAAAAGTTTACCGCAAATCCCCGTATAACGCTTTCGTAGATTTGCTGTCAGAAAAACAGACCGACATACACACAAGCAAACGCCGGAAAAAAAATAGCCTTCAGTCTGAGGTCATGAAAGTGACAAATGTTCTAACTTAAACCACGACGTACGTAAGGCACAAATTTACCGTTATTAAACGTCTGTATTATCCTATCCCGTAGTCCAGGTAGGAATTTTTGCATTGCCAGGATATCGTCATCTGATGGATAACGGGAGCCATGGCGGGCCAGAATGTAGAACAGTGACGGCTGGCAACCTGCGAGCAGGAAAAAATACAATTACACCTTACAAAATCATGGACGGCTCAACCTACAGAAAAGAAACTACACAGTTACTCAATCCATAACCATGGACGGCTTAACCTGCGGGTAAGATACAGTACAGCTACAAAACACATAACCATGGACAGCTCAACCTGTGGATAAGATGGAGTGCAGCTACACAATGCATAATCAAGGGCTGCTCAACCTGTGGGTAAGATACAGTACAGCTACACAATACCTAACAATGGAAGGCTCAATCTGTGTGCAAGAAACAATGCACCTATGCAACACATTGCCATGAAAGGGCCACAAGCTTCGGCCAAGAAACAGTACAATGGCACAATGCTGGCGCAAGGGATTGTTTCCGTGGGTGATCTTCGGATCCCACTGGACAGCTACCACCCGCCTCAAGCTGGGCAGCCCCCAGCCAATAAGGTGCTGTCCGTCATAGTCTGCCTTTCTGATTGGGTGCATGGGGATTAAAGATTTCCACCTCGACGCAGACTGAAAACTCCGAACCACACAGGAAAGAAACGAAACGAAACACATGGACACTCTTCAACCTCGCACGTCTGAGAGCCAGAACCAAAGTGCGCGAGGCCCTTATCAGAGACATGCTGCTTGCTGACGATGGTGCAGTCACCACACATACTGAGCAACAACTTCAGCGCCTCATGGACCGCTTCTCCCACACCTGCAAATACTTTGGCTTGACCATCAGCCGGAAGAAAACAAACGTGCTGGGACAGGATGTAGACACCCTACCAAATCATCAACCGTCCATAACTACGGACTGGAAGTCGTACACCAGTTCACGTATCTGGGGTCCACCATCAACGACAACCTCTCCCTAGATGCCGAGATCAACAAAAGCATCCGGAAGTAAGCTTCCACACTTGCACGGCTCTCAAAACCCATCAGGGAGAGCTCTCCATCAGACCCAAGGCAGCTGTGTCCAACGCATGCGTCGTCAGTCTCTGCTGTATGGCGTGAAACATGGACCTCATACAGCAAAAAAGAACAGAAATTGAACAGCTTTCACCTGCGTTGCCTTCGCCGCATCCTTGGCTTCACTTGGAGGTACAGAGTGACGAACGCCGAGGTCCACTCCCACACCAGCCTCGTCTCCATGTACACACTGCTCAGACAGCGCAGACTGTGCTGGCTTGGCCACGTTCGCCGGATGGAGGATGGTCGAATCCCAAATGGTTCACATACCTCATACACTATATCCTCTACAATACACAACCATGGACGGTTCACAGCCTGTGCACACTATATACTCTACAATACACACCCATGGATGGATCACAACCGGTGCACACTATATACTCTACAACAACTCTCAGACAGCGACAGGCCTTACACAAGATCAAACAAAGAAACACGAAGACGCTAAATTAAGTTCTATACATACATTTGATTAAAATAGACATATAGTACAATTGACAATAACGTATAAAACAATACAGATAATTACAAATTTATATAGTTCCTTACTGATGACAGTGAGCACGGTATGGCGACGATGATATATATCCAATTCCCCGGCAAGGTGCAACTTATCTGTGCAACCGGTTTGACAATAACGTCCGTAATGCCGAGCTGCCGATGTCTGATTCACTCCTCAGAAATATACACAAAGTCGTTTTCAAGATAAACACGGACGAAATGTACGTAATCGCACAAAGAGACAGTGAGCGATATGAGTGATATGGAGTGAATGAGCTCCAAAAGAACATCTCAAACCAAATAGCAAGTGGTGAAACACAAGCTCAAGGGTGCTACGTACAAAATAACGTATGTCGAATGACAATAAAGCCGATATCTCCAAATCCCACAAAATGCTTGTAAGTGGACAAGAGTAAATATGACTTCTCTCACGTGAACTTGCGTAAAAGATTGCTCGTTTTACAACTTTGTCGCTCATATTTATAGACTGAAAATTCTGGATGGTTTGTTCGTAAACATGTTTACAACACAGATACATCTTTCCAGAATGTTCGCTCTATCTACAAGGACACGAAACTCATAAACACAGAAGCTCCGAGAACGCGCAGCTGAATTCCAGTGCAGGTCACAATGTACACAGAAGGAAAAATGTAGGTCAGACACACACCAAATTAGTGAAAAAGCAAATAAAAAAATATAACACAATTATTTAAGGACTGGGTCCGTAACAACGGCCATGGATGGTCCACAACCTGCAAACACTGTATACCCTCCAACACACAACTGACGAGGGATAATGATTGGTGCTGTGGAAATCCAACAGAATTACAGGGGAGAGAAGTTAATTTAAAATCAGCACTTTAGCATGTTAACCCTGGTACAGCTATACTAAATGATAAAGATCCTTGATATTTCTACTCCGGAGTGTTTTTTGTTTTCATCTACAACACCATACAGGTTAAAGGAAGTAAACGGATGGAGATCGAAGCCAACCGTTACCAATTTAAATTAGCGCTGCAGTCTCTTTAGTTATGTAAAAAATAAGAATTTTTAAACTTGAAGCCTTGCTCGACAAGGCTGAATTTATTTAATCCCCTTGTGTAATATTTTACATGTATGTGTTAGACATAGTAGGATAACCCACGCATGTGTTAGACATAGTAGGATAGCCCACGTATGTGTTAGACGTAGTAGGGTAGTCCATGTATGTGTTTATTTATTTATTTCCTTGGTGTTTTAGGCCGTACTCATGAATATTTCACTTATATGACGGCGGCCAGCATTATGGTGGCAGGAAACCGGGCAGAGCCCAAAGGAAACCCACGACCATCCGCAGGTTTCTGGTAGATCTTCCCACGTACGACCGGAGAGGAAGCTGGTCTTGAACTCACAGCGACCGCATTGGTGGGAGGCTTCGGGCCACTGTGCTGCGATAGCGCGCTAACCGACTGAGCCACGGGGGTCCCCATGTATGTGTTAGACATAGAAGGATAGTCCACGTATGTGTTAGACATAGTAGGATAACCCATGTATGTGTTAGACATAGTAAGATAGTCAAAAATTTTAATCAGAATGCACTAGGCAATACGTCACACTCGAAGCAAAGTGGAACAGTAAAATACGTCCTCGATAAACCAAATATGCAAAGTTCTTGAGTATCGTATAATATTAGCAGATGCACTCACCGGGCACAGACTGTCTTTGCGCAACATGTGTACCCCTGACGTCCTCGTACAGTGTTTTCGTGGAATAGTGGCGGTATGGGTCAGGGTTGGTGGTATAACACAGTCCAGTTGTGTTCGGACTGACCAGTGATCCACACAGGGCAGTCAGTGAAATGAAGGCTAGGTACATTAACCAGGCCTCGACAGAATGTACATCCGCCATTGTGATGACAGGCGCTTTACAGGTCTACGAAGAAGAAAACACAATTAACTTAACCTGCAAATACAAGAAGAATATCCTGAATTGTATTCGGAGATCAGAGAAGCTAAATCCATACCAGTTTTTCAGACCGCTCGGTCGATTGTGCCTGGATGTTCAAACCATAATGTACGATCCTTAATTCACGACCCAGACATCAACGAATTAAATTGTTACAAAAATAGACGCGACGGCATGATTTTAATGAGATGTATATATGTATACCACGGGCTCGATTTAACCTCATGCACATTTGCATTTAAAAAGTTAATTATTGCTCACTTAAGGCCTAAATTATTTGCATTCATCTATTTACATCTATATGTATGAGCCTAGGTAAAGGTGCACTATAGATTCGTACATGTCAGGCACTTACTGAACACGTGTATCCCAAATCGTGTATATTAGTTAGCTAAAGCGCTATGACTTGTTAGATCAATAGATTATTTCATTTCCCACAGCCACTCTGGTGTAAGACAAGATTTCTGTACACTTACTCTGGATATATTTACAAACCAGCAATTTTTGGATAAATTAGCTGGAGATATTTCACTTTCAAAGTTCTTACCTGCGTGGGTGAGATTCGTACAGGTGAGCCTATGATGTTAACTTACCAGGTATGTACAGATGTTTGTCCGGATACACCGTCAGTCCTTGTCCTAGTGGCAGTGCTGCTCTAGATGCCTCTCGATGTCTCTAATCATATACTTGAGTCATGCTTGAGTGAATACATCACTGCCCCATTGAATCCATCCACGTACTACATACCGCCTCTACCCTGTTATCGCCTCCGTTATTTGATTAATTAATATGTCCGCATCGTTTTCACCTTAACACTAGGAGTGCTCCTTTTATGCATCAGAAGGATTCAACCTTTATAACTTTATGGGTATGAAGGTTTCCAGCACCAAAACAGTGCGGAAAACCGGGTCAAGATGGACGCGAAAGCAGTACAAGGAGAACAGTGCCCGGATCTGACCTACATATAGAACCTTGTGGTTACTGTTGAATACCTTTTGTGAAATGTGAAGAACAACATGATGCAGAAGTGATTCACTTCTCGCTTTTCTTAGAAAACATCTGTTTGCTGATATTTTCACTGAGGCTGCTTATCTTGTCAATTAAATAAATTCAAAGGCTGTTGAAAATACACTTACGGGGTTACTAAACAGATAGCATAATCATTAAATGAAATCCGTGCGTGGGAAGGTCTGCCAGCAACCTGCGGATAGTCGTGGGTTTACCTCGGGTTCTGCCCGGTTTCCGCCCACCATAATGCTGGCCGACATCGTATAAATGAAATATTTCTGAGTGCAGCATTACACACCAAATAAATAAATTAATTAATTAAATGAAATCTAATTGAAAGGAGAATACTGGAAAACATAAAAATGATGCCAAAATCAGATGAAATAGTGTCCAATCTTATTTATAAATATGATCTTTAATATTTAAAAAAAAATTTTTTTCAGGAGAAAATGGTATCTGAAAATATTTTGGTATGGTGGGTATTTGGGACGAACTTTTGGTATTGATCGTCGTTGCATAATAATGTTCTAAATTAGAATGGGATGCATATCTCATAAATTTATTTAAATGTAAATTTGTTGTTTATATCCAAACACATGAATTTAACCTGAATTATGATAATATTTCTCAGCGTATTCAAATATAAATATGATCCACATCCAGGTTGAACACATTTGTTAACTGAAAATGACAAATTCTAGTGCAAAAATATTTATTAAACAAGTGTTACAAACTAATTTCTAACACTTTTGCACAAAGACTATATATACCAAAAGGTGGTCACAAATATACCCATCGTAGAAAAATTATTTTGTGTCTTTTTCTCCTTGAAGAAAAATGGAAAAAAATATCGAAAACGAGATTTGCAACTAACTTCTCTCACTCTTTCATCTGAACTTTGGATCAGTTTTATGACTTCTGCACCTTTAATATTTTCATCTTATGCAACGGTTACAAACATGTTCGTGTCCCTGTTAAGGCTCTTTAGATACAGATAATGTTGCCGGCGAGTCTGAGCCAATCACAGTCATTACTAAAAAGGCCGAGGGAGTTAGCTCGCCAGCGTGATATAATGATCCAGGAGACTGTGAGTTCAAATCCAGCTCCACTTCATACTGTCTTCCTCTCCGGCCGTGCGTGGGAAGATCCCCCAGCAACCTGCGGATGGTCATGAGTTTCCCCCAGGCTGCTCGGTTTCCTCCCACCATAATGCTGACCGCCGTTGTATGAGAAAACTGTTGTTGAGAACGACGTAAAACACCAATCAAATAAATAAATCGTTGTTGAAAAGATCAATACTGCCACCCACAAATAACATAACAACACGGTACTCTAATATTCATGAGTTTAAAGAGTTGTTACCTGTGAAAGCGCATTTGGTTGGAATGTGTGCATAAAATTAACTAGGTGGTTTCCCTCCTATCTCTTCTTCACGATGTTTTTGTTGCTATAATCATACTATGTACTTTTCCACGCTTCTGAAGAAGAACAATTGATAAGACACGGGCTAAACGTCCAAGGAACTGACCTTCGGCATTAATCGTGTTACAGGTTTCCCAGCGGCAACGTTTAACCGTCATTAAATCAATCATACTTTAGACAAGATCTAGGATGTCTGCCGATTAACATCAGGTCAGTCGGGATACGTTTCCTCAGAGACTAACAAGAATTTGGAGGCGAAATACAGTACCTGCCCTCTTTATATACTGGTGTACGGAAAGCTACAATGCGAAAGCGACCGATATTTGCTGGGTAACTGAGCTGTGCAAACATGGATCTATCTATCACACACAGACATCTGTCTACAATGTATAGGCCTACATCTATGTAGAACACAAACATACATTTACTGAATATGCGACATGAGCTCCAAAATTTGGCCGTCTTCATCTTTGTAATAGAAATATTTGTACTACGTAGCCTTTTCATTATTACTGTTTGAAGAAAAAAAAGAAACATTTTAGAGAACGCCAGACTTTATCACGATGTTCAAATAAGCATGCTAACACTTACATGATTTGTATTGGATGGCAGAAAAACATTCAACTGAGAATTACCTTATATAGATTTATATAGATTGATTTATTGATTAAATATTAATGTGGTTCATCCTAGATATAATTTGATTGGAAGGCCGTGGGAAATTTTGTGTTTGCAGCAAAATATCAATTATTGCAGCCACTGGCCTTTTCGCAGTTTCCACCATTTAAATAAAAGGGCGAAAACGAGAAAACACGAAAGGGCAAAGGAGCGAAAAGCCGAAATTGGGAGGCGAAAACTCGAAAGCGCCAGACGAAAACATGAAAGTACGAAGTTGGTACAGCCACGCACAATCGGGTTTTCGCCTGGCGTTTTTGCGATTTCGCCACGCGTTTTCTGGTTTTTGCCCTATTCCCAGGTCGATAATGCGAAATTAACTTCGCTCATTCGCCCTTTTCGAAAGGTCGAAAACGCAAAAGCGCGAAGTTAACTTCGCGTTTCCGCATTTCGGTTTTTGCTGTTCAAAACTTCCGAAAAAATGGAAAAAATATAAATCTGAGCGTATTGTCTGGATGCTGTCGGCTGCACGGGTACTTTCATTTTGGCGACGTAAACATTGCTGCACGCAAGACAGTACATTCATATTCAGCCGTTGCCAAGGACAGAGAACAGCTCATGAATTTAACAGCACAAATTATCTGCGTGTTACATGCTAAATATTTTATCTATCATAGTAAAGTTGTGAATACATCACCCAAATTTATTTATTTATTTTTTATTTAAATAATTTAATGGAATTGTTAAAATATTACTGAAATGTGCAAAACTAAACACCAGGTGCTTTGTTAACTCCATTACCCCGCCCACTTGTTCCATTTTTCGGCTGATCACACTGGGAGGAATTTCAGTACGGGTAGTTGAAATATGTTGTAAAAGATTTGACAAAATCGTGTGAGAGGTACCCTGGAAACTTTGGTATTTCAGAAGGCCGGAGGCGCCTTTTTAGGTGACTCAATAGGAAGCTGAGATCAATTGCATATTAGTCTTTTTTTGTTTCTGTTATTGTTTTTTTTTTTTTGTTTATAACGTTTGCTGGTTGCGGCAGCTAAATTCCACCCCAGCTCAGGCTAGGGTTCAAGGGCTACCAAGGCCCTGGAGGCTCTGCTATTTCAGATGTTCCCGGTGATTTCTGGTGACTAAAGCTACGAGGTAGCCGGAAAAAACTGCCTATTTGTTCTTTCTTCTTCTTGTATCCTTGTGTTGATAGCTTTTGCTTGGCATGTTTTTCTTAGCGCACTATATATCCACGGTCCTCGCGTTGTCCACTGGATCACCATATATTCTGGACGTTCATCAAGGTCAGTGCCTGTTTCCGTCAATTAAGATGTATCTCCTGAGGCGATCTTGGAGAGGGATCATTCACACTGTGAAGACTTATCTATTTATGTGACAGACCGGGATCAGGAGTGGAACCCAAATCTGGTGACGCCCTTGAAGGTCACCATGGTGGCAAAATGGCATAAACTCACTTCCAGGAGGAACTGCTCAAAAAGTGTGGTTGATTTTGTGAGGTCTTGTAGAGAAAAGTCCAAGCAACTTGCCGTGGTATGGCATGGTCCTGCGGGTATGTTTGGGAACATATACTTTGGGGATTAAAATTGACAAATTTACTACATAAATAGTAGAAAAAATCAACGCGCTCATGTAATCTATAAATGCAACGGATGGATCTAGCCTTCAAGGGGATTTACTCTATATAGTGTCATCTTGGTAAAGTGTGGCATGGATTACTCCCCTTTAGCTACGTTGATTTTCTTCCTACTCTTCCAGACCAGTCAGAATGGTGTGTTCCCAGAAACACAACGAAATGTTACCAGCAGTAATATTAGAAAACTAAACCATTTGTCGAAAAAAATAAAAGGTGCTGTTTTTGGATGGCTTTTACCAAATAGTTTGTATCGATTACTTTTTCCCTTTCCCCTTTTGAACTTTTGTATGCCCAACTCCCTGTTCAAATTTCATTCACAATCTCATACTGGTCGCATGCAGTGTGTGTTTCAATTGCAATTTTCAGCCACACTTCCTGTCTGCCCACAGAAGACGTTTCAACAGCTTAATTCACTCATTCATTCACAAACTAGCGGATGCCTTTAATATGGCTAAACGGTTGAAAGATATGTAGTGCTCACATGAAAATATGACTCTATATATACATTGCATACAGGCCATTGCTAGTGTTATGTTATCTACCCATTGTACATGCATTGGCGTTTAACATTCTAGTGTGTTTAACATATTCCACTACGATCAGATTTATTCTCGAGAAAAGCGGGTCTGATGTCAATCCGCCCCCAAACCTGCCTCAACTAGATTCGAACAAGTGACCGGAGAATGGATTGAAGGTTTCTACTCTATTCATCGTTCAGCCAGCGAACACATGCAATTGTACTATATTTTTTATGGTCACGACTTGCCATTTTTACTTACCACTTGCAAATTATCAGCATTACGGTCTTCGTTGTTTTGGTGTGTTCTGAATATTCAAGAAACTGAATTTAGGAGTGCAGCTGTCTAGTCCTGCTGGATATATTTATTAGGAGTGCAGCTGTCTAGTCCTGCTGGATATATTTATTAGGAGTGCAGCTGTCTAGTCCTGCTGGATATATTTATTAGGAGTGCAGCTGTCTAGTCCTGCTGGATATATTTATTAGGAGTGCAGCTGTCTAGTCCTGCTGGATATATTTATTAGGAGTGCAGCTGTCTAGTCCTGCTGGATATATTTATTAGGAGTGCAGCTGTCTAGTCCTGCTGGATATATTTATTAGGAGTGCAGCTGTCTAGTCCTGCTGGATATATTTATTAGGAGTGCAGCTGTCTAGTCCTGCTGGATATATTTATTAGGAGTGCAGCTGTCTAGTCCTGCTGGATATATTTATTAGGAGTGCAGCTGTCTAGTCCTGCTGGATATATTTATTAGGAGTGCAGCTGTCTAGTCCTGCTGGATATATTTATTAGGAGTACAGCTGTCTAGTCCTGCTGGATATATTTATTAGGAGTACAGCTGTCTAGTCCTGCTGGATATATTTATTAGGAGTGCAGCTGTCTAGTCCTGCTGGATATATTTATTAGGAGTACAGCTGTCTAGTCCTGCTGGATATATTTATTAGGAGTACAGCTGTCTAGTCCTGCTGGATATATTTATTTATTCATTTATTTATTTGATTGGTCTTTGACGCCGTATTCAAGAATGTTTCACTTATACAATCGCGTGGACAGTATTATGGTGGGAGGAAACCAGATAACTGCAAGTTGTTGGCGGACCTTCTCACGTACGTCCTGTTAGATATAATGTCACGAGCTAAATATAATTCATGCGATGAAATAAATTACCACCAATCAAAAACTGGTCAGAGACGACCTATGTTTACTAAGAAAAAAGAGGTCAGTTCTGAGATTAAGATCATTTTATTTTAAAAATGACAAATGTTCTTTATGACAAAGAAGAAGTAAAAATTGGAGACATGGGATATCTTTCAAAAGAACAGATTGAGGGTAAACACCACACTGTCAGCACTTCAGCCCTGAAAGCGACATTACAAAAAGAATGAATAACCCATGTCCTCGAATATATATAGAAAAAAAAATCTTAATTGTGCAAAGATGAGAGTAAAAAAGGGGTGTAAGGATAACAAACCAATTTAACCAAGGGAGACGTTGGGGGGATTGAAAATTATAAGTAATCTTGATCTTGCAGGTTGTGTTCTGGCGCAGTGAAGAGCAATGGAAAAACA
Source organism: Acanthopleura granulata (assembly GCA_016165875.1). NCBI lineage: Eukaryota > Metazoa > Mollusca > Polyplacophora > Chitonida > Chitonidae > Acanthopleura > Acanthopleura granulata. The sequence continues at coordinate 22,663,836 of JABBOT010000003.1, forward strand.
ACCCGACTCATGCATTGTACCGCACGAGAAGACGCTGAAACGTCACCAGTTTGTCGTCTTTCGGACGTCACTAGACCGCGTCAAATGAGGGAATTACAAATATGTAAATAAATATAAGGTCCTGACTTCATTTACCCTGTTCAATACCATAAATTCCAAAAAAAAAGGACACAAAATTATGTGTGCGTAAAATGATAAAAGAACATGGTTTGTTTTCAGCCCCATAAACCTCATTATAATATATGCATATTATAATCTTGTTTATATGCGATCATATAAAGATATTCGATGCAGCGATTTAAATAATTTCATTGTTCCAAATTATGTCATCATTTTTTAGCAAAGGTATTACTCGGATGAAATTTTTCAAGATGAGTCAAATACGTTGTGCTGACCATAAATTTACTTGCCCGTAAAAACAGTGCAATGTAGAATAATGTTCCAGTTCGCATGGATAACGCTAACACGGACAGTGGGGCCATGACACGTACCTGCCTAATACCAGTGTGGGGAACCCTAGTATATTTGTAATGACCACTTCCAGAATACGTTTCTGTTTCTTGTCAAGCCCTTTGTTTGGCTGTCTGATTTTCTGATGGGACAAAGAAATCACAGTTACATGTATATAAATGTCAAGCAGTAGCTCATGAAGGCTATCTTCACAGAGTGCAAGTAGGTAGATGTCTAGGATGTGAATCTGTAGTTATACTCACGATAGTATTGACAAATCTTATTCTTTTAGCTTGGTTTTGTTGAATAGACACAAAGGAAAGCTTGAGTGGTGACAAGTGGTGGGCGACAAGTTGCCGGTGTTAAATCATTGTCTTCATGGGTGGCCTTATAACTTAACGCTGAAATACAGACGCTAACAAGTAGCGGATTTGAGGTTTTTATTTGCAGGCAAGGCATCAATGAACCAAAAGCAGACAAATATAAAAAGGAGCCATTGTAACGCAATGACACTTGAGCCTCTCACGCGGTCGCCGAGTTCAAGTTCAGCTCATGCTGGCTTCCTTTTAGGCGGTAGGGCCTCCGTGAGAATGTCTGCCCACGGATGGTAGTGGGTTTCCATCGTGCTCTCCAGGCTTTTCTTTCAACATAATGATGGCCGCCTTGGTATAGGTTAAATATTCTTAAGTACGGCATAAATTACCATTAAAATAAATAAATAAATAAACAAACAGGCAAGTAAAATGTAGATGATAGAACCTACACTGAGGATGTCTTTTCGAAGGATCATCTTCTGGAGAATCTCGCGATTTTCAGCAATTTGTCTTTCAACCTCTGGCCTTCACTGAACATGTTCGTGAGGGGTCGTTTCTTGGTCCTCTCGAGCTTGTTAAATGTCTGGAACCTTTCGATCACCATCTGTGGAAGAGATACGCATCGGTCATATCACCGAAACATTGACATTAAGCATTTTATACTTGTGGTATCCTTTGTCTTTAGAAAAAAAGATATTGCAGGATTAATTCTGAGAGGCATTTCATAACTTTTACCTGTCTGTATCTGCTAAGTTTTTCCAAGATTTCCAACTCAGATTTTAAGGGTTTAAGCATTTTTTCATTCTCAAAAAAAAGATAAAGTGGATATATATAAAAATGATCCATTTCAAAAACGCAATGTGCACAGCTTTATAAGAGAAAGCATATTTGAACATAGCAGAACCATTGTTGAGGAAGATCTGGTGATCAACCGAAAGTTTGAAGTTTGAAATGAATTATAATTCTTTACTTACACGTAGCCCTTACTACCCTACACAGTCAGAATCTACAATAGCAAAGTAAGGACTCACTCTGAATTTTTTTTCCAACGTGAGGCTGTCTCCATGCAGGCCACGTGCTTGGTCGTCTGGCAGTGTGTATTGATGACTACAGAACCAGCCTTCTGGGACTAACTTTGGGTGAAAATCGAATAGGCGACTTTGCCCTCTGAAAGGTGAAAGGAAACTTACAGCAGAATAATAGATTAAAAACTATGAACAACAGTATAATATAGAGTTAGTCGTCAGCGTCGCTCTGATTTGTTCACTATTGAACTGTGAAAGAAGTAGTGTTAACATGCAACAAAATAAATTCATTCAAAGTTAATTTTTTTTCACTTTGATAGTACGTTTAGTACGTTTCTGTGTTCCATAATGTTATAAGTGAAATTATCGATGCTAAATGATCGTACCCCAGTCAGTGTCTTGGAATTTCTTGGACATCGGAGTGCACAATGACATTACTCCAACTAAGAATATGGCAGAGGTAACTCTTCTCAAAATCAAAGCTTTATGGCAAAAGTACAATAACAATAAACGCAACGAGGTGTTAATGAATCACTGCATTTGTCTACACAAAAATTCGCTAAATGTTATGCGTAAGCCAGTCTATTAGTAGCACACAACTGATTTTTCTCTGCCTTCATTTTATAAAACAGTTTCTGACAAAATTCTGATGGTTAATTCTCAAACAAAGTTAATAAGACATGTTAAACCGGGAAACGATAGAGTGCCATGTCTGTATGATTCTGTGCTAGCATGCAAATCACTGCTTGCTTATTTCATGGATGTTTTCCTTAAAGACAGCAATGGAGAAAAAAATCTCTCTATAAACTAATACTCACTGTATCTTCATGTTTAGTCTCGTAGGTTTTCCAAAATCTAGTTTTTCTGTCGGCAAATTACGCTAAAAGCTCTAGACGTCATGTAAGACATCCACCGAAGTTTGGGCAACATGTAGTATGACAATGGGATGACGTCAGAACGTAGTTGCGTCTGTAACCAAATTTGTTTTCCGTTTGTTAGGAACCAGGCAGACAACGCGTAGACATACAAAGTCGTGAAATATCACACTTTTCCCATATCCAATTGGCAGAACAGTAATCGTGTCTCCTTTCATATCCACTGAATAATATTTCGACCTGCTTTTCTCTGACATCTATGCATGTCACTTGCAGAGAACTTAATACACCAAACGCTCGAGATCTTCGAATGAAGGCCATATGGGGGTATAACCATCTTGAATACTAACGACATTACGTAAGGAATTTTGTTAAAATGATAAAAATTAACATGTTCAAAATTTATATTGCTTGTTTGATTGGCCATGTTTTCCCATTTGTAATGGAAATATTTTATTTAGATTTGAAAGTAAGACCGAGCCCACTTTTTGGGCGGGAGCTGGTCACTCAATATACAAAAGTCTAGATTCAGCCATTCTCGACGTAAACCCGAAGACAGGTGAAGTGGATCACAATAGGTTGAACTGTGTATAGCATTCGGAAAACACCAGTTAACTTGAAGAGCAACTTTTTTACAATGGGTGAAGAGTACCTTAAAAGTTGATTGAACGTCACCATTTTTCACACACAGACTACTATGTGTAGTATGTATGTATCCTTTGGGTTTTACGTCGCACTTAACAATTTGTTAATATGACAACGATGAGGCCTTAGAATGTATATATACTGTATCTTCTTGTAGCGAGTCAATGTCGCCAAAGTGCTACCCCCAAAGGAGCTTATTATCGAATGCGCCAGACATGTCAGGCCATCAGTCACATTGTACTGACACTGGGCTGGCCATTCCTGTTTCTTTGCTCTAACCTCTCAGTCCTGAGCGAAGCAGCAGCAGGCACCATCCTTGATATGACCCGGCCCAAATCAGGACACTTTACCAAACTTTACCATACTTGTGCAGAGCTATGAGAGAGCTATGAATTTATTTTCTATGGACTGTAAAAGGAACTATTCCAAACCAGAAATAGTAATGTAGCGTCATACTGATCCAACATATAGCTGCAAAATACTTCGGTGTGTTTAAAACAATTTGTTTAGTTGGAAAATTCTAATTCATTTTAGTGAGTTTTCTTGTTAAATAAATAAACGTATTGAAATATAAAGTATGTTACCGATAAGAAGGTCACTGAACTGATTTTAGATATGCACGTGATGTATGAATGAAAGGCATGTATTTCATCAAATATTTAAATTTCAAGGGCGGTTACTCTACAATGTCATGTTTTTAATGTTGCATTATCTCCCCTTTACTGGCGGGACTTCTGATCGGGCATTGTATTAATCCCAGTTGAATGCTTTCTTTAGAGAAACATGCCAAATCGTAATACGTGCTAAGAAGAGAGAATTTCACTACTGGTGGAAAAGGAAATGTTTTTCACTTTAGCTGCTTTGTAGAGTGATTGAAACAAACTGGAGCTCTATATGCATTAAAGCTTCCGACAGACCCAGCCAACTGGCCCACATGATGTAAGTTCAAGTATTATGTTTACAATTGCTTTTATTCATTACATTGAATTAGATTGCAAACTACTAATCGGTTAACCACATTTTCCTTTCACCGTGCCAAGATGACAGATGTAAATGATATTAAATTAATGATCAGCAAAGGTCTTCAGGATGTATCTTCAACCACGCCCATCATCGTTATGGCACAGGTATAACTCAACTGTCTTGTCATTGCTTGAGGGATAAATAGGCATGTGTAAACCTTGTAGTCTTCTTGTTGCTTTTGCGTGTGCGTATTTTCTATCATAGACATGGTACTTGGAGGTAACTAATAAAAGATTGCCCATCGTCCATGTATATTTCAGTCCATGTGCCGTTTTGTGTCGTCAGAGGTCTGCATGGCCACCACCTGTGTATTGTATGAGTCAGGCCATCCCATATACAGTAGCCTTTGTCATAATGTCCCGCCAGGCGATCTTATGCAGTACCCACGAACCGACGCCTTTCCCAGGCCCACATTACCGTGTCTACACTCTGTATATAATCGACCATGATAGGTAGCAGTGTTTTATTTCATTGATGACATACCGGTGATAACTTCTGCAACTTACACAATCTTACCAGGATCCCTATAGCAATGTCTATGATAGGCTTATATATTTCACAAGTTTATCATGCATATTATTTCTTAGGAAAGAGGAACATTACGTGTTTGTGGGACAATAACATTTGGATTGACGTGTAATGCATTGCTCATGTATGGTAGATGCTGTAGTGTTTTTCTGCTATGAGGCTATTGTACCTTCAGTCTTTATGCTATATCTTCCACTGCGGAAGGCGTACGCGTTTGCGGTACTCCTGTTCCAGTCGAAGGGCTCTGTTCTATGTCCCCCTAACACTTAAACAGGAGAGAGGTACTTTTGTGTGCCGTGTAACTCACCAACCAAATAAATAATGAATATAGGTTTCTTTTTCTATTCGTTTCAGCACGTGTAACGAGAGACCTTGTGGGGATATAAACACAAAATAAGGGTCACATTCGACATTCTTAACACATCCTTGGGTGCCCATGAATGGGCGTTCCGTGTCGATCATGAAAAGGCCAATTTCAAAATTAAACCAAAATTCAAGTTTCCAAAGTAATATGTAAAAATAATATTTCAATATGTTATAAAACTTGTAACATGTAAGAGAAGTTTTCAATGACGCATGGACGACAATGGATAGTCTAGACATAACAACCAATCGAAACATTCAAAACTAGTACTTCATAGACGATTTCCATTTCTAACACACAATAGTCATCTCAGCTGTGCTTTGATTGTCACTGTTTATGAAAGTACCCTGGTGATGCAGTAAAGATTGAGGCTTATAAACGCCCGAGCTCAGAGGTTAAGCCGGATTACAAGCAACTGAGGCAAGTATGAAACCGACTGACTCGTATCTCACGGTCTGCACACCAGCACAGACTGTGTACGATGTAGTTGTTTTACGAATATATATACGCCTTCGATAACAGGAAGGTTTTGTCCAGTTTGCTGTAACATCTGATAGTGAAAATATTAATCTCTTCTACCTTTTTAGTAAATGAGTCATGTTCATCACGCTTCGCTTCCTCCCTCAAACAAAAGTCAAAGAATGTTTAATTAATGAATTAATGCTTAACCCCCCTAATTTCTTTGCCATTCAGTAGAGTGGAATAAGGCATTGCAATACAGAGGAGAGTTGAGCTATTTGGTACCGCTGAGATGCGCGAGGTAACGCCCACCCGTGTCCTGCACACAACCCAGCAGGAGCTGTCTAGGGCGACCGGGCTGGCAGAGCTAGGACAATCCATATACACCGTCGGGTCGACCAACATCTATAACAGGATATGTATGGAAAGAATTCCGCTGCATATGACTCCCACATGACCACCAATCACATATTTGAGGCAGTAGAACATGCAACTGAACCTTGAGTGACACCTTAGCTCACATCTGTTGCTGGTCAAATTACTATATACACCACAATGAGTTTTGTTGGTTTGTGAACAAATAACATACACTACAAAGAACATGTAGAGTATGTATGGTGTGTGTCTACTTCGGGACAACATTTCCTCCTAGCTTTGTATAGTATAGTGAACATAAGGGTCTAGTACATGATGAGGTGGCGGTGTGGCCTCCTTTAAAAGGTGAATTCGTCCTCAGTGAAATACTATGTAATTCAGACTGTAGTAAGGTTGCGAGTAAACTACTATGACTCATTGACGGCAATTGTTGGGTAGGTGAGTTCAATAACTATAAAGCACTAGCTGAAGTTGTTGGGGGAACAGATTGTAGTTTACATGACAAGGTTGTATCTAAGCATTAAGCATTGTATTACGTTTGCCCTATCTTGATTCGCCACGATATGGCTGAGATACTGCCGATGTGGCGTTGAGCCATAATCTTTCACTCGTTCCTATCTTGATATGTAAAAAATATATTTTATTTTAAAACTCAAGCATCTCTCTAAAACCACTTGCATCTGTTTCCTTTCGAACAAAGTGCACACATGTTTCTTGCTGTAGTTTAAAATGTCGAAAAGGCAATTTAGAAAGGAAGAATACAAAATTAGTTTGGTATATCAACTCGAAAGACTTCAGGAAACGCACCTGGTTTTTCTTCATTGCTTTACAGTTTTAATGAGTAAAGTCACTCCGCTGAAAACTTTTCACACCGCAAGCCAAAGTTTAAAGCACTAAAACGGCTTATTGGTGATCGACTTGTTATTTTCTGCGCAATTGTGTAGTGGTCAGATTATAGGAAAGCATTGTGCCGTTTTTGCGATCTAAATTCTTAGATTATGGCTTTGTTTGACGGGTAATGATATTTAGCACTGTAGGATAACCCAGTTTATTTGTTTGATTCTGTCTCAGGAATATTTTAACTACGCCATGCATGGCGACCAGATTGTTGAGAAAAGAGAAACACTAATGACAACTGCACAAGAGTCCAGAGTCGCTGAAAGTTGGGCAAAGAATAACCTCATTTTTTGTGAATATCACAAGTGCTTACAGTTGAGCACTGGCGGATACGGTCTTGTTATTAGAAACTCTCAATAACGTGATAGAAAAATTGAGGTTTAACAATTCCTGAACGACACCTGATTTGGTCCCTGTGGATGGTATAGTATAACAAATATTTTCTGTATATAACTGCAAATAAATACAATTATTTATGCTTGCCATTCAAGCAGATGTTTCTATAAGTCACTTACTGCTTTGGGTCAGATCAAGGGCAAAATATATCTCGTGTAAAGCTTTGATAAATGTTTTAAACTTCATTGTTATCCATAAATGCATTGTTGAAGGTTATCACTGTCTCCAGGCAAACCTAACCGTTTCGGTTACCCGTGCTTGTATTCAAGACGAAACATCCGGTCTCCTTGTTCCCTGTCTGCAATTGATATTGGGTTTCTAAATGGATTCTAGAAAAAAGCAGTAGTAGTGAGATTTGCGCCATGGTTTAATGTGGATTATAATGCAATTCTTTTTTTTTTTGCAGTCAGAATAAAACGATACAAGTCCAGAACATGCTGATAAATTTAAACAAGTTCAACATATCTTGAGTGTTATCGCTAAAGCTTTTTAGGTTATTCTTTATATTTCAGTAGGGAGCAACCTGTACTTAATTACCCCCAATGTCTTGTTTTGTGTATTGCTTCATTACGTTCAAGGTTAGTCGCCCAGAACTATGTGGCTTACTGCTGAGTACTGTACAGATCAACCCGACCCAATATTTCATCTACATTCCTATAACAGGTGCATATCTAACGCGATGACTGTGGCATATGGACGAGTGCTTATTCAGCTTTGAACATTTACATGCATGATAATACATGCGTGATTTATAGTTCTTCACAAGAGTTGAGGTTCAAACCCGGCACTGGACAAGAAAACTGAAAACTGTTAATTCCTCGTCCCCATTGTTTGCGGGCCTTGCTGGCCGTATATATGAGCCGTCACCGACACTCAACTGGCCGTTTGTGCAGACTAACGTTAACTGAAGACGACGTGTCTTCCACCAATATGACACGCATAGTTGTACATCATACGTGGGAAAGGTTGTCAGTAGTTTGTAGAAGGCTGATCGTTCGCTCTTGGTATTCCTGTTTGTTGTGTTTAACAACAAATAAATAAATATAGTTTCTTAACTGATCACATAGAAAAGATATGTAATTGTGATAACCAAAATGGGATAAAAGACCGAAACTGAACAGTTCTAAATCAGAACTACGAGTTTCACATTCTAAATGTCATAAATTGGTTATCATTGATATGAAATTAATTTACATTCAACAAAAGGGGCTAACTGAAGTAGTTGCCTGCTAAAATTTCAGATTTTCCACGGTAAGTTAGGGATCGACTAGCATCCGGTTCAAGTTTTCCGGATAATTTAATGAGATATAGTGTATATCAAATGTCCACTGCCCTTGTTTTAATCACATTTGAAGTGGTATTAGAACTCGTCTACTGATAAGCTCCAGTGGTCGGTCGGACCATCGGTGCCTTGACCTTTTGACTCAGTGCCTTGCCGTAAGATGGGAAAGGGTTAGACAACTCATGTGGTACCAAATACACCTTACATCGGCAACTACAATGCCACATTATACAATGAAATATATCACACTATAGCTGGTACATGGTGCACCTTGCAATGAGAAGAAAAAAAAAGAAGCTATGTGAATATAGCTACGTGTAACACTTCAGCTGCACTGTTGATATATGTACATCAACTAAATAAATAGCAATACACAGTTTATGTATATTGATGGGTAATCTTCATGCAAAAGAGACAATATTCGAAAAAGCAAGAAATACAACTACTTTGGTTACTTTGCAATTAATGGTTTGGATGGTAAGCAATGTAAAACCATCCACGGCAACAAGAGTATAAATGGTCAAACTATACATAATGTGCTTTATTGTTTCTATGACTTAAAGCGCTCAGCCATTCATTGGCAACATTGTTACCAGTTTTTGGGACCTCGGCATTTCTAAATCAAATTGTAAAGGAGGCAGATCTTTCATAGTTTAGTAAACAAACATGTTATCCATTGTGAAGAGGACTTGAGGGAGATGTTTGGTGGAGATTTGTGGGTTAATACTGCACCCGCATGGGAAAATTATTGGGCTGTTGTTGTGACTGTAAGGTATGTGCACGGTTCGGTCGCAGGCGGCACATCCCCTAACAGGAAGTAAACAGGAGGCGCGGAATATAACATTATATGCTCTCCATCTGTTCAATGAGCGTTCGCCTGCATATGTGTCCTAGATATAACCCATTCCAAATGCCTGCTCAAAATGTACTTTCTGGCGACAAAACTGCATCTAAACGCATAACAGCGTAAGAATTGAGTCAGGAGCTTTTTCAACACAGGCAGTCGTGATTGTATTTTCTCCATGTCAGTGAATGACACTGAGAGACATTTTAAGCGGCTTGCAATTTATTCATTTGGAGTTTTGGATCTGGCAATTTGTTATAAAGAAGACACCGTCTGAGGTGGTGACACCGGTGGTGAAGGTTGACTAGTCGAGTTGTGACGCATGAGAAGTTGAGAATATCCGACGAGGTTTCAGTAGGAAAGCCCGACATGGTGAGCCTAGGGGCCGACAAGAGGACATGCGCAGGCAGGGCTCGCTGACACGAACCCCTGACCTTTACCCACTGGCATCCAGTCAATTCTCTTACATAATCAAATATGTATTTGTGGACTTGAACTTTGGCGGGTTATTTCCCGCTGCAATGACATACTAACTCCTCAGGCACTCTGGCTGTGAATTCAGACAACTTCCAAAAGTCCGATTTCTCTGAAAGAAATAATCGTTCATGTGCAGTCTTTAAATGATTGCTTGAGATAACTGCAAAAAAGTTATATTCGTTTCCATAAATGGCATATATTTTAAGCATCTTTCTATATACTAAACAAAGTATATACATGAACTACTGATTGCTCTTCAAAAACATCAGGTTACGGACAAGCCATTTTCAGAGGGACGTCGGTGGAAAAGTTTGACCTAAAAGTTTTTTTCAAAACTGTGCTCAATGACATAGTTACATATGCTTAAATGGATGTGTTACATGTGTCTTTGGCTTCAGGTTGATATCAAATGACAGTATGACGTCAGAACTTTCCATATATGTAAACCTGACCAGACGAAAAAAAAAAGTCATTAGGGTAAGCAGTAGGTCAGGGAATATCAGCATAGCGTAGAAGACTGACCCCCCATAGCCACACTTTCTTAGCATCACTGACCTTGGATAATCACGTGTGACTTGGGAAATCTTGAGGATGACCAAAAGTGACCCGTATTTGGAGATTAGGTTTCCGGTCCAAGCCCCATCTCCAATGACAGACGTATAACTTACTACTGCTACTGCTGTCCTAATTTCTTCGTCACTAACTTTCAGGGCTTATAATGACATCAGCAGATTTTCAAAAAAACCCTTTTGTATACTATAAAGAGATCTTGAATGAAAGCTTGCACAGATATAGTTGTGACGGTTAACATCATTACTAATCATTATCAAAATCACAGAAAAGTCAAACAATACTAATGGTTAATCGTGAACACCAAAACAGCTCAGGGTTATAAGATGGCAGAGATTAGAATCTAGTTCCAGTCCCTGGCCACTGAAGCTTGATTTCGCAAAGTTGAAGAGAACATAACTGCCCTTTTTTGGTAAAATATATTCATTCAGTGTCAGGAGCTCTTATAAATAATTAAAAGATGAAAAGTACATGCCTCTGGTGACAGAGTAAATTAAAAGAATCATACCTTCTTACCAGCGTGAAAAACAAGGTTACGCTATGGAGGCGATTCTCTTGTTTCCAATAAACCAGTCGATTTAAATATAACTTGAAGGCAATGGATTCAACAAGTGAATATGTGACATTGGAAGTTTGTTTCTAAAGTACGAAATTATACTTAGTTATGTTTTTACGTTCACAAAACTCTATTTACTATTTGTTTAGATCACACCACGTTGATGGATAAATGTGTATCTGCTGAACTGTTTAAAGATTTAACTAATTGGTCTACTCAGTATATTACTCAACTGGCTGGAGAGAACACCTAGCCTAATCCTACAGATCACTTTCGACACGTTTTATTTCGTTTTTTTGTTCTTATTTTCTCTTCACTTCTGCCATGATTGCGGCCATGCGTGTGCTGCATATATAACTTTGTCACTGTGAGAACTGATCGTTCATCAAAAGCTAACGGCTAAACTATTCGGATCATGTAACTTCAATCAAATGATCTGATAAAAGCTTAAGTTTGGAACTTTTCATTACAATGTATAGTATTGAGCATACCCTTGACACCACAGCCAGAGTGGAAATTCAATCAACACAGTATTTATATTTATTTATTAGATTGTTCCTTGACGCCATACGATTTCGTCACTTATATGCTGGCTCTCAGTATCAGGGCCGGAGGATACAGGACTCAATTAATACGGTACCTTTCCCTTGTATTTGTGTTAATATCAACAATCAAACATTCATTATGATTTTTTCTTACATGTTAAATCAGGCATCAAAATTTTGTCGGAAAAAAAGGCTGAGTCAAATATGTATTTCCTTAATTTCAAGTTTGTCGATCACCAGTTAGACTTCCCTCAAGATTATGGGTTGTCTATATGTGTACTGTCTACCATCACGTAAGAACAGTCTCAACAAAATTTATATCTATAGCATTTATTTCACTAATTTGATCGTATTTGAAGAACATCGCACGTTTTACCAAAATGCAGGGCTATAATGTGCTAGTCGTGAATGACCTTGATGGAAAGAAAATAATCAGTCAGATAGCAAGAACCGTCACGGTTGGGGAGTTTTCATGAACGCCCTGGCATAAAGCCTACACACACTACATGGAACAACATGATCAATGGCATAAAGCCTCGGCAAACTACATGGAGCTGCATCATTAATGGCATAAAACCTAGGCAAATTACATTGAGCTACCTGATAAATGACATAAATGGGGCACGACAAGGTTTATATCTGAAGAAAATGTCTCAGTCGGGTATTTGACAAACGTCTTGATTTAAAGCCGCAGTCAAAGGAGCAAGAGCTCTCACTGGTTGATGGCTGCAGTGAGCCTGCGCCGTTCCTCTCTGAGCCAGGCAGACCCTTCTGTTGGTTTGTGGCTGCAGTGAGCCTGCCCCGTTCCTTTCTGAGCCAGACAGACCCTTCTGTTGGTTTGTGGCTGCAGTGAGCCTGCCCCGTTCCTCTCTGAGCCAGGCAGACTCTTCTCTTGGTTTGTGGATTCGGTTGTTATCATAATTTGAAAGGAAAGCATTTCATGGAAATTTTTATGAAAACAAAAATGATAGAAGAGTGATAAATTATATGCATGTCACCCGCTTTCCAGGTAAATGTATGTACTTCATTAAATATAAAGGGTTGGAAAATAGTTTTAAGCCTTGCGTTCTGCATTACTGTAAATATTGGCCTTGCTATGAGAGACTTCAGACTTCATATGACGGCCCAGCTATGACAAAGGTAACGTTCTATTGAAAACTCTACAAACAAGCTTTGAACAAGTATGTACCAATGTTTTAAAATACCTGATGCCAGCGCCTTTAGCACCATCTGTTTTAAATCACTGGAAGGCTGTAGCAGCCTTTTAGAAATCGTCAGTTTCGACGCCATCTTGCTTATGGCTGATGGATTCGCCTACCTGCATCACAGCAAATATATTGGTCTTTATTCACTAAAACGATTTTTTTTGTACATTTAAGGAGTTTTAGCATGGATGTTGAATGGCGATTTGAGTAAAACTCAGAAACAGAAAAAAGACAACCTGTTGCACAGGCCTCCCACGATCTATTGTTGGCATGGTAACACACCTGTTTGGTAATGGGAGGCACTTGAAGAAATTTTCAGCGACAAAAGATTGTGGGTCAAAGGAAAGCCAAATCAGAAAATGGCATGGCGTTTAACTTTCTCTTTTTCTTCATGGTCGGGTTTGGATTCCCATCTTGTATCGCTTAGATAGGGTATCAGGTTACGTCAGTCAACGACATCTTGACTGGCGACAGAGTTGTGCAGCCAGGCCTTGATCACCAGAGACTTCGGAGAAAGTGATGAGGCTCCATACCAGTGGGCCACATAACAACATCTTAACGAATTGCAGATTTCCCTGCATATCTTTATACCATAACTAAAATTGCATATTATATAGGGAAATATCATCTGTATGGATCAAATAGTGTAATAATGTGTTTACTTGTGCAGCGCTGAAATACATCATGGGATACTAAAATAAACGTTGGTATAAGCAAGATTGGTCATAGATATGAAAGTTTATTCCTTATCAGATGAAGGCATGTAATACTCTGTGAGAGAGTGAAACAGTAGCTGGCAAGAAATTGTATCTTTTTTACCAAATTTTTCCCTCGCTTGAAGCCTAAGTTTACAATGACCACAAAATTCCAGCCCCTAAATGGGCCCCTGGAAGAAGGACTCGAAAAGTCCCTGAAGAAAGGTTGTGGAAGGAGGCGTGGCCAGTGGCGAGGGTCGTGAGCGTGGCTGAGTCAGCAAGCCAGGGAGGAGGATGGCAATGGAACAAGCTCTGATTGGCTTTTACATGTGTCAGGCCGGTTAAAAGTCTCCCTGGCCCAGATTAGGACATTAGTCGACTGCTTAGTCCAAGACACAGGCTTTGCAGGCTACGACTCTTCAAGTCAAGCTAGGCCTACTTTACTAGGAATCTGGTGTTGCAATCCAGTGGTTGCAGCACGGCTCTTCCTAGTCAGTCAGGATGAGGGGGGAGATCCTCCTAGCGTTGCTCGGACTGGTCATCGTGGTGGCCGGCCAAGATGGTAAGTCCCTCTGTTCCATATTTTGGCATGTCAAAGTATTTCAGCACTGTACTATAACTAGCAGCAACTTATGTCGGCTTTTTTTGTTGTTTATGCAAAAACGTCATTAGAACATATTTATAGTCGTATATAAAGCCAGCACTTTCCAGCTAAATATTCAAGGATCCAAATGAAATTATTTTTGCAATGACCATGGTGACCAGAAATGAAATTTGGAATGATCGGCTGGAGGTCTGGAACAATACCACACTATAGGCACCGCCTATAATGGACACATTACTCTGTTGTCATCTGTATGAATGAGAAGCAGATGGATTGCGAAACTAAAATTGTTCGTAATAATATCAGTTGAAAACTTGAGTTTAGTTGTCATTTAAATAATACGGTTGTTTCTAAATATCGAATTCCACTTGAAACACTGCATCCACCATCAGAGGGAGTGGTCTATTGGAGCAAAGGGGCGGGGCTAAACAATGATAGACAGCTCTTCAATGGCTGCCAAAGCTGCTTAATCCATCTGTCATTAAACGAAATCCATAGTTAAATAAATACAAAATTACGAAAGGACAACGCAAAAGTTAGATTTTTATCCGATTCGCCTGGTTTTAATTAGAAAAACTTATTGGAATTCCATGTTGGATTTTCTCTAGATCCACTTGTTGATTTTACCTCTACCTAACCATTGACACTTCTTCCTCTTGAACATCTTCCATCACCAATTATCATCGACACAGATATAACAATTTAACTTAGATTGCTACACTTTCTAGAGTCTAAGCTTATAGAATATCGGGCTCGCCGTATTTGCTGATTACTTGAGAAGTTGAAAGTTGGAATATACATGGGGTCTTATCAATTTGGCATTCCGTAGTCGTTGATTATGATGGTGTTTGGGAAGTTCAGCCTGATATGTTATGCCTAGTATCTTAACATTTTCGATTTAAATATGCTGCAAATTTCACGCTGACAGCGTTGACACTTTCATCATCACACTTTCAGCTGGTTGAGATATAATTTTTACTTGTTTGTGAGGACTCGTCACACGGAAGCAATTCAGACTGCATCCTCTATTAATAGTTTAATTATTAAACGAGTCGTTGCTGTTTATCACGATTTCATTTAATCGTCACTTTATTAGTAACCATCTACGAAATCTCAGAAATGAGTGTGGCTATTTCTCTGCATTCGTTGTGATAGAGAATGATGAGTCGATTTTGTATTGTTTAATTGTTACTTATCAGAATCAACATGCATAAGCACTTTGAAGATTTCGATGCCTGGATTTATCATTTGCTTTCACAAGTTTACTTGTAAGAAAAGAGTATGGCCCTCTTAACCCAGAACTGCTCACGTCTCACCAAATGGACGCCTAATATGTCCGCCTGAGTAATTCTCCCCCTAATGGAGTGCTAGACACATGTTCCAGTCCACACTGGGCAGAGGTAACTGTGGAGCAACTGTGGAGTAACTGTGTAACTCACCAATGTGACTGGTAGCCTGCATTGAAAACCCTGTAGTGTCTGAAAGAATGTACACATGTGGCTCTCAAGAAAGGCAACAACAATGATTATGCTGTAACACACAGACTTCTCTGAGAGCTTGAACGAAAACAACACATATGTATATGTGAGGCTAGAATGTATTACAGTCTCCTAAAAATAACAGTCGGCCATGTAAACATATGACCTAAAGGATATAGGACGTAGGAAGAATAGACTTTTCGAGTAGTAAAAGGGTTTCGTTTCTGCTTATGGACACATAGACGTGACTGATCAGTATTTGGTTCTGTGATTTTATAAATTAAAGAAAAATGTCTTTCACTAGATCTGAGTTTTAAGGCTGAAATTCTTGTTTTATTTATTATTTTTCCCGTATACACTAAATGCCTAATATATTTCTCTTATTGGTTTACAGATAAATCGTGTAATTATGATGGGCAGTTTTATGCCCACCAGGACAGTCTTCGGCCGGAGCCGTCCACGGACCCCTGTAAGATTTGCACCTGTCTGAATGGAGAGTTGGAGTGTTATTACGAGAGCTGTGAGGAGGTGAATTGTCCGGATGCTGTGGCTGCAGATGGAGAGTGCTGCCCCAAATGTCCAGGTGAGCACAGTACAAAACACACCTGTGACACCGACACAAGGTTTATCAATTACGGGCCTGAGCAATGTGTCAGGCACCCAGCTACTAATTGTGAATCATAATGGACGTTCCAGTTCACAAATTCCAAAACAACGCCCAACACAAACCGGCCACCAAAGAATTAAGGAAAGTATGTAAGGTAAAAAAATTAGGACGATATCTTGTGACAGAAGGAGTCGGCAGTTTCAGTGATGTTCTAAGTCCATAAATTTAATCATTATCTAAATCGTGCACCACGCTAGTTTATAAGATGTGGTCAATCAAAAAATGCGTATTTAGAGCTTTGATTGCAACAGCTTTGATTGACGTACTCAAGGCGGCCCCTTAGCAAAGTGGAATTAGACACAATTATAAAGCAGTGCATCGGATTCCCTGGACACTGTGAATATTTACTCATGACAGAATTGCAGTTATTGTAATATTTAAAAAACTTGGAACACAGGCGTTTGATGGAGTCCTTGCACATTAGCGTTGTAGTAGTAACTTGTGACGTTGTTTGAAATAGCTACACGACAATCAGGATCAAAGAAATGCTAAGACGCCTGAAAAAAGACGCATAAAAGACCTTTGTGTAACACACCGGAATTTACTTGACTGACTAAGTTATTTGATCGGAGTTTTACGCCGTATTCAAGAATATGTCACTTATACGACGACGGAGCACTAATATCTAATACGGCTATATGTGTATCACTTTGTAACATGTATATGTGAAACATTTGTACCTCGATGTGACACGGTCAGTGTGATACTCGCCCTTGATACCTCCCGGCTAATGTGAGAGGAATACGTGATACGTTGGCTCACGTATGTGATACGAACAAGCAATACAAATGCATCTTGTAACAAGATTCTGACAGAAAGAAGAGAGATTAGTTCAGCTTATCTGAATGGCGAATGTCAAATAGTGCGTTGATCTAATGGTGCGTTTGGTCTCTTTTCAGACATCACCTACTATGATGAATATGGCGTAAGTAAATTTGTTGATAAATATTCCTGATCAAATTGCAAATATCCCAAGATAAGGAGTACACACTAACGTTTTGTTTATCAATTGCAATAGTTTTCAATCATTCTTACCAAAATAATATCAAAATAATTTAAGCATCGTCACGATAATTGAGAAGTCTTTTAGGGACTTTTTTCAGGTGTATCAATCGTGCACGTTTTGTTTTCAGTTGTCACCCGAAACTTCTCGGTCAGGCTCAAGTTTCGTAAGTGGACATAAGTTTGTTGTTCTTGATATATGAGAATTGTCACATTACTTTGAAGATAACAATAAATCTGAGCAATGTTATTCTGTAACCGTGTAAAATAAGGTGACATTTGACCAACGTATTAAGTCAGCCTAATGTATCTCACTGTGCTTTTGTCAACCTAACTCACTTGTAAAGTTCCATTGTACCATTTTTGTCTATAAAAACTCACTGTTCCTATACAGTTTACTGTCCAACTTCTTCAGTCACTTTCAGTTCATAGTTTTAAACAAAAAGGTTTCGAAGATAAGATTTCTACCGCATGGTTCGGTTTATAAGGTTAAGTATGTTTTCATGTTTCAGTCATCCTCATCTTTCTCTTCCTCCGCTGGCGGCGGCGGCGGCGGCGGCGGCGGCGCCGGCCGCGGCGGCGGTGGCGGCTTCGAATCTGGGGGTTCCTTCTCGTCCTCATCCGGTGGCTCCTTTTCCTCCTCCTCCTCCTCCTCCTCCTCCTCCTCTGGTGGAGAGGCCGGAGGCGGCGGTGGCGGCGGTGGCGGCGGTGGCGGCGGAGACGGGGAGGGCAGCTCTGCCTCGTCCTCAGACTCCGGATATTCCTCCCAAAGTGGTTACGCCTCCTCGTCTCAATACCCAGGAGGAACTGCCGCTGGTGGTGGCGGACAACAGGTAAGGCCTTTTTGCCTTGACATTAATCTTTAAATTTTTGTAATATGTTGCATTTCAGAGCAATGAGGAATAGAATCGCCCTAATATATTTTTATGATAAAACTTCCGTTATATTCCCTGGATGTAAAAAAAAACTGATATATGTACTTGTTGTGTTTAGGATTCCTACCAATCTCAGGCCAGCTATGGCGGTGACTACAAAGGTTATCTTCCTCAGGGATACGGCCAACAGTACCCAGGCTCACCTGTAAGTATACCAGCTGGAGATGTCCATCAAACAACTAATACAATCAATGACAATATCTTTGAACAGCTCTTCAAAAGAATAACTTCGTTTGAGTTGACGCCTATTTTCAGCAACATTTTCACAATAAAAATAATTTGTTTCATGCGTAGCATATGTGATAATGTTGTACATATGAAAATATACATCGATAAACCTTTAACTTGGCAGTACGATATAGGTGATATAAGTATAGGTTATTTGATGCTTATTTCTGTTTATCTTAGAATAACACCAAGACTTCTCACATGTACTACATGGCCTTCGTTCTCTTCAGCAGTTAAGCAACAATCTGATATTTACATGCAACTATCGTATTGTGGTGACACAGAAAGTCTCTATTGCAATATGAACACTTCCATGTTTCAGGGTCCACGTGGATCAAGCGGCCCTCCCGGTCCTCCGGTAAGATATACCAGTCAATATCAAAACATGTTTCATGGTGTTTCATATTTTATATACTGATATAAAAGTATTAGACTAGCCATTTGTCACATTTCTGCAAGATGATTCTCACTATTCTTGTTCATTTTGACCTAACGTCTATCAAATGTCTTCACATATACTTCAGTCGCTGTCGATGTCTAGTTTACTGCATTATTTTAGCCAAGTCTTGCAGCTCCTCAGTCATTGCTACATGATACAACTCTCCGTGACCAAGGCTGTCAATGTCCATGTTTGGATGGGTACACTATATTCTTATTTACGTCCTCCACAGGGACCTCAAGGATTCCAGGGAATGAGAGGCGAACCCGGTGAACCTGGACCGCCGGTAAGTACATTATATAGTAGCAGCTTTGACGTGAAAATAACTACAGTATGTTTAAATATGAAACTTTTAACTTCAACATCTTGAATACTGCCAAACTTTTTCATTTGGAAGAAATATCGTAAAATGAAAGCACATGTATTTGATGAGTTGTTGTTGTCTTGTGTTTCAAGATGGCGTATTCCTTGTGTTACTCATATAACATCAGAACCTTTTGATCTTCCTGTACAGGGCCCCTCCGGACCCCGTGGCCCCATGGGACCCCCCGGTGTTCCTGGACAAGATGTAAGTGAATCTTCGTACGCAGCTAGCCTTTTTATAAGGTAACTTCATGAATACATAAAGAATAAATTTTGAAGTATGCTCTTATTGAAGTTATGGACATTTTAATTAGACGGAAAAGCTTGAATAAAGAATAGCCTCAACCGTGACTTTACCCTAAAGTGTATCCGCGTTAGAGGGTGGTTATTAACCTTTATATAATTTTGTATTTCCCAGGGAGAGTCTGGCCGAGATGGAGAGGCTGGCCCACGTGGTCTGCAAGGTTTGACTGTACGTATACACTCTTTTCTTCTCTCATCATCTACATTTCCTTTGTCCACAATACACTCACTTTGTCAGCAATTTCTATGACATTCCCAATGCAGATTCAAAAGTATAGTAAGAAACACTGATAACCGAGAAAAATGAAAATGTGAAGTCATTGTATTTGAACACTTTCCGTTTCAATGCCTTGGGTATCTAAAGAATGAAGTCTGATTTACTTTTGGTCTTTTCTGTTGACAGGGTAACCGCGGCATGCCCGGAATCCCTGGTCTGCCCGGACCGAAGGGACACAGAGTAAGTACGCTCCTCGTTGTCTGGTTGTTCTAATTCACTGAGAACAAATACATGTATATTCATCATTTCATGGCGAATGGGTTGGTATACACCTAATACCAAAACGCTATTACATTTCGTACTTGTTAGTTATTTAATTTATTTTCTGGCAAACAGTATTTAATATTAAAAGCGACATCCTTCACTATAGTTGATGTCCCTTGTTTCAGGGATTCCCAGGAGTTCCCGGCAAGGCCGGCAGTGACGGAAGACAAGGAGAGAAGGTAAGCCATGTGAAAGTGGTATTAAAAAAGTGGGCGCAGAAAAGTAGTACGTTATTGAGATATGGGATTCACAGTAATCTACTTTGTGAAAGGAATATTTAAATATAAAGAAAATGAAATATCATGAATGATCCAAGTAAAGACGACTTACCTTTCTATGTTTTCAACGTTCGATGTTGTTTAGTCATTAGAAGTGGTTAACTCAGTGGATGTTCTCTGCTGACAGGGTAATGTTGGCGCCACAGGTCCCCCTGGTCCTGCTGGTCCCCAAGGCCCCCGGGGCAGTGCCGGCGAGAGAGGCCGTGACGGTGCCACCGGATCTCCAGTAAGACTCTTTGTTATTTCATTTCAAATATTTGGACGTGTAGGGGAAAACAGACTCATTTGCTTGATATAAATATACTTGGTTAAAGTTTCATAATTTGTTTGTTTAGAATGATGAAACAAAGAGCATTTTATTTTTTTGCAAATAAATCTCATTGTTTACATTCACGAGTTTGACTTTGTTTCTGCCGTTTCACCTCTCCCATTGGGATACCATGATATAAACTGAATGCATAATTAGATGTGAATGTACTAATGAACCCCTTTGTGTTATCTCTCAGGGTCTTCGCGGTACTGACGGCTCTCCGGGAAACCCTGGCCCTCCAGGCCCTGTCGGCCCAGCTGGTCCTCCCGGCTTCCCTGGCTCTGCTGGCGCAAAGGTAACTCGATGAATACGCCATCAGTTAAACATAAAGCAAACGGCTACATTCGCGTTCTATCCACAAATAAGAAATCTACACTTTACAAATGACATATAAAGGTCAAATGGTAACAACAACCTCTCCCCCTACCTTCTTCAAAGAAAACAAAACAAAATAGATTTACATTTTCAAGAGCCAGAGATCTTCAGTTCTGGGAATCCGAAATATGAGCCAGAAACGGATGTAAAATCACTGTTAATGGCAAATAGTGGCATTTCCCTCACTGTTTAGGGCGATCGTGGAAATGGTGGACCTCGCGGTGCCATTGGTGCTGCCGGACCCCGTGGAGAGAGTGGTAACCCGGGTGCCCCCGGAGAACCTGGACGAGCAGGAGAGGCTGGTCAAGATGGAATGGCAGGCGAAAGAGGTGCTCCCGTAAGTAGGAACGCTACGTAACAATAATTTTTAATGCAGAAATAATAATGCAGAGTTTTCGATTGCTTCAGTAATTTTAGAAACCACACTTTGTAGCAACCTCCCGCCAGCAAGCTGTAATATTGCAATGTTCTGACAACGCCCCACTAAGATGACATTACAACGTCATGTGACATATTTTAAGATTTTCGGTTTTTCCCACTGGATGTTGAGGAATTTTAACAAACCATTGTTTAATATGAGCCTTTTGTTCTCGACACTTCCATCCAGGGTGATCCTGGCCCCGCTGGTGCTCCTGGCTTCCCTGGACCACGCGGTCCTCCCGGTACTAACGGTGCTCTAGGACCAACTGGCCCACAAGGTCCAAGCGTACGTATCCCGTCAACTAGTTAAGTGCTTACAAAGTCTCACGTGCAGCCAACGTTTCTTTGCAGCTTCCACTAAGTCATCTCGCATCACCTTTCACAGTGATTTCTAATAATGGAAACTTTACATTTTGTTTCAGACTAGAGTAAAAATAAAACAGTTAAACCGTGTTTCCTTTTTTCAACATGCGAAAGGATTGCATGTCTGGTTATGTGTATTTAAGCCAGAACATCTTTATGACCTTGGACTATGCTTGTAAATGAGTTCCCTGTGGGCTTCTAGGGTGACCCTGGCATGCAAGGAGAAAGAGGTCAGACTGGAGAGAGGGGATCTGACGGTACCCCTGGAGAGAGAGGACTTCCCGGTCTCCCAGGAGCAGAGGGCAAGAGAGTGAGTAGCAACACGTCCAGTACCTGTGCCAATATTACTAGAAGTCACATACACGTGACTAATGCCAATGGGCTAGGTTAAGTCCTCTTTAAAAGTCTCTGTCTACCTTTCATATACTTTATACTCAGCAGCTAACTATAGCATGAGCGTGTCTGTTCGGTTACTATCAGTCAATCATTCTCTTTGAAAGAAAAGCAATCTACCTTATATTAGACGAAGTATTTCTCCCTCTGTTGAATGCTACTAACTGATATGTCTTGAACACAATCATTTACTATTTCTTCACATTATCGTTTAGGGACAACGTGGAAACACTGGTCCCCCCGGACCTCAGGGAACTGGCGGAGAGAGGGCAAGTATCTTTTCTCATTTTTTTTCTCTTGCGAATATATGGCATTGGGTTAATTTGGTGCATCGGTAAAGCGTTCCACACTGTGGTTTCCAGTAAAGGCTATCCCAATTACCACTTATCATAAAAAGTTCCATAGTTTGTTCGTATAAAGCCACTAGCTAAAACACGAATTTTCAATACTGAATTTCATAGTTAAATTTACAAACATCGAAGTCATCAACGGTTTGACCGGTTTTTGTTGTGCAACCACTTATGGAACTGTTCATGTACTAACGTAAGTTCTGTGATCTGCTATTAATTGTGTTAGTAACTTCGTATTGCGGTATTGTAACAGTATAGTGCTTTGTTTAGGGTGCTCCCGGCGAAAGAGGCGCCCCAGGCCCCAGTGGAATCCCAGGGGCCAAGGGAGAGACTGGCGAGAGAGGCGCAAGGGGCGAACAAGGTGCAGAGGGTAGCCAGGTGAGACAGACCACAGCGGATACCCAGACTATTCAAATTAAAGAATGAAAAAAATTACCTTTTTAATATCAGTTTTCACAAAGTTTGTATTCAAAATGACGGAGTGATTGTACATTGAATATTTTCCTATTCTCTAATGCTCAAAATTTTATAAGATATGAATCTAGATTGTAATTGTATAAATACTGTAACTCTTATCAGACTAGCAAATTCCTCTCCAAATACTCATTCCCATTCTCCTCTTACCTCTTTGTCACCGCTTGCTGCTTCTCTGTGTCGTTCTCATAAAGTCGCTCTCCTTCATTTCTAGGGTGAACAAGGTAGACCCGGACCCGCCGGACCTCAAGGTTTAAGGGTAAGTCTGGATAAAACATCTGACCCAACCACGCGCAAATAAAGCAAGGCGAGACTTACGTCTCATATCAGAATTTTATATTGTAAAACAATCCGGGTCTTGTACTGAAACAGTCTTTCAAATTTCTCAGGTGATATACATTCGGTTACCTTTCTTCTGTTAAAATATTTTCAAGCATCAGATCTAAATTTACTGGTGAAGGACGAAATGTTACATCGATGTTAATTGTGAACTCTTGTTTCCTTACAGGGAGCCCCCGGTCAGCAGGGTAATGACGGACGAAGCGGGCCCCCAGGACCACCTGTAAGTCTACTCTACCAGCCGTCAAACTGCAATGTTTTGTAGCAGTATTAGATACATTCCAAGTACAAATAAAATACTGTCTGCATTGTTCTGTTACACTCTGGGGTGTTGACCTCCTGTGTCATGCTGCTCAAAGAAGAAGTGCCTTGTAAACTGGTACATCCTGTAGACATTGTCTGTATAGGCCTACATTGTCGTATAGGCATGCACTGACCGTTTGTATTATCTACATACTTTTTCTGTACACATTGTCGGTACACATTACCTGTAATTTCCCCAGGGACCCCCTGGTGAGAACGGCAAACCCGGAGAACAAGGTGCACGCGGTCTGACCGGACTTCCGGGTCTTCAGGGCCCACCAGGCGTACCAGGAGAGCAGGTAAGTACAGAGAAGTATGAAACAAGGCGCTTTTGTCATTTATCACCCTTTTCTCGTAGGCTTATTATCATACGTGTGTCAAAAATAATTTAATTCAGTTTATTTCGGCTTTTTAAATTGTGTATTAATTCAGTATAAAATATTCACTGTGAATGTGGGCTAAAACATTTTTAGTTTTTATAGACCTGATTTGATATACGTTTTTTTTCATGTGGCATGTTTCTGTCACAGCAGTAGTGTTGGTGGTATTTGTATTACTGATTGTTTTTTTTGCCCATCGTGAATCATTAATACCTGTATATGTTGTAGGGTGTTCCCGGCAACGACGGAGTTCCTGGTGAACAAGGTGTGGCTGGAGCTAAGGGAGAAACTGGTATGGATGGTGATCCGGGTCCTCCTGGTGAAGTTGGTCTACAGGTTTGTATATGGACATGTCTGCATCACCTATACTTCACCAAAAGCTTACTGAATAATCTATCCCATTGTTGACTTTCAGTATTTATTTTATCACCACTACAGCCTGAAACTGCCGTATATCCAAAATGTTTGACGTTTAAACTTCGAAAGCCGCCAATGAATACCGATCAAGCCGGTCCACTTTCAAAGAGTTTTTGCACCTTTCAGGGAGAGAGAGGTGAAGCGGGAGCCCCCGGAGCAGTGGGTCCCCCGGGATTCCAGGGCCTTCCCGGTCCTATTGGAGCCCCCGGCGAGGCAGGCAAGCCAGGCGAGCCCGGTATTCCGGGAGAACCAGGCACACCCGGTCAGCCAGGAGGTCGGGTAAGTCAGCCTATCGGTTACCTATCAAATGTTACAGATGGGATCTTTGCCTTTGCATACGTATGCGACGATTTAAGCTTATGACAAAAGATTTCGTCATAAGGAAACCATTTGCAACCCTCGTATTTAACCCTATTTGTAAGGGACAACTTGTGCTATTTGGCGGTTCCTGTGGTTTAAAAACTGTTTAATGTGTTTTAGGGCGAGAGAGGATTCCCAGGTGAGCGAGGAGCGATTGGCCAGTCAGGTGCCCCTGGTGAGATGGGACCAATGGGAACGGCTGGAGATGACGGACAACCGGTAAGTGCACCCTCGGTTCTATTCCTCTGAAAACCATCGAGTTATGCAATAAAGAAATCCAAAACAATGTGAATGTTTAAAGGACTTTATCAAAGATAGTTGTCATTTAAATGATGTCTGAGTGAAAAAAAAGGGTTGATAGTGAAGAAATGTCATAGCCTTGAAAAACTTTTTCGTAAATAGTTGTCTTTTAAATGATTAACTTGAATGTGTTTTGCAAAGGCAACATTGCTGTAATACCCGCGGTCTTTGCTTGGCCGTATCTTACATTCATAAGTGTTTGCGTTGTTTCGTCTCTTCAGGGTCCCCCCGGCCAAGTAGGCGAGCGAGGCGAAACTGGTGCTCCTGGTCTGATTGTAAGTCACACTCCACTTTCAATAACTATAGCATATTTATTATAATTTTGTCAGTCATTTTGATAAAGGAATGTTCTCTTTTTTAGTGCTCCTTGCAAATTATGAAAACACAAACGTAGGCGCATATCTCCATCTATGGTTATAAACGTAATTCAGACACTTTAAAAACGTATAGTATTACAACAATGCAATTTTTCCGACCTAGCGTCACCTGAGTTTTTTTCTTTTTCTCGTCGGCAGGGTCTTCCAGGCGACCGTGGTTCTGTGGGTCCATCCGGCCCCAGAGGGGAACAGGTAAGCTGAGGTGTTGGCCATCTTCGAAACAATATCCGAACGTGTCACTCGTGTATTACATGGTATGTTATTATTTTATAGTATGAGAACAGAACGATAATCTTTTGCGCAAGCTATTTCAGTTTCAATCTTAATTCTTAAATCTAAACTTTAAGCCCTTTCATGTCTTTTCCCCGGAGGATTTCCCTCAAGGTTGGCTGTTATCAGAATGATAATGTGTCCTTTTGGGTGACAGGGAGCCCAAGGTGAACGAGGTATTGATGGTGATCCAGGACGACCCGGAGAGCCCGGCCCAGTGGGTCTCCCAGGGCCCCAGGGTAACCAAGGTAACACTGGTGCTCCCGGAGATCGCGGTGACCCTGGGCCCAGAGGAGAACAGGGACCCCAGGGCATACAAGGCGAGCGAGGACAACAAGGAGCTCCAGGAAACCAGGGTCTGCCAGGTCTTCAGGTAAATCCACTATGCTCACTTGATGGTACAGTAAAAAAAAAAAAAATAGCAAAGAAAAAAAATACAGAACGTACATTTGTTGTAATGTAGCCCATGCAGATTACATGTAATAAAGCTTCTGTTGCTGGTTTATTAGCGATGGTTTATTATTGTTATACAGTGAAATATGTTACATCATCTCAGCTGAAGTTCAGCTTAATTGCTCTGGGTGCCATGCCCTCGTCAGTACTTCATATTGCATGTGTTAATCGTCACTACCTGTTGTTCACAGCTACCTAAAAATTTAGTGGTTGTGATGGTATTTAATGTCAACTAACTGGTAATATGGTTTCAGGGTTCCCCAGGACCTCAAGGAATCAGAGGTGAACCCGGTTCTCCAGGAGTAAAGGTGAGGCTGGAGTATATATGGATATAATATTGCCATATTAACAGTGTCTTCTTCATACTTTTTGTGTGACTCTCGAACCACTTGACCGAATATTTATTAACATGCAAAGATTAGCTGAAGTAATGAAACATTTGATATTTTAACCTGGACAATTTAACAACAATTATACATGTGTTCCGCAAGCTTGCAAATGAAGTGGTAATCGTTGACTTCTTACCATGCATGTTCGTTTGACAGTCGTGTGCTATTTTTACAGGGAGATCCCGGCGATGTTGGTCGTCCAGGCGAGCCCGGAGCCACAGGAGCCCCAGTAAGTCATAGTGCTGCTTTGATAGCAGATGTTCATCTCTTGAATCGGTTTGTTATGTAACCATATATGAAAAGCAGAAGGAAAATATGGTATTAAACGTCCATTGGACAAGTCTCCAGAAAATTATGTAGGGATAGATGAGTGATTATGGCTTAAACTTAAGGCACTTCGACAATATTGCTCTAGGAAGCCAAGTACGTGTAGGGAGTGTGGTGATGTGTTCCTGACCATGTTGTAGGGTAACGATGGTACCCCAGGCCGACGAGGTGGCCGCGGAGATGCCGGACCCCCAGGTAATGCAGGAACCCCAGGCACACCCGGTAACCCGGGCCCACAAGGACCCTCAGGCCCTGACGGCCCCACTGGGCCCCAGGGTCCACCAGGCGGAGAGGGCGCTCCAGTAAGTTATTATTAAATCGAATTACAGCAAAATTTACAATCTTAACGTAATTCCTTAAAAAGCATACATTACTTAGCTAACACAATTCAAGGCTATTTTTCCACCTGAGAGAAATCCCTACTCACTGCTATTTTGCTTGAATTTTCTTTAATTTCTATGTTTGAACAATCTCTTGAATCATTTTGAATAGTGTCAGATTCCAGATTCAGGATATGTTACTGCACATTTAAATGACTAAATTAGTATGGGTTTGACAAACATGCCTATCGACAGGTACAGTCTTGGGACGGAACAGTAAATCTCACTACCGCAAAGGGAAACAAACAAGTAGGGATTGATTAGAACAGAAAAAATGAGTGCTGAATTGTTGTCGTAGGGTGCCCGAGGAGAGACTGGCCCTCCCGGACCTTCCGGGGAAGCTGGAGAGCCAGGAATTGCAGGACAACCCGGACAGAGAGGAGAAGCCGGCGAGGACGGCAGACCAGTAAGTTGTCGGCACATGTCTAATGAAACCTTTGTTTATTTTTCCCATCTGAACATTTTGTTCTAAGACAGCTTTTTCACGGCTGAGACAGAGATATAGCTCTCCATAGTGTGGTAGAAGAATCATATTTAGCCATAAATCGATGAATGAGAAGTGCCAACGTACCGGATTTAAGTGTCCAAACCTTGAAATAGAAACAGATTTACTAACAAAACTGTTACAGTGAATTGCCTTCTTTCCTATGAACTGATTGACGGATTGTTTCAGGGACCACCAGGTGTGCCCGGACCTGCTGGCAGCCAGGGAGAATTGGGTTCTCCAGGTGTCCCCGGTGTTCAGGGAGAGCGTGGACCAATTGGCGCCCTCGGTGCACGGGTGAGCACATCGGCCTAGTCCAATCAGAACTAGTCTTATTCGAGCATAAAATTGAATGTTAAATTGTATATTTCATATTGTTATGTCGAGCTATTTTCCTGCTGTTGGCAACTATGGTATAAAAGATTTCATGTACATCTTAGCTAATAAACCACAACAGCGACGACCGAGTGGTATTGAGCAAATGGTCACACGTAACCAAGGAAATAATAACTATGTCTCACTGTATTGCGCAGGGTGAAAATGGTGACACGGGCGCTCCCGGTAAAGATGGGGCCCCCGGAGCTGTTGGTCCTCCCGGTCCGCCAGGATTCCCAGGAGCTAACGGCGAACGTGGAAATGACGTAAGTACCCTCTTAATATGTGTAAATATGTTGCATTTGAATTTGTTCTGATATCATTGTGTCTTTCAGTGTTTTTATAGTTGAAAAACTTGTTAAATTAACTTGGCCATGTGTTGTCACTTTATTGGGTTTAGTTAATGCAGAGCACTGTTATTATACTGCAGGGTGCTGCTGGTAAAGATGGCGCCCCAGGTGCACCTGGCCGCCCCGGGGAGAGGGGATCGGTCGGACCTCAGGGTGAACAGGGTAGCCAAGGCCTACCAGGACTTCAGGTAAATATCACATACATTAGACTCATAGGCCATTCGCCTAATGAAAAAATCTCATCGTTTGTATAACCGGCAAAAGGTGAGCTCTTCCATCTGCATCTTCACTTCCTCTATTGTCATGTAATATACATGCATTTCACAATACAGGAAAATACCCGTCTTCACACAACGTGTATTCAACTCTTCTTTTAATTGTGTCGTGTAAGTGAGTAAACTCTGTGTGTGTTTTCAGGGATTGGCCGGCCCCGCCGGACCTCATGGAGACGAGGGACAGAGAGGAGAGAGGGTAAGCTAACCCCTTCTTGTTGTCCAAGAAGAAAGATACCTACATTTTCAGGTCGCTTTGAATACATCCGCATTTAGTACACTGCCGTGGACTGAACAGTTGTTGTCACACCTGAATATGCAAAGACGAGTCTGTTCTAAGCTTTATTTCACAATTTGAGATCATGAAATCCATTTTGTTTTCACATTACATTTGATTTGCAGAATTTAATTTTCTCGCCTGGTTATCTACTTCTGTCCGGGTTTAATGAGTCATCAGGTTAACTCCTGCGACCTGTGATAATTACAATGTATTATGTATTTTATAGGGAGAGACGGGCGCCCCTGGTGCACAAGGCCCACAAGGTGCCCGTGGTAATACTGTAAGTATACTACACCTCATATTTTACGCTCAAAATACCATTTAAATCATTATTTTACCTAAGAAAACAAGTAAACCTTTTCTGATAACCCAACAGACGACTCTCCTTTCCATGTGAACAAGCCCTGTCTAATATTTGCATCTAACTGGATAAGGCTCAATTGCCTGTTAAATCAATCATCTTCAGCCATGCAATATTACGTAACAAGTAATCTTTAGGGTGACAGGGTCTTAAACACACTTTGAGCAAATTTGCTGCCACCATTACCTAGGGAGTTCCCTAATAGATGAGTTTAGCTTGTGAAGTCTTTTGTGAGGCCTTCTTCCTGAAACCTAAAGGAACCTGGTGTTTATTTCAGGGAGCCACTGGGGCACAAGGATCTCAGGGAGAGAGAGGAAGTCAAGGTGCTCGGGTGAGGCTATGGATTATCTTTTGTCACCCCCTTGCTGCGTTGATAGGAATATTTTCCACTATGCCCTACATGGAGCTATTATCAGCCATAAACATTGATTCAGTGTGTAACCAAATCAACATATTTAGTGCAATGTGTAACCAAATCAACATACGGAAAACATTTTGGACTTCAAGAGGTTTTAAACTGATTAGGA
Source organism: Acanthopleura granulata (assembly GCA_016165875.1). NCBI lineage: Eukaryota > Metazoa > Mollusca > Polyplacophora > Chitonida > Chitonidae > Acanthopleura > Acanthopleura granulata. The sequence continues at coordinate 22,693,828 of JABBOT010000003.1, forward strand.
AAAAGTTATAATTGATATCCGCCTTTACATCTTTCGTTGCTATATAGGGAGCCAAGGGACACGTTGGATTGCCCGGATTCCAGGGTCTTCCCGGACCTGCCGGACAACCCGGAGAGCTCGGACCCCCTGGACCACCAGGATCCCAGGGCCCATCTGTGAGTTATTCCTTCCGCACGCAAACATCTCGATCGAGTTAATTGGAATACCAAATGTTAGAATTATAATTGTTCTACTTCTTCTTGAACCATCAGGAAGGAATCACGGCGCCAAAAAGTTGGCTCTTGAAAGATTGCCATTCATTTTTTATCAACATTACTTGTTCTTATTGTCGGAGATTCCGAACCATACGCAGTGAATACAAAGTCCTGAGTCCTGTAAGCGTCTTATTTGAAGAGTTATTGCACCTGTACCTGTGTTGAAGGGCAACACCGGAAGTCGAGGACCCCCAGGTAAAGATGGAGACAACGGAGCCCCAGGTGTTAACGGACCACCAGTAAGTTTATAAGATTACCTGTCTAACCAGTGTGTATATAATATGTAAATGAGAGAGTATCATTCATTAATTTCAAATTCCATTTCGACATAAATAACAAACCGTGTTTAAATGTCTATCCGCTTTTCATACTTCACGGTAATTGCTTTCTAACTTGGGCTTATCACCTTTGAACAATTAAGGAGAAATTCGTTTTCGTATAAATGTCTGTGCGTGTATTTTATTCTCTGTATTCCTTTCTTCTAGGGTCTGCGAGGTCCTTCCGGTGATGATGGACGACCTGTAAGTAGCCAAAAAAGCGATTTTTGCGTCAATATAAAGCAGATATGAGAATATGTGGTAGTGTACAAGAATATTAATATCTTCAGATAGATAGATATTAAATATTAAGTCTTGATCTTCATTTCGTTCATGTTGTTTTATTTCATATTTGATATATTTTATTTATTTGGATACATTTGAATGTTGAGATGGATGGCGCTTTTCATTGAAGTTTTCGTACTTTGGGAGTTAAAGGTTTATAATGTGTGGAATGCGGTTTATTTCAGGGTCCACCAGGTCCACCCGGTCCAGCTGGACGACCAGTAAGTAAAGCTTAACTTATCAGCTTTCTCCAAAATGAAATGAAAACTAAATATGATCCCGTTAATACAAACATGCTGCAAGCAATAAAATCCACTCCCTATTAAGTATAATTGTTTACTGTAGGATAGAAATGTTATATAATTATTGGTTGTAGAATAAAATCATAATTCATTCAATTAATAAGAGAATGGAAAACCAAACATACTTTCAAAATCAGTGCTTTTCAGGGCGAAATGTGGAACTGTCTTTCTGTTGTTGTAGGGTCCCCCCGGCGCCCCAGCCTACAGACCACCAGCCATTTCACAAGAGAAGGGACCTGATCCCGCCTACTACGTATGTACAACGATTCTCCTTTCATTACCAAAAGTGTGATTTTAAAAAATAGGTGCATTGCAATACATTTCGACAAAACCATTGCTTTGAAAGAAACAATTTCAGTAAATTTGTGGAATTAAGGGTTGAATGCACATTCCAAAGATTTATCAGATTTATAAATATATTGTTACAGTAAGTATTTGTTTCTGTTTCTTTGTCGTTGAAAAATTGCTAAATACTCGATCTAACATTGAAGCATTTAACACTAATGTTTCTTCTTTATTCTCAGTACCGAGGTGATCAAGCCAGACCAGTAAGTTTCAACTTTCATTATGTTACTATGAACATGTCCATATTTAGATATTCGACATATTGTTTACACGTTGTGATTGGTGCATCATTCTGCTATCTGATTAATATAATTAACATCCCTTGAACTGAAATGGGGTTTACCGACTGTGTTGAATAGATCGACGTTCCAAGCATCATGAGCACATTGGATTCCACCATTTTTTAGTACATACTTTTATAATGAACAAATGTTGACAGGTAATCAATACATATATTTTCGTTGCTTTTTAAACGTTTTTTTCATTTGGTTTTGTAAGTGTTAGAAAGTTTTACCACTTATAAGGTCAGTGATATTATGAATACATTGCTTTAGGACATCGTTGACGTCACTGACATCGCCAGCATCATGGAGAAGATCAAGGCACCCACTGGTCAACAGGATGCTCCCGCCCGTTCCTGCAGAGACCTGGTCATCTCTAACCCTGGCCTTGATCTTCAAGATGGTGAGCTGAAACTCTTACCTTAATCTGATCTGTGCAATGATCCAGAAAGTCTCTCACCAATGCGGTCGCTGTGAGCTCAAGTCCAGCTCATGCTGGCTTCCTCTCAGCCGTACGTGGGAAGGTCTGCCAGCAACCTGCGGATGGTCGTGGGTTTTCCCCGGGTTCTGCCCGGTTTCCTCGCACCATAATGCTGGCCGCCGTCGTATAAGTGAAATAATCTTGAGTACGACGTAAAACACCAATCAAATAAATAAATAAATACATAAATAAATAAACTGATCCGCTGAACTTAAGCATATCCTCGGTCAGTTCGGATTATTTTGTTCTAAATCTTCATAGTTGTAATGCTAAATATATCTATTATGGAATTACAATTTATTAGAGTATACTTCAAAGTCGAACCTTGTGCACAACAGGTATGTACTGGATTGATCCCAACCAAGGAAGACTGGCCGACAGCTTCCAGGTATACTGTAAGATCTCAACCATGGAAACCTGCGTTCTACCACAGCCTAGCATGGTAAGGATTAAACGAACATGTATCAAATATTTGGTTTTTTTTTATGACACTGACTAGAAAACTGATCTGTTATTGCTTAAATATGAACGTTTTTCAATTAATATACTGGCTTCCTAAATATGGTTTATAAAACCGAAACAGAGAATCAAAGATGTAATGTTGGCATTTCACATCAAACTGCCAATATGAACCACACATCATAAGCAATTAGTAGTAACAAGAGTTTGTTTGATTTTGTTTCCAAACAGAGTGATCGACAACGGTGGTCCACAGAGACGCCCATTGACCACATGTCATTTGTGGAGATTAGCAGCAGAAAGGTAAGTTAATGCCGGAAGGTCTGATTTGTCCAGAAATATCACTATGTTGTAACTCTGACACATGAACTGGCTCTCTAAGGGTAACCATTTGCTCTGCGTACATTCTGCGTACATAACTATGCTTTGTAATTTGCTTTATGGGAAAACTATCCTGAATTCCACCAGAATTTCGCACATGTTACTCTCTGAGCTTCATAGGTAACTTTTCTATTTTTGTTTTCATGGCATATTGGTACGTGATCCAAAGTGTCTCAATCTTATGTTACAGAAACCCTGTGTGTACACGTGGATTGATAGAGTTGTATAAACAGATTCAATAGTGCAAGCATTAGTTGTCTAATGTGTCATTATCATTTCAGTTCTACTACAAAGCTGAAGGCTCCCAGATCCGCTTCCTCCAACTTCTGAGTGGACACGCTTACCAGAACGTCACCTATCACTGCCGAAACTCTGTCGCCTATGGGGATTCCACCAACAACGACTTTGTCAGCGACATGGCTGTAATGTTCGAACGATTCGACGGAGACACGATAACACCTTTTGATGAAAATCCCAAGAAGAGATATGCCGTTAAATTCGATGGTTGCAAGGTAATGAATTTACGAAAACTGCACAAACTGGTTGGCGATTGATCTACACGAAGGTCTGATATGACGACTAGAAGTGTAGAGTAACGAGTAAATATTTCAAGATGTAGTCTTAATTGTGAATTTTCTCTTTGTTTTGTGACTATCATTTGATAAATTTAACGGCGGTTTTGTATCTATTGATGGGAAAGATATAAAAGTAATCAAGAGTTAAATAACAAAGAGCATATACCCGACGTACTAATGCTGTTATGGAAACTATATTCTTGCTGTTGTAATTGAGTGAGTGCATTAGGAGCTTAGTCCGGCACGAAGCAGTACCATATATTACAAAGAATTTGCTCTGTTTTATGTTTTTGCAGGACAAAACCAACACCTGGGAGAAAACAGTTATTGAAATTAGCACGAGACACTCGCGCTGGCTACCAGTAACAGATATGTATGTCCGTGACATTGGTGCTGAAAACCAAGAGTTCGGCGTCGAGCTTGGTCCAGTCTGCTTCCGGTAACCTAACCTGAGCAGATCTACCGAACTCTAGTCAGCCCAGGCCGACCGGCAATTATCAGTCTACCATGCTGTTTTCTGCCATCTTGACGATTGTTCAGTTATATCGCCGTGGACCAGAGATGTTATGTGGATCGACTATACGAAGTGACGGGTTTAAAGATGTTTATACTAGTTCCGACAGGGAAAAGGAGACAATGTTTGGGTAGGTTACCCCAGTGGGTTCCTCCAGACGTCCACAGTTGAATGAAAGCACATGAAACGCAACGGTCCAACTACGTAGACCTCAAAGATTCTGTGATATTGAAAAACCAAACACTGCCATTGTTTCCCTGTACTACATTTGGACATATTCCTTGGTATGGCTCGAGATATCCTTTGCACTATTTCTTTGTTCTTGTGATCTACCTGTCACGTGGATGTAACAATAAACCATCGAGTAATCAGCAAGTTGTTGTGTCGGCCGCGGCTGTAAACAAAAAATAAAAATAAAAAAAAATACTCAAAAAAATTATCTTCGATGTGTTTGCGTCTTTATTTTTATTATTTCTGTGGTAATTTTTTTCACAGTAATACGTGGTTATGGACACTTCAGGAGCATTGCCTCAAACCTCGCATACTCTAGATTCCTGTAAATTCAGAAAGAGGCCTTCCACGAAGAGTCTGTATTATAAAAAAAAGTTTATTAATTTACTCTTTGAAGGCAAAACAAAACAAAACTAAACAAAACAAAACAAAACGGTAAAGGAGAAAATGTTCAGTATTCCAGCGTATGATATGGCTGAAATGCAGCCTAATCATTCATGCAAACGTAAGTCATACGAACGGAGAGGCAGCATTACTGAAGTGACTTAGCAGTGTGAGATACACCTGTATTGTCATGGATTTCCAGATCTATTGAGCTGAAGAATTGATTTAGTTACTTATGTCAGGTGGTCTGAAGCAGAATATTTAGGATTCTTTCACCTGTGTTTACTTATTTAATGCACTTGTTTAACGTCATATTCAGGAGTATTTTACTTATATGCTGGTGTTGAGTTTTGGATGGAAAGAATTGGAGGCTCAGTCACCAACCTGCATATGAAAAGTGACTGTCTATTTCTTACTTGTGACTTACACGTCATATTCGTGGAAAACAGGTGGTCTTAAGGAATGTTACACCACGTAAACGGATAAGGCCTCGCGAAGAGTGACAGAGGCGGAATGTACAAACTTCCTGTGCTGAGCCGGGTCTGAACAACGCACCTCGTGTGTCGCAGCAATTAAGTGCCGGCATTCAGCTTAGCCACTCTGAGTTCAGGGTAGTGTCACAACAAAGCGAAGGCCTGTCTTATCTCCACAGGCTGTATATCTTCACAGGATGTATAGCGTCACAGGTTGTGTTCAAATACAGTGGAAAACAAACTCTATTTTAGTATTTAGTGTTTCGAAATTAGCCTTATGCTATTTAAAAAACACACGCAGTAATGTAGGAACCTTTCTTATATGTACAACGATGTAATGGAACACTTTTAACAATAACAATACACTGCAGACAAAGTCTAAATGAATCAGAAAAACAGAAAAATCAAGAAAAACAGAACTTTGCCAACCTTGATTCCGTGCTTATGTGCAGTTTCCCGTCTGATTTTCAGTGCTTCCTTGAACAGCACTGCACTTCGGTGGCCTGCTTTATCAAAAACATAAATGTTCCGCAGTGAGAAGATACCAAGCCTTTACTGCTTTACTAGAATCAGATGCAAGATCTGTTATTCGTTCAAGGGATGACATACTTCAGTTTTCCAGATACAGCTTAAATTACACCCCTGATATTTAAACTGATACACAACAAAGCCGTTATATTCTGTTGGTGATGTATTGTTAATACTAGATCAAAAATAAACTAGTTTACAGAGTATTCGAGCTGACACAAATTTTTCACCGTCCTGACGCTTTTACAGTAATATTTTTCCTATTTTGCGCATATATTTTGTGGCTCATTGACTGATTGATTGACTGGTGTTCATCACCGTGTTCAAGAATTTCTAACTCTCACGAAGGTGATCAGGTGTCATAAAATTTCTCACAATCAGCTCACAATAAGTTAACAAAAGGTAGGGTAAAAAAATTTTGGGATTTTTTGAATGACTTTTCTACTTTGTTATCATATCTGGGGAGCGGGCCATGGCCTAGTAGCAAAGGTTCGCGACCATTCATCACTAACAAAGACGAAAATCGATCTCAAACCCGGCCTTGGACGGAAAATTTATAGATTCCTCCACTCTGCCTTGATGACAATGAACGGATTATTGCATTTGCACAACCTGACGTTCGTTGGAGACCACTTGTCTCTCACAGATATGGTGTGGATATCTACACGTCATACTTCACAAAGTTCGCCAGTAACTTACAAAAAGTTTAAATCTTACCACGAATACTCCCCTTTTTTGCCCAGTGAATATGCTTTCACTTTGGCATGACACGAATAATATTAAGTTGGCAAAAAGTAGCTGGGAAACACATTGATGGTTTATCGCAGAGGTTGTGAACGCTGGTTACCTGTGCATGCTTGAACATTGCTGTTGTACATTTTACGAATCGCATCAGGCAACTCATAACATATTCACAAACATACGAGTAATAACATCAGACAGCCGAGATCGTGTCTACCAGCATCTGAGTAAAATCATGAAGCAGCAACTTTACCAACATTTTAGTAATAATATCATGTTCACAAATATCTAAGTAATATCACTAGGCAGATAATGACAGCTGTACCGACGATGATTTATCGATATCGATAATTCTAGGTTAAATGTTAATTTGTTAATCAATGAATTTATCAACATTTAAATGCTTCTTGTTCAACTGCTTACTCAAGAATGTTTCACAGCGGTAAATGTTATGGGTGCAGGAAGCCTGAGTATCTGGAGAAAAAAACGCCAGGATTTGGCAAATTCCTAACGAACTTTCACACGTGAAACGTACACATACTTCCACTACACATTGGTGAAAAACAAAAGAAGAGATCCTCTGTCCATGGCCGGAATTCAACCGTACCAGAGGTACATGGGGATGTGATTTGGGACTGACAGGATACAGTCACATTTGTATCTACACTACGTGCTGAAGACTTCAACAACTTTTTCTATGTGTTCTAAAACCAAATTTTTGTCCATAGAGTCAAAATTACAGGTGTGATGAAAGATTCACACCTATAAACTGTGTTTATCACTAAACATAAGGGGAATAAATGAAAGATGAAGTGCTTTGGTGTATCGGTACAGGTTTCCTGTTTGAACTATAACTTATTTGGTTAAGCATTTTCCAGAGGTCCTCTTGTGTAAATATGAATAGAAATATTTTTCCATACCTATTTATACAAGTGGTAGAAGCTGGATTAAAACGCTGTCTCTATTTCTCCTAATTCAGTTATTATTCCGAGTAATTCAGCCGTGTGTACAGTATCAAAGTCAAACGAGATTTATTTATTTATTTATGACTTTGACGTTATTTATCTTATTTATTTATACGACGCTATCGTCAAGGGCTTTACGTATAAAAACAGGCTTGAGCCAACACCATATACCAACCAAAATGGGTGTTCCGGTTCAATAATCGCAAGACCAGTTTCCAAACACGACAAATAACACAAACCACCAAAGAACTAAGGAAATATAAAAGGTATTAAAATTAGAACGGATTCGTGCAAAGAGAAGCAATTTACAGTTCTCAACGATGTTCTAGGCGGTTGAATAGAACCAGTCTTCAAATCGTTCACCATTTTCGTCCATGTTGTGTATATATTCAAATATGTATCTCAGTTGCGCTTTGATTGCAGCTGTTGTATATCCAACGTGACGATCATGCTCAACACGATGAACATACGTCCCGTCGCCCGGGATTAAGCGGAATTAGACATAATTATGAAGCAGAGTCCCAGAGATTCTGAACACTCCGTTGTATTTACTAATAAGAGAGGCATACTCTTTGTAAAATTTAAGAAACTTAGAGTGAAGGCGTTTGATGGAATATCCTTGACTCACTAGTAATATTTGTAATAATAACTTGTGACGTTGATTGAAATCCTCACACAGCAAGAAGGATCTAATAAAAGCTACAAGGCGAGATATGTATACACCATATGCAGAAACATTCGGTATATCCAAGCAAGGATAATTCACAATGGCAAAATCGAAACTATCCCTCCTGTCATAAAGTCGTCTTTGTACAGGTACAAGTCCAGGTAAGATGTACCATCTGGAGAATCTGTAGTTTCCTTTATATCCAGCGAAGTTAACAGTAGATTTTTCACAGCCTTCGTTATAACCGGGTTACTTAGAGCGAGCAAATCATCAACATGACGTTTGGTTAATGAGAGACATCGAGTCTGATAATGATTACTTTTTAATAACTTCTACCTATAGTCGTATTCATTCGTAGTCGGAGTCATGCAATTTCCCGCTAAGCCACAGCGGATGTATTCCAAATGTACTAGATGCTATGACGACAATTTATAAGTACCAATAAGTATATATCAGTAACGTGTGACAGAACAGGCGATAACAAATCGACTTGCAACATGTTTCCTTTCTTTTTCCTTCGCGTATTTGTATATTATTTTAATGAAATGCAAGACATGCAAATCCACAAGAACAGAGAGCCAAAGAGTACACTGAAAATAGGTACGTGAGGACGCCAGAGAGTCTGCGGATATAAAAGATGAGGTACTTAAAATGAGCCTATTTGATGTGTGGGCACATGAGAGTTATGTCTGTACAATCCGTGTACATCAGTCTTTCAACTAAGGGTGGGGCAGACCGCCACAAGTTAGGCACGGTCATCCTGACCTGAGCCCATGTTGAGCAATCCCACACTTTTAGTGATCAACTGCAGATGTCCGTCCCCTCATCCAGTCATCACTCTACTCATGATTTACAGAAGGACATTTACAGGGTTGCCAGAAGCTCCCAGGCCCAGTCAAGACTCTAATGCATCCCACTGTTTTCCTTCTCTCCTAGTCACTGGCCATAATTTAGGGTTGGTACTGACAGAGAACGCAACAGGTGGCTAAAACAATTATCCCGTCTAAGTTAAGCAGAAAGGTACGAGTTACATAAGGTGAGATAAAGGAAACCGCAGATCTAAAGATTGATCTAAATGGCAATAGATTGTCAAGGCAAAGCAATTCGACAACAGTTTATAGCTTAATGTTTAATAGCAGAATCCTAATCATTAATTTTTCATAGCGCTACATTCATATGTAACACGTATATGTACAGTGTTTCATTTATTTATTTGACTGGGGTTTTACGCCGTACTCAAGAATATTTCACTTATACGATAGCGGCCAGGAGGAAACCGAGCAAATCCCGGGAGAAATACCATTCAACGCTTTTGCTTGACTGTTGATGAATAATGCATATACAGTCACCTTACATCACGTCGGGTATTACTGGGGAATGTAGGGGTCACTCTGACCTTCCCTCATATCACTTAACCAAATCAGGGTGGGGAGTTTTATAAGTACACTATTGCGTTTGGACTCGGTGTGGCAAATCATGTGCGGCATTTCCGTTTTACAATGTTCATCCCGAACTAACAAAAACAGGTTTAGACAGCTGCTCACAGAGCATTGCAAACTTGACAAGGCTGGCATAACACTTACTGACATTACACTATATAATTATCCCCCAGCATATGTATATTCATTTCTGTCTTTCGTTCTCATGTAAGATACACAATAACATATTGGACTTACCTTGAAACAAGTAAAATGATATAAGAGCTGGATATGTATGTATTAATTATGCACGTACGCCCGTCGCCTGGAGCGTCGCTGTGCCTTACAAACATACAATTCAATCTATCTCATTTGAAACTTCAGCACGTCATGTATGGCTCTATGGTAAAGGATAACGTCAGTTTTATTTTTCAAAATTTGGCTAAACAGCTACCAAAAATCGGGAGCTACATATAAGTTCATGGTGTAAATGAGCTTGGATATGTATTAACTTTGCTAGTATATACCCTCTGTCTAAATTGTTCTCGTTGATGTTTAGCCCGAAAGACTATATTTAACGAGTTATACTTGATATTATTTTCAGATAATCTAATACTCTCCGTTCTAGAGTGAATAACTTACAATCGAAAGCCAATTAAGACTGTTATTGAGCATTCAAAGATACGCGTGCTGCCTGCAAGGTGATGCTGACACTTTATCTTGATATATAGTTTTCAGTGTTCATTACATATCGTCGAAGGCCATTCACGGCTTCCTGATTTAACCATTTCCCCCATCCGATATGGCTGAGATATTGCCTAAAGCCTTAATCATTCATTCATTTATTCTTAATGTATTATTACGGTCAGCTGATGCTAATGGCTATTGCAGTTCTGCGTAAAAATCTGTATACAGAACAAATCATACTCTTTTTTCTCAGGTGTTAAGTGAATGGTTAATCCTCTTGAAATCTTTCTGGAGATTCTTTGTGCATTTCGTCACTTCCTTGTGCCGCACAGAAATGAGCTCTTGATAATGCAAGGGAGAGTACTGTTCTATATCTTCCATGCCGAGAACCTTTGTACTCCGAATGTGTGGTGTCATTGACAATACAGGAATATAGCCTCACATACAGCCTCACATATCGCCCCTCACTAACACCATACAGCAACACCACATTCATAGTTACTCTTAACACCTCTATGAAACATGGCAGCGAGTAATTTCGCCATTAGCAGAACACATGCGATGAATTACTTCAGCTAGGAAGTTTACATTACAAAGAGAACAATTTACAACGCGGCAACGTGAAATAATCAAATACCTTCAATATATTGTTTTATAAGATAATGACTTCCAGATAAATTGTCAGCGGTTCACCAACGCCTTGCTGTCGCGCAGAGATAAGGGAAACAGTGCAGTTTGGCGAAACGTGGACGTACCAGCTGCTTTAAGCGTTCGAATGCTAATTACTCTTTCTATTTCTTGTCAACATCTAGTTTCTAGATGTTGATTTCTTTAATTCCTAGTAACATTTTTATGGTCGATTTGCTTTATTTTTATCCACAATTTCCCACGTCAGTCGTAGCATTCTCAAAGGTCTGAGATTTTTTGACTCTAGTATTGAGTCTTTCTATCACCTTGAGTAAAGTCGAACTGTGTTTAAGTGCATTTGTGCATAGACATCTATACAGTAGCGTTGTGTTTGGTATGTTTGTAAACATTGCCTTCAGGATCGTGGATAAAAGTGATATCGATGTAAACTGAACAGATGGGGTGGTAATTGGCTGGTTTTATGTTTGTGAGACGTCAATCCTGTTTCTAAAATATTTGAACGTATTCACGAATGCCGAAAGACTGAGAGTAAACTTTCTCGCTAAAATGAATTCCAGATTTGAACATGCATATCCCCTGGGATTTCACCCTTTGAGCTGAGCTGATGCCAACTATTAAGTTTATGTAATGACATGTCTTTTTAACAATACAATCTGCTATCAATTTCTCTCGGCTGATAAAAATGCCGTTTCCATGGCAGCTTTTCCTAGATTAAACGTGTTGTGCATATGGCCATTCTTGGCTAGATCTTAGTGTAAGGACAAATAAGGCGCGTTAAGATTTACATGGAAAATTTTGCCTGACAGCTGAAAAACTGTAGGAAATAGCTGAACGAGTTTCGCTCCGCACAACCTTAAACCGCGTTTTTCACAAGTAAACCCACATGCCTGATCTTCTGACATCTTCGAAACAAAAGTCTATCTCGTAATATACCTGGGACACTTTTTCCTAAATATCTCGGTTTTGCTTTGGCTGCATATTTGCTCTTGAATTTGATTTTTTTATTAATGTTTCGAAAATGGGTGTTGCTATTGTCCTATAATAAGAATTCTTTGATCATTGACTGGCGGTATTTGAAATTAGAAGCAAGACATTACTTTGATGATCTTAAATGTAACGCCAACCGCAAAGAAAAGCTACATATTTTGGGGTAGGAGTCGTTTGAAAATGACTCATTGGCAATAGAGTTATCGTCTATATAGAGTTAGGTCGCCAAAGTTTACGTCCACTGTGTATCTGTTGAAACTTTTGCTCAAACCATCTGTTTCACCAGGCACCAATAGTTGTGGCAGTACCTGAACAGTTTCTGCTTTCACTACTGTTCATCTCCGTGAGATTCTTATATGTCCTAAAGATATCATTTAAATCGGTTGTGCACATCTGGTAATACTTCCTGCCTTCGCGCTGACATACACACACACAAACGGCTGGAGATCGTGAGAAACTATTTCCCTAGATAGATTCTGCCCAAATAATACCCATTACAGTGGTTTTGTTTCATTACTTGACATTTGTAGGAGCATCCTCCGGTTGTCAATAGGCACAAGCTTAAGGAAAGGGGCGTTGTAGTGTACTAGCCCTTTGTGTTATATCTGACCGGGTGAAAGGGATTTGGTTACAAACCGGTCATCTGTCAAGGCCACCATACAACGAAGGTCAACTTAAGGTGGGCTATTAATTCTTCTAAATTGTAAAAATATCAGGAAACGATGTACCCTTCACACACTCACACCCGTCAAAAAAGCAAAAGCCACAGCAAAGGGTGCAGGCAAGCTGATAAACGCTGAAATACAGAATATAAAATTAACGATTGTTCTTTATAAACAGTTTCTATTCTTCGTGCCATTTCAATATGCAGTGAATTGGTATACGAGGCTTTATCAGACTATCACGTCATCTCTCAGGGATGTAGATCCACAACATGTGGCCTTAGTCAAGACCCAGAGGGGAGTGAAGGGGAGGGTAACTGTGGCGGGCAACAGCCTTTTTCTCTCGACCTCTGTCTTTTACAATGGAATGCATTAAAACAGCTTTGTAATGTACGCCACTGAGTAGTCTTCGCAGTCTATGACTAACAAGTTGCCGTGGAACAATGCAACACAATGCAGTCGTTTTTCTATCTGTAGATTAGCTGATTTTGTGCTCCACATTTACAAAGACAGATGGCATCAGATTTCTGTCTGACACTGCAGTCACCTTTAAGTACAGTTTCTGTCATATCATATATATTCCCAAGGCCTTGTTTCATTTTGGCCGAGGTCGTCTTGAAATCGTGGGCCACCACATGCTAGTCACAGACCGGCCACTCACGCAAGTCATCTGTACATGAGGTAGACAGCCGTCACTCAGATGTTTGACGTCTGATCTAAGCACAGGAGGATCTTTAAGGGGCTGTGAGAAAGAATTTCCTAAACGTTATTATGGATGAGAGAAAAGAAACTTTTAAGTGTAAGATGTTCCTGGCATATAGAACATGATATTAGTATGTCCAAAAAATTAAAATATCTTAATTTCAATTGAAATTTGCATTTCCGCGGGTCGAAGTACTCCTAGGGAGCCTCTAGACTGATGGGGACCGCTGGGTCAGCAGTTGGAACCAAGTTAAAGTTTCTTACTTCATCGTCGGCTGCTGAGAAGAGCTAGGACGCCGGGCAAGTTCACTCCACAACGATTGGTCCAGAAAACGTCATCACATTTAAAAGGCGTGTCCTCGCCGAGATCATTAGTCGACTGCTTGTAGTTTGCTCCATGACTTGGTGTAGGTAGGCCTACAGCAGGGACGACTCTTTAGGCTACATTTACTAGGAATCTTGTGTTGCAATCGAGTGGTTGCAGCACGGCTCTTCCTAGCCTAAATCCAGGATGAGGGGGGAGATCCTCCTGGCGTTGTTCTTACTGGTTACGGCCGTATCGTCCCAGGGATTCGGTGAGTTGTTATTGTCTTCCTGCCATTATTTCTTTATAACAACGTGTTTCCTTCTCTTCACCGAGTCAATGATTACAGCTTAACATACGTATCCGCCTTAGTTTACTTTATGCGTCAATGTTGAAGTCACTTGTCTATTTTGAATCCCAACAAGCGGATCTGCCAATGCATCCTCCAGATTCGAATCTTAAATCTTTAGCTCTTCATCGCATACCATTACGCAGCATTGCATACTTAAACGCTTCACTTAAAATACAAAATAAAACTATAATGTCTTGTGAATTATCACATTTGTGTTGGTGTTAACTAACGGGAGATTTCCAGGACAGTTTAGCAGTGAAATGAACGTGGATCTGAATTAGACATTTTGTCAGGTTTTTGTTATTCAGTAGCTCTGAATTGTCGCAGGGGTTCTTTCTCATTGAACCGCTTGGGCAATGGCGGCACCGTAGAGCCCCACTAGTGACCCACTTAAAAAGGTAGAGTGACGTGGCCTTGCAGTGTCACCCACCCGGCCAGTCTTATAGACGGTCGTTCCTTCAAAGCATCACCAGTAACCTTGCAAAAGAGCACTCTTCGTGGATTTCGATTACAAATTGCCAAAGGCCCGAGAAGGCATATTTTACACATTTACAACATTTTCTAACCCATGATAAAATAAATTTTTGTTCCTGTGATAATGGTTTTTGAGTTAAGTTAGCATATCAAGTGTATTTTTGTCTATCAAGCACAGCTCACAAGGCCCATAAATGATAAACCTTTCTAGTTACGCATTAAAATGGTGACTTACCTGTTATTACGTATTTTGCAGAAAAGTCACCTGCTAAGTGATTTAATCGCCATTTTGATTTGAGGAAGGCGTTTGGGTTGGTCATCTGGCCCCTCCCATCAGGATGATTGACAGATCATATTTCATCCCCCCTTCCTTAGCAAATGTTTTCAAGTTATTTCCACATACTGTGCCTGTCATAATGGGAACAAACGGTTAGTTGCAATAACATATTCTATCGGAGACCTTGCCCATTTCCCATTTTGGAACTTTTGTTTTATCACCAGTCAGACTGAATTTACTGATTCTGTATACACAACTCTGTGGCGGTCGGATGTCGATTGTATAACAGCCCGCATTGTGGTCAGGTTATAGTGATGACATTAACACCATGCTTAGCGTGCAACTCTTTGGCAAGAATTTTATACTTGTTTATCGAATTACCCTGAAGTAATGAAAATATAAACGTGACACAGTTCTAATACCATTTATGTGATTAAATCAAGTAAAAATAAAGGCTGAATGAAGAAAATGAACCTGACAATTAACATGTGAAATGCTCTATTACGGGCGTGAAATGTTTCTCGATTGCTGTAAGGCGGGTAATATAATGAATTTTAAGAATATCAACTTTGCAATTTTAGCACTTTTTTCTAGGCAGACAAAACTATACTAAGGAAATTAAGTTCATACCTTTTACAATTGTTTCTGTCGGTCATGCAATGCCATGCAACGAATGGAATTTGTCAGAAGTGTATTGGCTTTTTAAAATTTTGAACACTTTAGTCTTACGTTCAATATCAGCTTCAGTCAGTACAAATAGATAAATTATTTGTGATTATGATGCAGATTTGAGAAACAGGTTCTTGGAAGCTTTACTGTAGTCGGATAGGTGGTCTTATTGTGATTGATACATTTCACTTATTGAAGAGCAATGGTAAATACTGACATAAATTTTCTTTATATCATTAATGATACCTTGAAAATCTTCAAGGATAATGTTATTTTGCTTAATGCATGGAATTTTGTTTGATACACTTTAAATAACACCACATTTTTCATCGGACGGGTAAACTATCATTATCCCTATAGCTGTGAAATAATGGCGCAAATATAACGTGCTGTAAGGTCGGTTCAGAAAGCCATTGTTTACTAAAGCAAGTGGCTTCAGTAGGAGAAGCAAGATGATGTTTAAAATGGTTTCTCTTCATGTTTAATATGGTCATGCTGGAAAAACGTGTACATCATTTCAAGATTGCAGGGCCCCGGGCGGCTGGCACTGGGTAAGCCTTGATAGTTTACCCCGCAGACTGGCCCCTTGTGACTTGTTACTCTACTTTGAACATATGTGCCTGGGATACGGTAGTAAATTTGGGGACGGGGTTGAGATGGGTGTCAGTTGCCCCTTGGAGTATGTCACTGATCATCTCACATAATATAGTTCTCAGGCTTGGTTAGTGGGAGATGGACAACGGGGCTGTGTTATGTAATTGGTAGTCGGCCGGCCGATGGACTACAGGTCGTTAACGGAAAGCCCATTCCAAAGGCCCTCTTGGGCTACAAGAGGTGGGTGGCTGTGCGGTGCCCAGATATCGCACAGAGTTCAAGGTCAGACTGAGTCTGAAAGCTGATACATCTATGGTACTTGTCATCGCCATCCCAGCTGGCTGATATGTAGAAACATGAGCCGAGGAACAGGGTCTAGTTTAAAAGGTTACCAGTATTAGATGTTAACAAATGTTAGTCGTCCAGAATTTGATCCTCCTCACTCATATGCGTTTGTCAGCATTGGTTCACGAGAAGTCCACGAAATTTGTCCACGAAATCAGTATAAATATTTGATAAGGAAGACTTTCGAATTATGAATGTAAACAATGTTTGAATTACAAGTACAGTCCTCGCGATGTCATTGAAAATGCAAATCTAGGGCTTAGAATTGTCGTAAAGAAAGAATGCAATTGCTGAAAAATGCAGGACACCACATTTCTCAGCAAACATTGTGACTGTCTGTATAGAGCTCTGAACGGAATGTAAGTGGCAGCGCGCTTTGCGCCACATGTGGTCACCGCCGCTAGCGGGACAACGCCTGCAAAGCTTGCTGCCACATGCTAGCTGCTCACATACAATGGATTACTGAGCCGACGAAAACTCCAAATGTATATTTTTTAAAGGACAATTGTTCCGTGTTTTCCTTGCCCGAAGAATTTCTTATAACAGCTTCTGCTCCCAGTGAATGTGAGCATTTAGCTTATATTAAGCCGTATGGCGACGAAAATAAGAGCGAATTGTTCTTCTAGCCTATGACTATGAAAGGGCAGCACAAGCTGGGAGTCAGATGGACACGTATTGGTGATCTTTCTGCAAGTTGAAAAATTCAACCTTTACCTTGGTTTCTGAAAAATTTTCTTGCATTAAAAGGGAAAGAAGGTGAAATGCCCATTAATGGAAGAACCAGTGGTATCCAGTGATATCAAGTTTAAATAGTTTATCCTTTACGTTTATGGAAATAAACACAATTATTAAATTTTTTTTTTGATGAAAAAAAAACAACAATTCCACCATCGACAAATGAATATTGAGATTGCCTTTGTTATGCTGATCAAAAAATGTTCTTATAGATCAAAATGCAAATATCCAACGGCATCTAACGGCCTGCAGGAACTTCTAAATGAAGACTTACAGTCCAAACCACACGCTTAATTTGTAAGAACACTAAAGAGTTCAATTTTTCGAAAACGCTACAACAAATTCTTATAGCCCCCATTCTACTTATACTTTTCCAGTGCTTTTGTCCACTCACTACAGTATGAACTGTGCAGGTTTAAATGTATACAGCTGATTGCTGTTTAAACGTCGTAAATGTTTCACTTATTAGTATATGGCGACCGTCAGTGTGGAGGAGATATGGGTTTAGGAGTTTTGGGTGGAGGAGATATGGGTGTAGGATCTACGGGTGGAGGAGTTGTGAGTGGCGGAGTGGCATGACTAAACCACCGCCTGTCGGGTATCTGATAAACAACCTGCCACGGCAGGCAGAGAATGCAGCCTTATTGGTCAAGGGCCTGACCGTCGCACTAAGTCCTCGACATAAGCCGTTTAAATGAATATTTTTAACCTTTTTCATATTAAAGGAGTAAGTGCAGGTCGTTATGATTATAAATTTCTAATCCTTTGACATACCAAATATTCTTATATTTAAATTATTTTCCCGTAGACTGCCTTGAATGTGATCTACTTACTTAACCTAGTTGTAAAAACTTTAAAGAAACGCGACTGTGGGTAAAACACTCTATCCCATCTACTGTGTCTATGTATTCGTGCTATTACAAATGTAAGCGTGTACTTGTAGTTAACTTGGCGTTTGTTTGATGTTGTAGAGTCTGGTGGCTGTGATGTAGAGGGCCAGTGGGTGGAAAACGGCCTGGCCGTCAGGCCTCAGCCATTCAGGGAACCGTGTCGGGAATGCCAGTGCTTCGATGGAGTAGCTACCTGCTACCAGATCGAATGTAAAGAACCAACGTGTGCGGATCCAATACCGGTGGAAGGGGAATGTTGTCCTGTCTGCCCAGGTAGGCTGTAGTCTGCGTCCTTAGGAGCTGGGTGGAAATATCCAGGATTCTACGAATTAATGAGTCTATTCGTCTGAATGGCAATGACCAGCACTGTGTTGTGAGTGTTCTATCCAGATTCTGCCTAATGGTAATTCCCAGGCAAACATCTAGCAGTTTTCTACGTACACAATATATAATCCAAAATCCGGAGCTAAAATCTGGTTGTCACGCTCAGGTGTAATGAAATTCAAATTAAATAACATCTGACATTTATAATGATGACCAGGTTATCTGTGGTTACTTACCTGTCTTGTATTCCAGTTATTGTTCCCCTTTATCGACCTCTAACTTGAGACCTTCGTCTTGCTGAACACAATCAACGTTCTTTGGTTAGCTTTAGCCCTTGAGCATGTTTATGGTCAGTCATACTTATAGTGAAACTTATATAGAAAAGAGAAGAAAACGATCTTTTATTTAAGACGGTGGAAAATAATTCCACACAATTTAGCACACCTGTTGATGTGAAGTATACATGATTGTGTGATCATGTCTTTAAACTGCATGGCAACTACAAGTACTTTTTTTGTTTTGTTTTGTTTTGCAGAGGAAGAGAAGACAGAGGAGGTAGGATCTTCGAACTTCTTGTGTTCTTAAAAACAAGTTCTGAAAATAATGTTTGTTACACATTTGTTTTTGGTAGTAACATTTACTTCAATACCTAAGATACAAAAATTATTACTCTCAGGAAGCAACTTCATGAAACCAAGCCACTGCGTAGAAATCATTAACAATCGGCAATAAAGTCTGAGATAAAGACGTGGACCAAAAGAAGTCAAATCTGAGAGTAGGAATAATGACAGGAGCCGCAGTCAAGTGTAACACTAAAAACACGTGGACAAGTGGAATTCAAATCTTGGAGCGGAGATAATAGGACATGTCATGACTGATGATTTTAGCTAAAACGATAAAACAAAACCAAAGTGAATCTAAAGCATCTGATAAAATATACAGGGAAGATTACGGTCTTGAAAAATATATGTTTGATGTGACTGGAAAACAGGATAAATTTAAAAAAACGGTGGGAAAACTTTGACATTTTATTCCCGGAAATATTATAGGCGTGAAGATTTGAACGTGTCTGGAATTGCTTGTGGATGACAGAGCATATAAATGTGCAGAATGAATTGGAACATAGAATCTGACTGGTGGGAAAAAAATAGGACATGTCAAATCTCAGAATAAAAACGTGTGGACAAGTCAAGTTTTAAGTCATATAACAAACAACGATTTTTCCTTTTGTTATGAACAGGTTGCTTTGATTAATCTTGATATACCTGTGTTTGTTTGCCAGATTCATGTCAACATTCCTCCAATGGACGTTCCTGGCCAAATGGTAGGGTAATATCATTTGTATACCAGCGCATTACTAGAAAGCCTGGTCTGATTGCATTGAACCTTTAAAACCACACTTAACATGCCTTACTAGCAAAGTTTGTTAATAGACAGCTCATGGCACCTTTTTACAGAACACAGAAATCGGTCACCATCATCAGCAGCATTCTTAGGAAAGCTTGATTTTGAACATATAGAGGTAGCAATGTTTCAAAGTTTGTGACCACATTCTGCTTTGCAATTTTCACAGTTATCACTTCAGTCCTTTGTCCCGTCAGTGTCTGAACATATCTTTTCTGCCCATGTTTCCACGCCTTTTTACATTATTAACATAAGAATACTGACGAGTTGTATTGTTTCAGGGTCGCAGGGGTAATGAGGGTGCCCCAGGATCCCAAGGCCCCGCCGGTCCAAGGGTGAGTTGTCATGGTTACGGTAATGATGATAACTGAGTCTTCCGCTTGTTAATCCCGATTGTTCATAAGCAGCAAACAAGTTGCAGAGCGACAGCAAACCATTACAAGGTTATTATATGGAATCCTTTCGTTGATTTCCCAGTAACATGATTTGAACAAGTTTTTTTTTTTGGAAAGTTTGATAAAGAAAATAAAAATAAGCATGAGATGTCTTGTGTTAACAATTTGAGAGTTTAATGTTGTTTCTGCTGAATGTATGCGTAATCCTTAGTGACGACATTCTGTTGGCAGGGAGACCCAGGCCGTAATGGTAACAATGGCATCCCGGGCCCCCCAGGTCCCCCCGGCCCTTCTCCAGACGTAAGTTCTTACATAACATCAAAGCATGCAATGTATAGTCCGAGACAACGTAATACCTTTAATGCGGCACGTTTTATATCGAACACAAAATAGGCCAAGGAAAGAACACATGTTTCCATCTGTGATGTTTATAATTCATGAGCATATCCGCCAAACATTCTGCTCCACTCAGAGTTAAACAATGATTGAAGTATACAGGGTCGTTGACTGTTCCCCATTAACTTCATTCACGTCCCTTCATGTCTCTTTGATGTGTATTTGTTTACAGTACCAGGCTGATAACTACTTTCCTCAAGGCTTCAACAAAGGCTACGGATTCCAGCAATCTAGTTACATAACAGCTCAGCCTGTAAGTTTATAGAACCCTATGGTTATGTACGCTTTTCTCACACTGATTCACTTGTATGAGAGCCAGCAGGCAGTAATGTTAACTCATACTATGAATCAAATATCTAAGAGAAATGTTAATTTTTTATGTAAATTGTATGTATATTTTACAATTAACTGATAAACACATGTAACTGTTGTTTAATCTCTGTTAACTGTTATGTGATAAATGGTGAACTATTATCTGATCCCATGTTAGGTTTTATCTGGCCCCATGTTAACTATTATCTAATTCTATATCAACTATTATCTGATCCCATATTACGTTTTACCTGACTTCTTATTTATCTCCCATTTGTTCCCGTGTTAATTATTTTCTGATCCTATAGTAGACTTTATCTAACCCAATGTTAAATGTTATATGACCCCGATGTTATTTTACTGTATAGGATTTATGGTTTGATACATACCTCTCTCTTTGTAGGGTCCTCAAGGCCCTCGCGGTCCACCTGGCCCGCCCGGACAGCCGGTAGGTGCCACCTCTGTCTATTACAACATTAAACAATATATTGCTTGATCAATGATGTCAAGGGGACCTGACACTTGGGGACGTTGAGGTTGCAAGGAGGTCAGTTTAGTCGGCTTCGCAGTCCGAGAGGGTGCATGGGTGAGATTACCTGAACTTCCCTGCAAGTTGCCCTTTCACCATTTAGGCCACAGCTTCGAATGCCGCCTTCACTGGCCCTACAGCGTTTGACAAATAAAAGTTCTTGATTAATTTTGTTAAGTCAAATAAATATCGAGGCTCCCCTCTTTACCGGATCGTATTATTGAAAGATGAAAAGAAGAAAATCAAAAATTATAAAAAGTAGATTAGTGTTGGAGAAATTATGAACTGGATGAGCTATCCCTAACACTGACTTCATTTTTCTTGCGTATATTTTTGAGGTTTCTTTTTTTTTCTTTTTTTCTCCCGTCTAGGGTCCACCTGGGTTCCAAGGCCTCCCTGGAGAGTCGGGGGATCCGGGTCAACCCGTAAGTATACAGCAACGCTTTGTGCTCATCGGTTGATATGATGTCAATTTTCAGCCATTTTACCTTCAGACATAGCACCTTTGCACTGATTTCTTTTTTCAGCCATACCTTCCTAGTTTTGTGAATTAGCTTCATTAATTGCCTATGTAAGCATAAAAAAATATTTCTGACTGGGCGTTGATATTTTATAAAAGAGTAATCTTGTACTTTGAACTGTCTCTGATGCGGCACCAACTTTTCTATGGAACAGTTTATGTAACATGTATGTGTTTGGTTTGTAGGGCCATCCGGGTCCACGTGGTCCACCTGGTTCGCCTGGCTTACCCGGAGAAGATGTAAGTAAAGCTGTCAGGAAACGAACACCTTGAAATCAGCAATTATTGCCAAGTTTTCAACACAGAATCACAAAATTTTGAGTCTCAAGTAGATAGACACATTGCTTCAAAGAAAGTATTTGGAATCGCATGATAACTTAATCGCAAAGGGTTGAGTCTTTCATAAAATTACAACATTTACAGTATATTTACTGTACATTTAACCAAAAGAACTATTGTTTAAGTGGCTGTTTGCTAGATTGCTATTATCGACTGGTTACTGTTGTCAGGGTGACAGTGGACGAGATGGTGAACCAGGACCCCGTGGTTTACAAGGTCTTCAGGTACGTCACGTAATATGGATTTTAGCATAAACAATGCATGTGTCAATATCCTTTAAAGGTATAGAGCAATAATATCTCATTTTAAAATGTCAGTTAAAACTCCGGTTTATCTCATTTGCTACGTTATATATATATGGTAGCATAAACATATGTTCCAATTTACCTCATCCTGAAGTTCATAATGATTTCTCAGTTGAAAATTATTGTAAAACGTCCGATGTATTTTACTTGTTTTTTATTACTGTGTCTGTCTAGAGGAATACAATTCTCTAATTTTGAAGTCATATCCAGTGTACTGTGTTTTCCATGTTACAGGGAGCTCGTGGATTGCCTGGTATCCCTGGTCTGCCTGGACCAAAGGGCCACCGAGTGAGTATAGTAAAGCTCTTCTTGAAGTGAAATTTTAGTAAATCAAACTGCTGGTTCTGGTTGTTGAGAAACTGAACATCGGAAATTTCAGATGTTATCTTGAACACATATAGAAGCACCATTCCTTCATTTCTCTGAGTATTCATCAAAGTATTTGGAGCTACACTAAATTTATATAGGAGCTGAATAATGTTTATAATGTTAATGTAATTGGTGATGATCACAAATAACCTAGTGGAAGAACATTATCAGAAAAGCTACAAGTTGGCATATGTTTCACAAGCTATGCAATGCCTTTTCTTTGACAGGGTTTCCCCGGTTTATCGGGACGTCAAGGAAACCAGGGTATTCCCGGTGAAAAGGTGAGATAACTGTTTGCACGGAAAGTGAACTGAAGTGAACTACCTAATGCTGATACCTAATACCTGTATCCTATGTAGTGATTTCCGAGCTCATTTAACTACCATTCGAGGTTCACGATGTTTCCCCAGAATATCTGTGATCTTTATGTATATCTGTCATGCAAGTTGCCAACTACAAATCTGATGTTGTTGTACAATGTGTATGTGTTATGTGGTAGGGTGCCACTGGCGCGGCCGGACCCGCTGGTGTGCCCGGCCCAGTCGGCGAGAGCGGTGCTCCAGGAGCTCAGGGACGGGATGGTGCCCCAGGACCTGCTGTAAGTCAAACACACTTCAGCTCTTCAACGAAATCTCATTCCCAATATCGATGGATTCTTCACTCTTCATGTAGTACAGCAAACCATGTCCAAATTGTGTGATATTTTAAACTCAATGAACACCCCCCTTGCTCTAATAAATACAATTACTTCCGCTGTCTCCTTACGGTCCTGTAACAGATACTTTACCTAGCATTTTTTATGTCTATGAAAGCTTATAATCAAATATGATCTGTTAACATACAATAAAATATTATCGTCATGGAAAATGTCTAACCTAGTCAGCCATTTCGACGTCTCATTGTAAGACCGGAAATGATGACATTCGCCTGGTGCGCATTATCCGTCTTAAACTTGGCATTAATCTGATCAGTTTATCGACAGGGTTTGAGGGGTATTGACGGATCACCCGGAAGCCCTGGCTCCCCCGGAGCTATTGGACCCTCTGGACCCCCAGGTATCCCAGGTGTGTCAGGTTCTAAGGTAAGCCCTGTAGCTCACGGATTACATAGCTAACATGTTCTGTATTTTATAGAACAGCGAGCTACATTTGAAAGAATTTCATTAATTATATGAATTTCATTCATATATTACAGACACATATTTTATTTCCAATGCATGTCACCCCGTAATGTTAAATGTTTACAGTTTGATTGCAAGATATAGTCTCCAGTAGTCTTGACTTTGGAATAAAACAATCCCTTAGGGGTTTTAATCCCGCCAAATGTTGAACTGCCTTTGTTAAGGATGTATTTTGGTGACCAAGTGAATGGAATGAAATACTGATATGACTTATGGTGGCATACTTTTACGTATACTTAGCAATTAGGCGAATTTTGCTGACCCGATAGGATAGCTTTGTATAACAAGTAACGTGCACTTTTATCCAGGGAGACCGAGGACCTGCGGGACCCAAGGGTAGCGTGGGACCCCAGGGTGCCCGAGGAGAGAGCGGGTTACCCGGGGCTCCAGGTGAGGCCGGACGGACAGGAACAGCGGGAACGCCTGGTTCTCCCGGAGAGAAGGGAAACACAGTAAGTTAGGCTGTAATAGTGCACTATCACTACCATCGTCAGACGTAACAGTTACCGGAATAACCCATGGCAATGCTCCTTTCTTCAGTGACTACTTTTATCTGCACACTTGTAATGATGGTATGTAAATATTTTCAAATATAATCCAGATAGACCACTAAAAATAAATCCTGTAAATTCATGTTACCTGTATAGTATATGCATGAAAATCAAATGTATTTGTTAGATAACATTAATGCAACGGTTGTCTCAAAAGGTGAGGCTATGTTCTGTGTTCCATCCGTTTAACCGGTGATTGTTGACAGGGTGGTGTAGGTGCCGCTGGTCCACCAGGATTCCCCGGCCCACGGGGTCCGCCCGGTCTGAATGGGAGCCCTGGATTACCCGGTCCTAAGGGAGAAAATGTAAGTATGGGACAATCAACGAATACTGAAAGTAACGATAAATGTTAGTTAGGGTTAAAACTGTAACTGATGGTAAATATAGGTGTGTATTGAATAACTGATTAATAATTCATAGAGACAGTTGACCAAGTCAGCATTATTTAAGGCAGACCGGAGCATTCAGGCATTGAACCCTCAAAGCGCATTGTATGCTTCATTAGTTCAACCATAACTTCAAAGTATGAAAGTAATACTGTTATGTAGTGTGGTATGATTTATTTGCCGAAAATTTCTCAAGGCATCGTGTTGTGTAGTTCTGTTACTAAGCGCATTTTGCAATTGACAGGGTTCCCCCGGACAAGCCGGAGGTCCCGGCGAGCATGGAGAACGCGGTTCTCCCGGTATCCCCGGGGAAAGGGGTCTACCAGGACTGCAGGGCACAGACGGTAAGCGAGTAAGTACCGTTACTCTTCCACAACTCCAATTCCTGAGGGATGGGTGTTTCTTCACATGGCAGTCAGCCTAGCCAGCATAGCCTTAGGCTGAAAACGGTTTATTACTGTATTCACGAGCACCGTAAATGAACTCCCTCCAATCTAAATCCGTAGCTATAGGGTGTTTCGTTTTGAGCAAAATATAGAACGACTCTTTAATTCACCTTTGCAAAAATGTAACAATGACAGGTGTGTTGGAATATTGGTGATGTGCTGATGGTGTGACTGTTTATGAGCCTTCTAAATTCTGAAATTTGTCTTTGGCTATCGAATGTTACATGAGACATACTACACCTGTTGAGTCATGGTCACACATCTCTGTTACAGGGCCCCCGAGGCTCCCCTGGACCCCCCGGCCCACCAGGTGTGGCAGGCGAGAGGGTGAGTACGATCAGGTGTAAAAGATCAAATAAATCCACTGGATCATAACATGTATAACATACTTTAAATGTTTCCGGTCTTAATTTATATGTGCTTCATTTTTCTCGAAAATGTTACCTGCTTCTACCTTTACTAAGGACTTCAGTGTGCATATTTTAATTCCTGCTGAAGACTCGCCAGAAAATGTTAGATATAATGATTTATGATATATACGGTCCTATGCCGTCTTAATACTCGGCGATAGTACATAACACTGGCCTATGCCTTTTATTTCAGGGAACCAGCGGTGAGCGGGGAGCTCCTGGAGCCAACGGATTTGCCGGAATGAAGGGAGAAACAGGGGAGCGTGGTGCCCGTGGAGAAACCGGCGAGTCCGGCCCCCTGGTAAATATTCTGTCTTTATGTCACTTTCTGCCATGTTCACAACCAATTTCCGGACAAATTTTGTCACGTAAATTGTTCGTAAATGGTAGTTGTATAGATCCCTTTCCAGTATAACGGATTCCAGGAATAGCTGGCGTTCTGGAAATCATTGGGTCTGACCGCCGACTAATCTTCAATTTTCTATCTGAATTACAACAATGTTTTTCGAAACCAGCTTTTTGGATATGTGTAGGGCTAAGTTTCTTTCGTACCTTCTTGATTTCATACTGAATCTGCGTTTTCCTGCAGGGTGAGCCCGGACGAGCTGGACCTCCTGGGCCTCCAGGACTGAGGGTAAGTACAGAGAACATTCGGTTCAGGATCAACATTAGAATATTACATTCCGAAATAGACAGCATGATTCCAAACCAGGGGTGGTCTCGGCCAATGTTTTAGCACGATAATATGTGACATACAAACGCTGGTTACAAACCCCATAGAGGTCTCAGCCAGTTTGCAGCAGTAGAATCTGTGCTATACCCAGGAAATACCAGTTCCAAATATTATTTCAAATCGCTTTCTAAGTGATATCCACCAACCTGGTTGAGAGTATATATAAACTTATACAACAGACATAAACCCTTTAGAAACTTTATCTTCACAAATGAGAAGCTAATGAATATAAGTTTGGTATTAGCGTAATTCACCAAGCATTGTCTTCTGCCGTAACAGGGACCTACAGGAACCCCCGGTGCTGACGGACGATCCGGCGAATCAGGACCATCTGTAAGTAAACGCTCCATGGCCACAGTGCTAACAACGCAAGGGTTCATACATAATACAATCAGTCATTCACATAAATAGTTATCTTGAATATGCATTGGTAAGTGTTCGAAGTTAAAATTGAACTGTCAGGACATTATAACTGGTTTCTTGATGTAGGTTATCTCGGTGTCGGTGTGTTAATATTTCATCTTGACAGAAGATTCAGGTAACCATTTGGAGTCTTCGTGAAGATTTCAGATAAATATTGGGATTTCATCGAGATAATATGGCGTAAACAATGTCACGTGTTGTTGCTGCACAGGGTCCCCCAGGTAACGATGGTAAGACCGGAGAGCAGGGTCCCCAAGGAGAGCGTGGTCTGCCTGGCCTGCAGGGTGCTCCCGGAGCCCCAGGAGAAACGGTAATGTGCACAGCACCATTTCCAGCCTATACAACAATATCCAGGTTTGATTCAAATCCTGTATATATAAACTCATGGCTAACAACTGACATGACATATCATGTGTAGTAACACATGAAATATAAATAAATTTCCTTTAACTGCCGATATGGTGTGCAATATAATTGTTTCCCGAGGTTGAAAAGGTGTTCAATGAATTTAATTTATGTTTACCATAGCCGTTGGAAATCTTTTCCGTGTGCGGTGATTGGGGCCTAATCTGTGTAATCTATTCTTCATTTCTACTTCTGAGTTCTGAGAACAAACACATGACGTAATACACATGCATTACAAGAGACCCTGGCCATTTCACTTGCCATTGCATAGAAAAATGTACTTCAGTAAGTAGATATTTTGAACTTAATTATATTTTCAAGACAGATTCTCGCCCTCATTTCGAATATTCTTCTTTCTTTTTACTCTTGACTAATTTGATGTGTTGCATCATTGCTGCAGGGATTCCCAGGTAAAGACGGCAAACAGGGCAGCCCCGGCCCCCGAGGTCCTCACGGTGACCGTGGTTCAAACGGCCTTCCCGGAGATCAGGGTCTTACCGGTCCTCAGGTCAGTTGATGTATTATTGGAGAATTAATCGTTGATGCTGAATTATCGACTGAAACCACTCATCTTGAATGGTCTGTTTTTCACCGATCTGTGTTTGTCTTCAGGGTGAAGTAGGAGAGAGGGGAGACCCAGGTAACAGGGGACCTGCTGGGTTCCAGGGTCTGCCCGGACAGCCAGGTCAGCCTGGGGAACCAGGACGACCTGGTGAACCTGGCCGACCTGGATCCCAGGGTGAACCAGGACCGCCAGGTGAGAGGGTGAGTATCCGGTGGACTTTGTACAGGGAGTCGTTAGGATATGACAGCTACAAAGGACAGGATAAAACTTAATTTATTCTACGAACTAAATCTACAACGAGATTACCCTAAAAAGATTTCTGTGACATTGTTGCATATTTGCTAACTCCGAGAGCTAGTCAACATCTTTTCCTTAACCTTTTGATCTAATAGCCTGGCATACAGAAAATGCACAGTGACATTTCCGCTGGCTCTCGTAGAAAACGATCTTCGCTGAAGACCTGCATAGTACTAGTGTTAATTATGACTGATCGTGTGATAATTGACAGGGAGAGAGAGGATTCCCAGGCGAGAATGGACTGTCAGGCCCAACCGGTGCCCCAGGAGAGAGAGGTCCCTCGGGCCCCTCCGGACAAGACGGACCTCCAGTAAGTCAGCGGTACATTCACATGCTTACATATTTTTTACAAACATCATACACTTTGCTGAAACATTTGACGATGTTCATGTTTATTAGTCGTTGTGGTTTTGTTGCCTACATTGCCCGAAGTTATAGGTAATGTCCATTGCCTTACATAAGTCCTGTGCTTGACAGATTTGCAGAAGTTGTAGGTAATGTCGATTGTCTGACATACGTCCTGTGTTCGAGCGGTAGGCATTGTACCCTTTAAATTGAGTCAGTTGAAAATCTTATTTCACCCACAATGCACCAACGGTTTTTTGTCACTATCTAGAAAGTCAGTTAATTGTGTAAAACGCTGGAACATTTACTATACACATATCCGTAACATTTTGGGAAACAGCTGCAACATGTGTTATATGTATATGGATCTTGGTCTGAAGTAAAGTCATTCTTATCATTGTGTCCTGTCTAGCTGACGTAAATTGACGTTATGTTTCAGGGTCCCTCTGGGCCAACGGGCGAGAGAGGCGAACAAGGTGCACCTGGTCTAGTGGTAAGTTTTCCTGCTTCTCTTCTATCTTCTGTTTTTTCTTGGGACAGAGAGAGTGATTCGATATATCGTTATTATTTTAATACCACTTTATATGTCTGTAGAGAAGTCTCCTTTGTGTCTGAATTCGGATTAAATTTCCGAACCTCCCAGCTCCATTATGTTACTGCCTCTGTTTCTGTCCCTGACAGGGTCTGCCCGGGGAGAGAGGTGGTGCCGGACCCCCAGGAGAAAGAGGACCAAACGTAAGTTGAGACAAAGCCCACACAATTTTATTCTGTTCGTGTAAACTTTGCCGTTTTGTTAATAAATGTGCATAACAACCGGATTTTTATTTCGAGTTTGAATTTTCTCATCCTTTTGGTTTTCTATCAAGAGTTGCTGTCAGAATCAGTACATTGTGACATCAGTATTTGATAAGAACTTGGTGTGATATTACGTTGACATTAAAATTTTTTCTCTTATTTCAGGGTGAACAAGGTGCCCGAGGTTCGGATGGCGCTCCCGGTAAGAACGGAGAGATCGGTGAACCCGGAGACCAGGGTATTCCCGGTCCACCCGGTCTGAACGGGGCTAAGGGACAGCGTGGCGACGCCGGAGGACGGGGTGAGATCGGCCAGCCTGGGCAGCAAGGCGAAGTAGGACCAATCGGCAGGCCCGGCCCCCAGGGCCCTCCCGGGATTCAGGTATAGGGCCTACACTCATATATTTTTCTCTACCCTCAGCAGGACTGAACGAATTTCAAGAATAACCGAACAGTACTGGAACACCAATCTAATGTATATAATGTATATAATGTTTGTAAGATGCACCCTTATTTAATGTTGACCTGAGATCGTAGCCATTATGATCATTTTATGCTGTGTTATTTCAGGGTCCACCAGGTACCATGGGACCAACTGGTGAACTGGGGTCCCCAGGAGCCAAGGTTAGAGCCTCAACCGCAGGGCTTTTTTTTACTCCGCATTCCAAAAGTGCAACAATGCCTTACTAATCAATTTTACTTAACATTAATTTAACTTAACTTAACTTAATCTTAAGTACTAAATATATCGTACACATGATAACTTTTTAAAAGCACTGGAAAGATTACTTAGACGACAAAATACATAACAACTATGGCTGTGACAATGATCTCATCTGACCATGTTGCTCGATTTCGTTTGGCATTCATGGAACTAATGACTGATTTCAGGGAGAAACTGGAGCCCCAGGTGTCCCAGGTGAACCCGGACAACAGGGAGAGGCTGTAAGTAGACCTCTTACATGACAGCATGTGTACGTTACCGTCAAGCATATGCGGAACAGTAGTACAAACTTTCCCCTTATGCAAAATGTAATCCTGACTCAGGGGTTACAAACTGATGGTAACAGTTTTACATACTTTGATGTTTTTTCAAATTTTGAAATCCGCATATTTTGTTAAGTGTTAGGCATGCCGTGTCTGGAATTTACCCACTATTCCTCTCTTTAACCTGTGACCCCGGTGTTTTAAATGTGGTCTTGATGTTTACAGGGAGCTGATGGTGTCCAGGGACGAAAGGGAGCCCGTGGTGACCAAGGACCCGTGGGTCTGAACGGTGCTCCGGGTGTGCCAGGTCGTCCTGGTCCCCAGGGACCTCCAGGCTCCCCAGGAAAAACTGGTGTTGCCGGTCCAAATGGAAGATCAGGATTAAAGGTACGAATCGACTAGAAATACGTGGTACATGCCAGCTGTACCATTTGTAATCTCATGGGGAAAAGGTTTCGCTATCCACATCCGTCCGCCTCGAGGGCGGGAGATCAAGGTTCAAGCCCGGAACGGGTCATACTAAAGGCTTTAAAACTGGTACTTGTTGCTGCCTTGCTTGACTCTCAGCATTGAGAGGTTCGAGCAAGGAAACAGGACTGGTCAGCCCGGTGTCAGTATAATGTGACAGGGTGTTATGTCATGCCTGGTGTCTTCGGCATGATGTTCCAGAGGCGGCAGCGCGTTGGTGGGATGGACTCGCAGTGCTGCAAGAAGACACAGTATATATGCACTCACCAGAAGGACTCCTCGTCGTCATATGACTGAAATATTGTTAAGTATGACGATAAACCCCAAGCACTACCCCCTCACTAAACACACAAGGTGTAAGCCGCTAGTTCATATCACATCAGAAACCAGATTTACTCCATATACAACATGAGCCAAAATTATATAAATGTAACGACTCCTTAAAATATTACAGCCAGTTAATCTCTACTGTTTAGTACATGTGAAATTAATTGTTTGCCTTTTTGACAGGCTCTCTCACAATCTAACCTCGGATTCTATTATCAGCTCTATGTGGCTATCTTAATTACTTCTTGATTCTATGTCCGTATACAGGGATCTCGCGGTGAGTCTGGACCTCCAGGACGCCCCGGAGAACCAGGAGCCCCGGGTCTGCCTGGAAGAGACGGTCTACGAGGTGACCGGGGTCAGGACGGAAGATCGGTAAGTAACCATTCTGGGCTCATGGAAGAGCACCGCACTCTCTACAAATGTACATTCTCCTTTTGCTCAGTATCAGTTCTTTGGGAGATGCATAGACTGTGGTACCTTCCTTGAACTTCTTGATTAATGTGACACAGCAGTATTGTTGTTTTAGTTATGCCTGTCATCTTAAATTAATCCAATTTTGAACCTTGAAAATGTGTTAGCATTTCAAAGTGCTCAATCAAATGGTATATTGTAGTGTTCTCTTCTTGAATGTTTCTGTAGGGTCCACAAGGGCCCCCGGGTCCAGCTGGTCCCCAAGGAGAGCGGGGTCCCCCAGGCATGCCAGGTCTGCAGGGAGAACGAGGAGCACCGGGACCTCTGGGACCTAAGGTAACAGCCACTATCTTGCCTTGCTCCTCTCTATATTGTCATTAGATCTAAAACAGTCATATAAAAGAACCCCTTGCAACTAAATGGAAAATCGCTGTTGCAGGAGTGAGGTGTAATTTTTTTGGTGCAGAAAAAGAGAGAAAATTTACTTGAATGTGAGGTACAATTACTATGCAACATATCTGTGAAAAATTGGAATGGTCTGACGCACATTTTTATTTTCATCAGAAGGCAAAAGTAAGGTCGAAAGCAGATTTCGCTATTTTAGGGCGATTTGCTAAGGGAATTCCCTTCATAATTGAAATATGATTACGTGAACCAAAATCGTTCGTGCGTATTTGATGTCACGCTGGGGAGTTCTAATCTAATGGTTGGTTCAGGCAATCATATCTTTCTAAATCGAAAAAAATGAAATATTTTCTAGGACCAATTGAACTGTATATTCACCATAAAAGTTCGTGATTTGTTAATCGTTGTTCCTCACAGTACACCGGTAACTCGTGTGGCTGACAGTCCAGATATCGGTAGAGTTCAGAAGTCCAGCTCCTATGTCTACCCTAACATTTTTTTTGGTAACATTGTATGAGAAATTGATTAAATTAGGCAAAAGACAAGCCTTATTTGTTTACATTTTGCACAACTCCATATTACATATGTTTGCAATTGTAAGAAGTGTACATGGACAAAAATATGAAAGTGGTGTTGGGTGTTAGCATATCAAATAGTTACATTATGGGGAAAGGCACCTGAAGGTGTTTATCAGTTCACCTTAATAAATGTGTGACAAAGCTCCAGTCGCATATTTACGATATAGCTGGTAAGGAAAACCCTGTTTTGAATCCAATTTCTTATAGATCTTGCTTTAAGAGATATTAGTGGAGAAATAATAGCGTAAAAAAACTCTGTTGACGCTGATGGTTAGTGGCGAATATTTTTTATTACTGGCCTATTTCACCGCAAGTCCTGCTATATAACAACTCCAACCGCATATTGGGGAAGCCAGTCATTCGGCAGTAGACCTGTCACTGTGAGCAGGATGGTAATTAACCTGGGCGATTTCCCATCTAGTTGCAAGTTGTCGTTTGTACGCATTTAGCGGAAGGAAGTCTACTGATTTTGTGACCTGTATATGATAACACTAACCGGTGTCAGTGGATTATAGTTTAATAAACGCGGAGAACTGAGTTTATATGCTTAAATTTCTTGTATTAAGTGAACATGCGCGCAATGAGCGCAGACATGCCATGGAGTTGTAATGTTTGTGAACATTATTGCATACCTGCTGTTAGTTTTATGTCTCTCTCAATGCCTCAGGGTACCACTGGCGAGATGGGACGGGCAGGACATGACGGCCAGCCAGGCGCACAAGGTCCTCCAGGCCCCCCAGGATTCCCAGGCTCCCCCGGAGAACCAGGACAAGCAGTAAGTAATCCCCTAAGTGAATGGAAATAATGACCTTAACACATCAACCATGATCGACGTTCACACCTTAAAGACAACTTATCAAATCATTCATCATCTCAATGCCATGCAATGCAAAATAACATGACAAAAAATAAAAGGTTTGATTTTGTTTCCGTTAGTTTCTATAAAAGATTCAAAAATCTTTTTCAAACTCTCGCATGCTATCCCACCCACAATTGAGTCATAGCCTATCATTCATTTTCTCTTTCTTTCTTTCAGGGAAGTGATGGCGCAAATGGTTTACCAGGAATCCCAGGTCGCCCAGGAGAGAAGGGTCCCCAGGGACCTCCAGGATCCATGGGACCCCAGGGGCAGAGAGGACTTCCCGTAAGCTGATCAGTTTTTACTGATTCAACAAACGTTCAGTTAGATCAGTTAGAATGGACTTCTTTTCCATTAATCAAGCAAACATTTTTACCAAAAAAGTTCAGGAAAAGCGAGATAACGGCGACCATACATTTAATGTTTGAAATGTCTGAGAGTGGTGAAAAGCTGTTGATTTCTTGGTGGTATTTTTTCTGTTTAGGGTCCCCAAGGAGCTCCAGGTCAGAGTGGTGAGTCCGGCCCAAGAGGTTTGAGGGTATGTAGGCTTTCCAATCTCTGCAAGCCGTAGTATTATCAGAGAGTCTTGTTATCCTTAATGAATATTATACTGCGTTCCTCTGTTAAAGTAAACAGTTTGAAGTATTGTGGGTAGAAATAAGCTTGGTTTCTACTTATGAATTTGAACATCAAGAAATCAGAAAGGATCCAAAGTTACAAGAATAATTAAGTACAGTAAACCTATCTATATACACCCTTCACTCCAAACGCTTTCCCTTTTTAAATACAAATGGTTAATATGTTCACGTAGACGTTGCACCAGGACTGAGGGGAAAATAACTCTTAACTATCTGAAACGTCGTTTTACAAAATATGACCTGCTAATAGTATCTTTTTCCTCTTGCAGGGAGAGACAGGTCCCGACGGTCCAGTTGGTCCCCAAGGCCCACGAGGAGCACCCGTAAGTCAATAACAAGCAGTAACTGTAACCCCACGACTCACACTGTATCTGCATCTGTATCTCAATAACTCGGACTGTGTGAGGAGTAACTGTAAGTCTGTAACTCAAACTGTGTGCTTCTGGCGAGGAGGACTTGAAGGTCAATAACTCAAATTGTGTGCACCTGACGAGGAGTAACTGTAAGTCAGTAACTCAAACTTTGTGCTTCTGGCAGGGAGCACTTGTGTGCCGGAAAAATTCTTGTAAACTTGGCACATAAACCGCTTTTGCAATGCGTCTTGTAGTGTTAAGCATCGTGGCGCTTATGAACTTGAAATCAGAAAAAAAAATCTTTACTTTTTCTTCACGGCGATTTAAAAGTGAGCTTTAGTTCTTGTTGTTTACACGTGTTTTCTCTGTTTAGGGCGCCCCAGGTCCACAGGGAGAGAAAGGAGAAGTAGGAATCCGAGGTATCAGGGTGAGTACAGCCTGCTACAATCAATCTGTTCAATACCCTTGTCAACAGCAGCAACAATACTGCATTGCGTTTATATAAGGAGCATGTTTCAGCGGTTTCCTAAGCATTTATTATAATTTTACTTCGTTACAAAATATGAGGAAGATTTGGTAGTTGCTTGTTAAGAATGTACATATATCCTAGGACATTTCGGTGTCGGCCCAGACAAATATCGAGGACAACTGGCAGATTCATGAATAGTTCCCATTTGTTTACAGGGTGCGAAGGGCCACATCGGCCTGCCGGGTCTGCAGGGTCTACCTGGCCCACAGGGTCCAGCCGGGGAACATGGGCCCGCCGGATCACCGGGCCAACAGGGAGTGCCCGTAAGTTTATAGTCTACCATATGAAGTGCGAAATTTAACCTTTAAATGTAAAATTAACAGAATTAGATGTGGCTTCATCTGAGGTTCACTGAACTGTAGTGTATCTGTTATTCACCTGTGTTGCTTTCATCCTGACATATAACACATGATAAATGTCAATTTACGTGTCACGCATGTGTTGATGTATAAACTACACTGCTAACATTTCTCTTTTGTTCCTCTGAACAGGGCTCTACGGGTCCACGCGGTAACCCAGGTAACGACGGAGCCCCCGGTGTGTCTGGAAACCGAGGTGCACCTGTAAGTACGCTTAGTCCCACTCATGAGACAACTAATAGTATTGAATATCCTTTATCTTCAAGAATTACCTTTGTTACATGTGGAATACCGTTTGCAGACAAAAGGTGTCATGTTATCAGTTGTGCAATAAAGATTTTATGGCATGTCCTCTTTTGCTTTGAGATCTGAAGTGCTGTGTGGTGCCTATTTGACCTAGGCCTAACATGATGACTGCGATGTGTTGCAGTCTGTTGTCGATATGGGATTATATATCTTTCCCTGCGTACATATGAGATTTTCCAGCTTATATTGTTTCTCAAATGACGCGATTTATATGATGCCTGAAATCAGCGAGCTTATGTTCCTGTCGTGTCCGTGTACATCAGCTGATGTCTTTCAGACTTTAATGTCTTGCTCTGAGTACACCATGTGTTCTGTTTTCTTTTTCAGGGCCCCAGAGGTCCAACCGGAGACGATGGTCCAGCAGTAAGTACATCTGCACTTGTAACCACGATCTAATTAGTTTATTAACATTTGCAACCTTTTTTAGCCAGTACGCAAACTATTGTGAGAGCCAGTTTGACATGTTTATATATTCATGTTTTGGAAATGTTCGACCCGACTTTACAAATGTAAAAACAGATTTGTTTCCTGTCTCTATATACTGAAACCATATGCCTTTGCAACCATATTCACGATGATGGTTTTGTTTTCACACTAATATGCATGATTTATATCCCCATGTTTTAATTGTAGGGTCCCATGGGTGAACCGGGCCAACCTGGACGACCAGTAAGTACTGTGGTGGGAAATGTATATTTAAATAGCTATTTTCCGTGAATTAAATACGTGATGGTTGGGTAACACAAAGATGACTTGTCCCTTTCAAATATTCTCTTGACGGGGGAATTATAGAGTACCAAACAACAACATGCTACAATACAAGTATGAATTTCATCTTTGTCCCGTAACTTCATTTGTGGTAGAGTAAAAAAAAACAGGTTTATACATCGAGCTAAAAAAACATCCATTAGTTAGGGTAGCGTTCAACTGATTGTTTTGCTGTTGACAGGGTCCACCAGGTGGCGCTGCTTATAGAGGCGACTGGGCGTCCTACTTCATGAGGGACTCTCCGGATGTGGCTTTTGTAAGTAGATCACAAGCTTCAAATATATTCAGTACTTAATCAAAGTCATATTCTGGATAATCTGTTGACATGTGCAAATAAAATAGATCAAAGACTAAGATAATACATGACTGTACAATGACAGCATTTACGGCATCAATAATATTTTGCTGTTTTCTTTTTATACAGGGTGATGGCGCAAAAGAAGTAAGTAATTTCAGTTCCATCATCGAAATATTTAGTCTTGGGATAGCAGAAAATATGTTTCTATTTTAAGTAAAATGTTTTGGTTTGAAGATTGCGCAGGATGATTGAGATGAACTTTCATTATCTTTTTAGTCGTCAGATCTTGTGGTTAGTGCCTCCATGACTGACGGGTTAGTGCGCTAGCTCAGCAGCATGACCCAAATGACTCTCACTAATGAGGTTGTTGTGAGTTCAATCCCAGCTCATGGTGGCTTCCTGTAAGGACGTGGGTTTCTCCCGGGCTCCACCATAATTCTGGCCCCTTCAGAATGAAATATAAATGAAATATATAAATAGATTTAATGACAGTTTCGCCGTAGGTCTCCATTAATATTCAATGTTGAAATTAATCCCTACTTACGTAGTTTTATAACGATTGTTTTTCTTTGTTGGTGGTAGTTTCGCAATAAGGTATATGCTTCCTCTCTTATTACAGTCTGCCTTCGAAGCTCTTAATCGCATCTCTGCGGCATTAGATCGTATTAAAGTACCAACTGGTAGCAAAGAATCTCCCGCCCGTACATGTGAAGAACTCATCGAAGCCAATGGCGGCAAATCTCTTAAGGATGGTTAGTAGTATTCTTCTTCAGTTTTTGACGAACTGCACGCCAGAAGAATTACGTTTATGCCAATTCAGGTGTGTAACCTGTGTGTACTTATCACAATCATCTCTGTTTAAGCAGCAAGTTATTTCCTTGAGCGGCCCTCCCAGGTAACCCGTTCGAATCCAATTCTCGCTGGCTGGGCTGGGTTTCAGTGACGAGACTTTTTCTGTAACTGTTCAT
Source organism: Acanthopleura granulata (assembly GCA_016165875.1). Lineage (NCBI taxonomy): Eukaryota > Metazoa > Mollusca > Polyplacophora > Chitonida > Chitonidae > Acanthopleura > Acanthopleura granulata. Next base: position 22,731,440 of record JABBOT010000003.1, read on the forward strand.
TGGCGATGATTTTCTCAGGTTTGCTTTATAACAGATCTTGTCCAATCTTTGATAGGACATTAACTTAAGAAATAAAGAAAGCGTTGGGCCACTTGCCCTGATCATTAACCGCGAGTATGAAGTCAGTAATATCCGGATCCATTCCTTTTGGAGAACACGTATACAAGAAATGTATACATATACACGTATACATTGTGGTCCTTCTTATATAAATAGGAAGGGCCACAATGAGCCTTGTCACTGTGGTTTGTGCAAGTAATGTTTGTGAGTTTACAGTATGTTGAACCAACTGGTATTGAATTTACTGTTTCTTTTTGACTCATTCGAAATACAACCATGAAGTATGGCATTTCCTTTTCCGCCATCAGGTATGTTCTGGATTGATCCTAACCAGGGTGTACCAGAGGACAGCATCCAAGCTTACTGTAAGATCGAGACAAGGGAGACCTGCGTCATGCCAAGCCCGTCGAAGGTGAGTTACCGGAAGCTGAGCTACGCCCTCCTAGTAGCCTGTAGAACCTTTTGCATACATGGTTGAATCACCCACGCGATTCTCAAGCAGCAGTAAGTTCGGTCAGTATGCGTTTACACTCTCACGTATAACGTTGACCCGGATGACATAGCACGAGTAGTAAGTAGAGTTGGCTATTAGCATGCAGTTCTATCTTATCCCTGTGATATGGTACACATCATATGATACCCAACCCTAACTCTTTAGTCCCTATGAGACTTGTTTGATGTTGCTTTTAAGGTGAAAGTAAAACGAAATTGTCTAATATATGTGCGAGTACAAACTGTTTTGGTTTTTGCACCTACTAACCATTTTTCCATTGGCTTGTCTAATCGTACTCCAGACGGCAAAGCCGCGGACAGCTCCTGTGTTGAAGGTAATATTTGCCCTCTTATTTCAACCTTTTCAGACCGGATTTAAACGATGGGCGAGAGGCATTCTAGATAATCACGTGTCATTTACCGAATTCAGTAAGAAGCAGGTAAAGTGCATGATATAACTTATACTGTGTCGTCTTCTATATCCCAAGATGACAAAGGTTATAATACGTATGTGTACTGTATAGAGATAGAAAGATTGCAAACATCAGGAACTGACATACATAGTTAAACTAAGTTTAGAAAACTCCCTCTAGTGAGTGGCTACTGTATAAATATGCATGCTTGTCTTCACCCAACCCTTAAAAACCTAACCTAACCCAGACCCATGCTGGCAGTAGTGATGGATGTGTATGTCTCCAAGGACTGTTTCCTTTTCTGGATGATACAGGTTTGTAATGATAAGAACCAGTTTTCAGTAAATGTGGACTGATGCAATCAGCCAAGCTTGAGAAGTAGAAGACCAAGCCCCGGCGGGTTATAACATGCATGCTCCATTCATCTTGGTTCAAACTTATAAACAGCAGAAGACCAGACTTTCATGGGTTGTAAGATACAGGTTTTTGGGTGTTGAATATTTGCACTTTCTAAGCAGGTGAACACTTTTTAAGAAGACAAATTGTGGATTACTAGATACATGTTGTCAATGGTTCCTTCCACACAGTGTCATCCTTTTTTACCTGTCTCCTTCGCAGCTTCACTACAAGGCTGAGGACTCTCAGATCAACTTCCTCCAGGTTCTCACAAGCCACGCCTACCAGAACGTCACATATCACTGCCGCAACTCTGTAGCATATGGTGACGCGGCAGAAAACCGTGATGTCAGCTACAAGGCCATCCAATTAGAACGATGGGATGGGGAATCACTGAAGGCCAACGGTAGTGTGAAGAGACGATATGCTGTCAAATTTGACGGTTGCAAGGTGAGATATCAAAAATTATATTTCAACAAAACATTTAATTATATAGGTGTAATTGTGGAAAGTGTTTGACGGCTTTAAATCTTGAAAGTAACAAGATATGGTTACCATGCATTTGCAACGTAATGGTTTTAGCTATACGTTTCACATGCGACTAACAATGGAATTACTTTTATCTTTGCAGGAAAAGAAAAATACCTGGGACAAAACAGTTGTAGAAGTAGATACAGACAATACACACTGGCTACCAATCAGTGACGTCAAAGTTTATGACGTAGGTGCCGACAACCAAGAGTTCGGCATTGAGCTCGGTCCAGTCTGTTTCCGGTAACGGTGAATGGATTGGCCGAACTCAGTCAGCCCTGACCAAGCGGAACCTCTCTGTCACACTATTTTTGTATTGACTCCAACGCTTTCAAGTATCGCCACCATGTGGTTTTGGGGATGAAGAAAGGGAAAGGTGTACGGACGTAGACCGACAACTGCTTCCAGAGGTGTATATATTATTTGGACCTCTACATGAATAATAGATGCCAGAAAGTTAGCGCATCTCTTACTCGCGGGATATAAGTAGATCTACCGCGGCGCATCGAACGTTTACTTCAGGTGGATTAAGTCAAGGCGTTGTTTGAAGATTCTGTGATATGCCTAGTTAAGCCACGTTTACTCCTCTTGTCCTTTTGAAAGCCACCCACTGCCATATCAGTAAAGATGCCGAGATATCTCACATCTGTAAAACTCCAGTTTGGACTCGTTCCTGTTGCCATCTCGGACACCTCAGGGTTGTGCCACACTGTTAAGTACTTTCCTGATCGTTACATAGGGACTAACTGCTGGGTGAGATAGAGATTAGAACATCAAGCGAGGTCTGAGGCTGGAAAAGAAAATAAAAAAATTATAAAAAAAAACTACCATCAGTTTTCTTTCCTTTTTTTTGCAACTAGTTCATGTAGTAGTTCATACAGGAAAAATGGCAATATTCTAAATAAAGTGGTGCCTCGTATTGTTTATAGATTCTAAAACGTCAGTACCGCACTTGGTATCGTGCATTCTCACTTACTCTGCGCTTGTGCTATGTAAGGGCGAGGTCCGGGGTTAACTCCTGAATCGAGTACTATCTAAGACTGCGAAATCAACCATATCGGTACTTACCTCACTTGGTTCTCAATAAGGGGAAAACTTTAATATTATCAGCCTTTTGTCAGTATACTGTGAATGGATGGCGAGTCCATACTCAAAGTAAGTTAACCCAAATCCACTTCATTGTGATGCTCGATTTGGCCAAATCAAGTCGACAAAATCTAAGGGCAAAACTGAGTGGCAATGCTCAGTTTAAGAATATATCAGGACACCATTCAAAGCGAACACTTCCAATCAGACATTCGTGATGTCAACAATGAGTTCTCTACCTTACACAATGTGATGTTTTTGGTGGAATTTAGAAGCTCGGTTTCTTACCTGAAAAACAAAACACGCCGTATGGATAGCAACTCCCTGCAAATCATAAATAATATTTTCATTTCCATTCTAATTCTTTTGTCCTTGCCAAGATGACCTTGTAGTAATCAACGCAACTGACATTAATTATATGGAGAAAGAATGTGGAAAATGAGCAGTATCTGATGGTATCCCTTATACGTGTCCTCACTGAGCTTCCATACGTACAGCTTGTTGTCTTGATAGTCACCCATGTAGGCTATAGGGAAACATCACTGCTTAATGAAGCAATCAAGCATGAACATGTTATCCCTACCATGTGTTCTGTGTTTTGGAAAATGAAGATACCTTTATGCTTTTATTTTTCATTTCATTTTTATTAGATTATTGTTGCGTAACAACAGACACGAGAGGTTTTCATTTAGCATTTTATTTACCGACCTTTTAAGTGAGTGATTGATTGGCTCACAGGTTGAGTGAACATTGAGTATTTCACAATTTCAAAATGTTGGTTTGTGAATTCAAAGGCTTGTAAATGAGAGACTGCATGTTCTCCAGTGATCAAGATCATGTGAGTGATCGATTCAGGTTGAGCGAAAGGCAATATATGATTTAAAGCAAAGGACAACGACAGGAATTCGTTTGTGTATGACAAATAACATCATGTCTGCTGCTTGTTGAAGACGGGGTGTTCATACAAATAGTAAAAATGAAACAATCAAACAGACCAATGTACATGCTATTACCCTGTGTGGACGGCTGTCTCTCAGCTTTTGCCCGTTCAGATGGCCTATAGTTTCGACTGGATGTTGTTGACAATTGAAAATGCAGGCACAGTTATTACTGTGAGTCGATTTTCTGTGCTATAGCTTAAGGTAGGTGTGAGATAGGTACTTGGCTGATTTCGCATTTTTTAGGCTAAGATTTCTTTTGCATAATGAAGGCGTCATTATTTTCAAGTAAACAATTGCTCGATTGAGTTAGATAATTTACTCCGCAGCATATCACTAAAAAGATCTTTGCACACCTGTACCCATGATCGAAACCTACAGTACAGAACAGCAACATTTAGACGTAATGTCCTGAGTTAGGAGTAAGATAACAAGAAAAAGATATCAGAAGTGTTTCAAGGTGTTTTGTTATTGGTTGCAGGCGCCACGCCTGACAGTTCTGATTCGCCAACGGTAAAAGGGTGCCAATGATAAGGTCCTTGTTCATGCGACCAGCACCCTATTTACAGTGGTAGATGCCACTGAGAGAGTGGGCTTTAATTAATGGAATATCCAGACAAATGCATCCTCTAATAACAGTATTACTGTCACTTAACGTCCATTTTCTAAATGATATATACCAATCTGATTTACCCAGATAAGGGAGCGATGTCATTTCTGATAAACATGTATTGCAGGCGATTTGGTGCATAATCCCGAGCTCGCTGGTTCGAAACACGACTTGGCCTCAGCCAGTTTTCTGCGCTAGAATCAGTGCTATATCGCTAGTGTTACTAGTGTTAATGCAAGTTTTGATAAAACTATAGAATTAAGTAGGTATTACACAAATGCTATAGTGAAGCTGTCAATGGCTCTTTTTGTATAAACCATATCAGAGATGAACAGTTTGGGTCCTTACACGACAAACAAACAGCAACTGTATAAATTAGTACCATGCATACGTCACCCTAAACCCAGGCTAAAAGGATTTATTTCAAAAATGTGACACACGATCCGTTCCATCAATAGAAGCATGAAATTCAGGATATCCGGAATGAAGATGGTTTGGTGGAGGTTTAGTAGCACAATGCTGTCCCTATTGACATCCAAAGGCTTCAGTTTACATTGGTATTTGCATGACGTCAACATCCAGAAGCTGGCTTTGAACGCGTACATGCAGACTTAGTCTTACAATGGTCTGTCTTACATGCAGACTATAGGCTACTTATCGGACAACAAAGACCATAAAATAAAGGAATAAATAAATCAATAGCAAAGCAAAGCTATTATTCAACTTAACAAAGTGAAACGATGTACCGCTACGATAAGTAAGTAATATGAAACTGACCCCTAAAAAGTTACATGAACTTTCTGCATCCCATTAATATGTAGATTTTATATAAAGGCAATTTGCCTTTCAATATCTTCAGGCCAATTTACCTCTTCTAAACAAGCATCTCTTGTCTGGGTATATTTTAGAATGTCTTTTTACACACATGAGGACGTATTATTTTGAATAATGTTCAAGAAATGCTTTTCCACCGACGAACATAAAGTGGAGATGGTATGGGTGATGTAAAACCGACTCACAGAGGTCAGGTCTATTTTGGTTTCATATATCCAACTCCCTTTGCTAAACGAGCAGCTGACGCAAGCACAGCAAACGAAGGAGCAGGTTGGTAACATGGCATGGTAAAGCCTTTTTGTAAAGAAGAGAAGTTGTAATGGTGTTCAACAAAATGTGCGGACGCAGAACCTGCAAAATATGATATCATTATTTGTATATTTACTTAAGGTCAGGGTTTGACATTACATTACATACATAAGTAGGTCTGACCCATTTTGGCGGCCTCATGACTGATAGGACTGCACATATACCGTGTAGACCTTTGTATAGCTGTGTACAGCTGATATCCTGGCGGTAAACCTGTGCACAGAGAGGTAAGTTAACCTGGGGTTTCTGGCCGTGGTTGTTGGTGTGTGCTCAACCGGGAGGGTTAACAGGTATCCTGACGTCTAGACGCTGTTTTACAGAATTCCAGCCTTATATCCTTGATTTCGTCGGCACCATACATGAAGCGCTGTCCGGCGTCCTTTCCCCTAGCTGCACACGATTCCAGGACTAGGTCTGCAGCTGAATTCAACCCGTGACACAGTACTCACGCACCATGTACGTTATTGCCGCACTGGGAAAAATACTGTTTCTCAAAGATTACCTCGGTGAGATAAGCTGGAGATAGCAGCTGGACATAAAGTTTGAGACAGGAGACTGCAGCATAGAGAGTAAAACCATCGCAACAATGTCAATGTGAAGAAAAAACAGTGGTCAAGTCATACAACTCCAGACGGTGTCGGGCTGAGGAGTTGTCTCCAGTTCAATGCTGGCCTATAGTTTTAACGTGGACTCTTGTACAAGGCCGCCCGAAGGCCACACCCTTTAATGTCTTTGTGACAATGCCTAACTTTCGTAATCACCTGTCAGTCAGATTTCTAGTGCGGGACCAATGCACCATGTTTAGTTCCATGATAAGTTTCAAACAACACCAGTAATATTATCCTGTTCTTAACAAAATGTTTCTCGAATAGCCCTTTTGACGCGAGCAAAGTTTTTATCTTCATATGTGAACAATATGTTGGTATGAGATTTAACTACGTATATTTATCAAATCGTTTAGCAAATCCAGTATGTTCCGTGACGTTGGTTTACTTGTAATCAGTTTTCCAGCTTATGCATATACAGACCTATATATATATCTATATATCCCCTTCTGTTATGTTAAATTTTGCAACATTAGCACACGTATTTCATGACATATCTACCCTCGATTTAACATATGAGCTCCTTACGCTCACTTTCTGCCTGAAATGTCTTGACTCTCGGTCTGTGAGATATGGGACCACGATATAACTAATGTTTGAAGTCTTTTGAAGAACTATTGTTATATAACCCCGGGTACAAATTGCTGTTGATATCTCGTCCTGTAATTACAGGATTGTGAAGCTGCTGAGATCGTTGCTGAGGGCACCAGAGCTTTCCCTCGTACCTCTTCGCTCATCATCTGTTTTCACCAGACGTTGTGTAAGTCTGAGTAAACTACACCACAGAGGGCCAGAGACTGGTTCCCGTTACCTGTCCACCATGGCCTCCTCAGGTATGACATCTTCTGACATTCACAATCATGTGGGTTCAAGTAAGTTACTATAAGGTTAAAAATTTAGTGTCACTTGTTTAAATGTTTAGATGCTGGCCTTGATTTTCACTAATCATGAAGCTAGTTTTGGATATCTGGGCATAACAGTAGGCCAGTGCTGTCTCCAAATATTACGAGCTCTTGGAACAACAGGAAAACTGAACATGAATTTTCTCTGGTCGATTATGGTAATAAGTAGGTAAATGAGACAAAATTTCGCCCATGAACAATTTGTACATGTTTACTGATTCTGAGAGTTCAGAATGTAAGTTTCAGCACAAAAAGTAATATTGAATCACATTTATTTGCCTTAAATTTTAGGTCCTTTAACATAGCTCCAAAAATAAATACGCCACCAATTAATTTTCATTTTACGGTGAAAACGTCAACAAATGGATGCGAAGTAACAAAATTCTTGCAGGAAACATACCCCTTTGTACGAACAATATACAGACGGAGCAGTTTAAATGTTCAAACAGCACCCTGTTATTGGCTAGACTTTCAGATGGTTATACTTTGGGCAGGCTAATTCAGAATGCTGGAGAATTCCGGTATCTTGTGGCATTTCCTGAGAAGTAAACATCAAATAATCGTATGAAAGAGAATAGTTAGACTGTTAAGTAGTTTCAAAAATTCAAGATTTGGTCAGAACATTGAATGTGTCATTAAAACAAATTGTGTACTGAGGGTAAGTTAATGAAGGTTAAACTTTGCTGCAAATTCTGTCTTTTTAATTATTTTATTTATTTGATTCGTGTTTTACGCCGTGGTCAAGAATCTTTCACTTATACCAGCATTACGATTGGGGTAAGGGGGAAACAAGAAAGAGCCTGTGGGAAACCCACGACCATTCACAGGCGTCTGGCAGACCTTCCCACATAAGACACTCAGAGGAAGCCAACATGAGCTGCACATGAGAGGCATCTGGATAATTACGTTGCACTTGCGCGCTAGCCCCCTGTGCCACAGTGGCCGCGTCCTTTTAATTATTAAACTCATTGTATGTATTCTAGTATTTTGTTGGGCAGACAACCCGTTCGGAGAAGGGACAGACACAAGGCGATTCCTGGATGACCTGTACAAGTTGATTACGGACGAGGCTCTGGCCAAAGGTTGTGATGTGAACACACGGGTCGTGGACTTCCAGTTTCCAGAAGAACTTAGTGTCGGTATAGATATGTGTGCAAAAGAAACAAAAGAATTCTTGCTTAGGGCGTAAAACACCAATGAAATAAATAAAAAAAGAAACAAATAATCTGAGACTGAAGCTAGTATGGCTAGTCATTCAAGGAATTAATGGTTAAATTCCTGGGCATAGTCCAAAGAGCTTTTTCTCACATAAGTGAAACTTTAAACCTTTGTAGTAATGCTGATTTTTTTTTTTTTTTTTTGGCATTCAAGTTGAAAGCTTGACACATTTGTGTTTAGGAAACCAGAAATAAACTCTTAAATCGCAACTGAAATTTTAACTTTTCTCAAAATAGACTGTAGACTCGTCCAGGAATGCCTTTTTCTGACCTGTAGAAACATAGGATAAAAATCTCGAATCCTCTAACGTCTGTCGGTTTGGTAAACCAGATATCATGGTTGCTGAAGTCTTCTACGTTACTTAGAGAATATATATCACCACGGCATCCAGTATTTCTTGATAGTTAACAAATATTTCATCGAGGGCATTATCTCTTGAAATGTGATATAAAATTGCCAGTAGGGTTGTCAGTAGGTTGTCAGAAGGCTACTCATCTGTAACATTTTGTTTGTAGAAACTCATAGACACAGAAATCAAAAATGAACCAGAAAGTCATGACAAACTGCTAGAGCTGGCAAGACAGATCATCCAGTACAGCGTCAAGACGGGTAAGTCTAAAGCTGACGTCATTCTTTGTGGTTTCGGCATGTTAATTGCATGTCTCTGCAGAGTATACTGGAATGGCTGACTTGTTTAACATAATAACTTAAACAGGTACTGGTGTGTTTTTGTTTTGTTTTGTTTGTTTTGTTTTCGATTTTTGAATTTACTTCTAGCATTGGAACATGTTTCAGCCGACATATCAAATATGTACAAAATCATCACATGGCCATGACGTAATTCTTCGCATTGTCTTCATTTTTAAAAATTTATTTTGAAAGAGAAAAAATGTCTCAACCAGGGATTAAGCGGTATTTACATGCTTTTTATGACGATGCATAATGAAAATGTAAGTCTTGAATTTCAGGAAACCCACGTTTTTTCAATCAGCAATTTGGCGGCCTCAACCCTTACAGCTTGGCGGGTTCCTGGTTAACGGACTCTCTCAATACAAACCTGTAAGTGTAGAAATATATGTCTCCAGACAGTGAGATATCGCGTTGTCGTGTCACTGCAGCAAGGGTTTGCTTGCTCTGTAAAGGTTGTTATTGGAAAATATGAAGATTAGTGATGAGGACATGCGTTTACTGAGCAAGGTATAAACCTAAAGAATTCCAAGCGAACCTATTATTTCATTCTTTGGTTGCAAAATGTTTTAAACCATGTCTAAGGCCTGAAATGTTTTCTCCCACTTTGTGGGATGCCTTGAGATATTTATGAATGTCTCTCGCCTTGACCACAGAAGTATTATCTGATTTGTGCATATCCATAAATCTAATACTGGCTGAAACGGTGGATTTATACGTTGCGATTCCATATGTATCTCAGTGTTTTGGCTTTTTATTCTTCGTCATGAATGGAAGTTGGCACATGTCTTCATCGTAATAATTTATAGAATATGGCGTGCGATATTTTCTTTTGATTTGTTCATTTAAACCAACTGTATACCCGCTTTGGTCAAATTATAGCAGTCAAAATTCCAGATTTTTTGTGAACCCCTTATTGTCATCAAGAGAGACTTGATACAGACAATTAGAAGAAAACGTAGCAAACTAAGTTCAAGGTCCGTGATGTTCTTCTAATTCTGCCGATTGGACCTTAATTTAATGTGCAGATTACCAATAATTTTCGAAGATTTCCCCCCTGAATTCAGTATTTCTAATGAGTTGAAACTTTACATGTCTCTCTCATAATATGTCACTACAGCTGAAGCGTGTGTTTGCTGTGATCACCCTCAGCCTTCCCGGACTTCCCGGCCGATGTGATCGATGTATATCGCAGGTCAATGGTATTGAATCCATACTGAATGAATGTTGCTTTAGAAACTTGTGTTAGTGTTCGTTTTTGATGTCAGCATTGTATTTTGCGATTTGAGTGATACGGAAATGTCCACAGGAAACATCACTGGTAGGTCATAAAGGAATCTTTTATCCGAGGCCTTGGACCTACATGAGCTTCAAAAATACAATGATGACTGTGATGCACAAGGATGTGTGAAGGAGATACGCCTAAAAGTCGAATTACAACATATCTCTGTTGCAGTCACACCTTCGAGGTAGCCCCGGCATTTGTCCTACTGGAGAAGTCTATTTTCCGGAAACTGAGTGGTCTTGTGGGGTTTCTACAAGGCGATGGTGTGTTCTGTCCAGGTAAGGTTGTGGGTTCTGCGTAAGGCAATGGTGTGTTCTGTTCAGGTATGGTTGTGAGATTTGAACAAGACGATGGTATGTTTTGAGGTTCAGCACAAGACGATGGTGTATTCTGTTCAGGTAAGGTTGTGGGTTTTGCATAAGGCGATGGTGGGTTGTGTCCATGTAAGGTTGTGGGTTTGTACAAGGCGATGTTGCGTTCTGTCCAGGTTAAGTTGTAGGTTTGTACAAGGAGATAGAGTGTTCTGTCCAGGTAAGGTTGTGGGTTTGCACAAGGCGATGTTGTGTTCTGTGCAGGTTAAGTTGTAGGTTTGTACAAGGAGATAGAGTGTTCTGTCCAGGTAAGGTTGTGGGTTTGCACAAGGCGATGTTGTGTTCTGTGCAGGTTAAGTTGTAGGTTTGTACAAGGAGATAGAGTGTTCTGTCAAGGCAAGGTTGTGGGTTTGTGCAAGGCGATAGAGTGTTCTGTCCAGATTAAGTTGTAGGTTTGTACAAGGCGATGTTACGGTCTGTGCAGGTTAAGTTGTAGGTTTGTGCAAGGCGACAGAGTGTTCTGTGCAGGTTAAGTTGTAGGTTTGTACAAGGCGACAGAGTGTTCTGTCCAGGTGAGGTTTTGGGTTTTGTACATGGCGATTTGTACATGTATGTCAGTAAGTTCTCCAACTGTAAAATACTGACCGCTGTTGTAATATTCTATAGCACGGCCTAAAACAACGAAAAAAAAATAAATCAAAACATTTGTACTAAATGAAATGCCATTTTGAAATTGTCATACAAAATGTACACACGACTCAAGAAACTGGTGCACAACACAAATACCATTAGATGACGTATTCTTGAGCTGATTTCCTGCGTTCCTGGGTGGTTCCTAGTTTAGATGTAAGTTAGTAAGCTCCTGAAATGGCCAACCTGATCAAAAGATAGCATACGACAAGGCTTAACGACAGACCTCTGCACTTTACTATTGTTACACTAGGTGGATCGTTTGCCGTGTTTATGGCTATGCATCTAGCCAGGTATAGACGGTTTCCAGAGCTGAAGAAGACAGGAATGATGGCTTCCCCGAAACTTGTTCTGTTTGCCTCGCAAGAAGTAAGTGTCACAAGCTTAACAAGCAATAGATCAACTATCCGATGTCGGGAAGAACAGATATCTCAGTATTGAGCTAGAGATATTGAAATTATAAAACGGAGCCTCACTTACTTCCATGATTAAGGCACTGGCTCGCTAAGATCATCAGGCACAAATGAGGTTGTGTGTTCGAATCCCGCTCTCGCTGATCTGGTGGTTCGCTCCGTGCGCTCCTGTTTATTCCATCCATAAACCTGACAGAGATCATATAAGTGAAAAAATTCTTCAACACTGGCATAAACACCAATCAAATAAATACATCAAACTATAAAATGAATTCATTGAAAAAAGAAATGCCTTTATCGCAATCTTGGTGTAGTTGTGAGCTATGAACAAAAATGTTTGTTCAGGGTGCAGCACGTAATCTTTCATCACAAGCATATTTTCAAACTCTCTAGGTACATTATTCCGTGAAGAAAGGAGCTGGGTTTCTAGGATTTGGCACTGACAATGTTATCTCGATCAAGTCAGACGACCAAGGCAAAATGCTTCCTACTGATTTTGAAGACAAAGTCTTACAGGCTAAAGAACGGGTAGGTACTGTATGTATATCACTAACATTTGTACGCGTATTTCTTCCTGATACTAGCCAGTACACCCAGTAAAACTGCCTCACACCTCCCTGCTTGACGAATACTGTCAAATACCAATGGTCCCAAGATTACTTGATGGAAGTTCAGGGCCTTAGTACTGCTTTACAGGGAACAGTAGATTTTGGTTATCTTAAATACCTTACTACTTACTATCATTCATGTTAACATTGTGAGACAGATAAAGATGATGCCAAATTCCGGTAGAGGTATGTATACGATATGTATACTGTTTGTGTTACTGCAGGGTGAGGTGCCACTGTTTGTAATGGCGACCAGTGGTTCGACGGTCCTGGGCTGCTTCGATCCTCTACACGCTGTAGCGGACATCTGTCAGAGACATGGTATCTGGATGCACACTGATGTGAGTAGACCAATGCTATAAATTGCTGTATTAAATAAAATGTAACTAAAAGAATGGTGTACAACTACTTTCGCTACTAACCCATTCGCAGTTTCTGCAGCCCAACAGACAATGCCCAGTTTATAAATGCGAAAAAAGTGTTATCTCAACATATGGGTAAACTTTAAGCGTACAGTAAACTTCAATTAAATGTGCCCCCACCTCTACCCTGTACTTGTCTTAGGCGTAAATAATGACAAACCATGAAGGTGTGGCTATAGTCTGTAATATACTGTAGGCTTCTGATCGAATTTACATTGAATGCTCCTCACTATTATGGGTATTAACAGAAGAACGTTAATAGCGACTGTTACATCAGTGATCCACTTACAATTTTTTCTCCAACAGGCATGTTGGGGTGGAACAGCCTTGTTGTCTGCAAAACACAAACATCTGCTGGATGGAATTCATAGGTTATTTCCAAAAGTATTTGTTGTTTGCATCGTGTTGTTTGCATTACAGTAAAATTATTTTTACAGTATATCATGTATATGACAAAGTAGCTTCTATTTAAGAAAGATTGTTCCTAAAATCTGAATCAGCATGATATCAATAATCCGATACTTTCCGACAAATGAAATCAGTTAATTTTTGGAGAGTGTGACTGCTGTTTACGCGAAGAATACATTCTACCATATTGTAATCTGAAAACAATTTTTCCGCAAATTTGACATTTAAGTTCTCCATCTGATGTCCAAATTATTTTGAATGCACCACACAGTAAAATGTGCTCATTTATTCCATATACAGATGCTTTCATTCGAATGTCAAATTTATGCACTTTCTATGTACAGATCCGACTCTGTGTCTTGGAATTTTCATAAAATGGGCGGGGCTTTGCTCCAGTGCTCCGCATTTATCGTGAAGGAAATGGTAAGGACAATGTACTTTTCCTAATAAAAAATTGGTGTTTTACGCCCTACTCAAGAATATTTCAGTTATACACGACGGCGGCTAGCACGCCAATCAACTGGGAGCGAAGTTCCCATAGGAAAGGGAAAGGTTATGAAGAGCGATTTCAACAAACGTCATCAGGCTGTTGGCGAAAAATGACATCACTGGTTATGTCAGAATGTGTTGCAGTATTCTTGAATGGTGTGATTTGTTTCTAATCTGTTGTTATCGTTGTTTCCAGGATGATTTTGGTTCTGTTATTGTTGTTATTCCCAGGATCTTCTACGGGACAGCAATGCGTTATCTGCCACTTATCTGTTCCAAAAAGACAAGTTTTATGATATATCGTATGATATAGGTGAGTTAATTCATTAAACATGGCAGTATCTTTCATACAACCGTGTGGTTTTATACATTACATCACTTGACCTTTACAAAATGTGAAGACTGACCACAAGACAGTGATTCTGTCAAAAATATTATGTGAAAACTAGCGTGCACGGCCCCCCGTGCATGAATTATGTGCCAACCCGAGCAGGCAAGCATCTGTTTGTATAACGATGACGGCTTTTCAAGTTCGGGCTGGAGTGGGTTCACCTAGTCGATTGATCAAGGCAGAAAACAGTCATAAACGTGTAGCGATACACGGAGTGTCCGGCTTGATATAATGAAGTCAGGTTATACCGGACTGAGACCATACGATCTTACAAATGCCAAAATTTCAGCGACTGCTACTTTATGCTCCCCTCTGTATAAAAGCATTGAATTCGATCAATTTAGAGGCATCTATTTGATAAACTAATTGTGATAATGGGACACATTCTCTTTTCTTTCACTTTGCTTCATTAGGGGCAAAGCTAAATGGGAATCACATTGCCAGAACTGTAGGCTTACACTACATGCAATTTGCATGGCTTTAAATCATAAAAAGCAACTAAGAAATCAGGACTGTGTTGTAATTTATATCGGTTCTCACGCAGAAGTCATGGCCTCAAAGATATTGCGGAAAATCGGCATGAACCCACGGCAAATCTTCGCCATCAGATTCCAACGTATTCGCCTTCTGTGAATGACTTTATGACTTTTCATGGCAGGCACGGATGGAAAGTAAATAATGTAGATACAGGATGGGCTTTCATCCAATTGTATGGCTGTCAGCGCGGGCCAGAACAGGTAGTGCGGCACTTCGTTGTTGTTTCGGATGTACACCAGCTTCAAAAGTGCTTTAATTTACGTTTCATGACAAGTATGGAGATGTGATACATATCATTTTGTAGAGTTTCTAGTGTTATATGTCACTGAAGAAACAATAGGCGAATTTATAGAAGGCCAAAATAACGCGACTAAATAAAAAGAACGGACTTCAATCAGTACAACAGCGCGTATCGTATGTAAACATTTACATTTTTTTCGTAGATGACCCCACTCCCCCCTGTACGCCCCTTGTACATGATGCACACACACCGCTTTCCTCCTATGAACGTACGTTCTATATGGATAGCCCTTTTACTGGAATATATAGGCCTACATGTACATCGAAATAAAAACCAAAGTGTTATTACTTTATTTATTTGCTGTCTAATTCCCAATCAGAATTTCCTTTACTTAAAAGACGGATTACACCGGAACTACTAACCTGTGACCAGTTCCAATCGAACTTTCCCACATCTGAAGCACAGAACACCTTATCAGTGTGAGACACGTGGTGTTCAACTAGCGTTCGATTGCGCAAATGGCTACAAGAGCATAGTCGATTGCCTATTGTCACGAAAGTCCCAAGAACAGTGCAGGGTGGAAGCCACATGTTCCATGCTCTATGTTAACGATTGAAAAACAATCATCTTATCAACTCAAGCTTAGCACGACCTGCTCACATCGTTTCTTGCATTAATATGCACTACCTGGCTTATTTTTAACGCCAGCTTTTTGAAGAGAGAGTCATGTGTAATTTTGAAGAAATTAAAACAGCCTCCGTGTATGACTTATCAATGACAGGTTCGCATCGTACTAATTCAGACGTCTGTCCTGTTCCCCGCGAACACTCAGATGATATGTTTGAAGTTTTGGATTTCCTAGGAGTGGATATTGACCATGTAGCAAGTATCCACCTTCTGGGTGATTTGTTGACAGGGGACAAAACTGTCCAGTGTGGGAGGAAGGTGGACGTGGTCAAGCTGTGGTTCATGTGGAAGGCTCTAGGAGATCGGGGAATGGAGAGCAGAGTGGACAAGTTATTTGAAACCAGTCAGTATTTCACGGAGAGAGTGCAACAAACAGAGGGATTCCGACTTGTCATCCCAAAGGTAAGAAATACCTATAGGATTGAGACTTTAATACATTAATTAATAAGGGCGCGTTAATCGACTAAGTGTTGTGCCGGGCGTGTTTCACTAAAGGAGGCAAGTTGCAACTCACACAGCTCTAAACATAAAACTTACTACATACATGTACGAATGTTCCACAGACTCATATTACTAATGTATTATTATGTGTGGGCTGGATATTTAATTACCAGCCATCCATGAAAGACTGTCAATGGCGTACAATGACGTACGTTTCAACTCAGAATGTTGTTGATACTTTCAAGTCTACAGCTTTCAAATTAATTCTCATCAAGCTTGAGCTAGACTTGAACTTACAGCGACCGCATTGGTGTGAGGCTACTGGGTCATTGTGTTGCGTTAGCGCGCTAACCGACTCAGCACCACGGAGCCCCCCCGCCCCGGTCTAAATAAGTTCTGGTAGTATGGTGAAGACTCCCAGTCATACAGGAGTAACAAAAACAGAAATATCAGGGAAAGAGTACTGCTATTATAATCCAAGAAGAAGCAATATACAAGTTTTTTTTTCTTTATAACTCCAGTTTGAGTGCACAAACGTGTGCTTCTGGTACATTCCTCCCAGCTTGCGCGGTCAACCGGAAACTCCAGAATGGTGGGAAAAACTGAGCAAGGTTTGTGTATGATTATGATTGTATAAGTTCAAGGTCATCTTAACTGAACCACTCGGTATTTGTAAACGTGTAGAATTTCATTTTCATTCGGAATTTCACAACTGATTTCTTCTTCAAAGAATTTCAACGAAGCCGAAATGAAATGATTAGAACACATTAACGTTACTTTCAGGTGAAACAAAATGCTGGATCAAAATTAACAAATATGCATTGATTTCCTGGATCAACATTAAGCCTTTGCTTCCAGGGTACGAAGGTGCCGGTGAAAATGATGGCTTACTTGTTCAGAGGATATAATCACTTTGAAACATATCCTTGTGAATGAAATATGCTGATGCTGACGTGGTGTGTTAAACAGGTAGCGCCAGTAATCAAGGAACGCATGGTGAAGGATGGATCTATGATGATCGGCTACAATCCGCTACTACATAAAGGCTTTGTCAACTTCTTCAGGATTGTCTTTGTTAACGAAAGACAGACAAAAGAACTCGCTGATTTTGTCTTGGAAGAGATATCCCGCTTGGGCAAGGACCTGTAGAACGGACTTTTGTACCCTGGGAAGATGTTTAGAACCTGGAATGTCCAAAACGGCCAAAAAAATACTCAGATTCCTGATGTATTTATCCCAATCTTAACAGATTTGTTTAAAACTGACCCATGTACTGTTACAAATGTTCTTCTACTACTTAAATAAACGGTCAAAGTCAATCTCCTCTTGGTGCTTGTTTTCCTCCAAAACCAATCTGCTAAGTTAATTTGTATGACACACCTTTAATTTGGTGTAGGCATACAGACTCCGACAAAATGGGCAATCAAGACAACTTTTAACGGCTTACAACCAAGATATCAAATGTTTCACCTGAAATATCTCATCTCATGGTTGTTGAAGCAAATCTGTCTAATTCCACACGAGCTTGTATACAAATGAAGACATGACCACAGTCTATTTTGTACAATGAGGCAGTTTTTACTGTGATGCTCAATGAGGTCTTTGTACAACAGCAAATTTAAAATGTACAGAATATCTACATCCAATGACAAACATGATGAGAAATTCCTTGCTAAAACAAAAGATCGGTTACAGCTGACAACAGCTCACTTAAAACGGTTCAAAGAAAGCTCCCTGTTTAGACTTATCTCTCCTTAAAATGTATAAATTTTTTATCTGCTAAAAACACCACCTTTCATGCAAATGGTGACCAGTGTTACAAGTCTGGTTTTATGGTCTTCTTCTACACACATCCAGCTCACACCTGAAATAAGGTTACTCTGCACAAACTGCTTCTGGCTGGAGAACACATAAATTTTTCACTCTCAATAGTTTGCAATAGTCACATGACATGCTTTTAGTCTGCTGTAATCCACTGAATAAACCAGCTGGACAATGTTTCAGTATTCTGATGTACAAAGAATATTCAGCAAAATAGGTATACTGTTTTGGCACAATCCTAACCTACATGTACAGGTATGTGATGAACCAACAGATGCAGCTGTGAGTGGTTTAAGCAGAGTATGCTCTGTGATTATGGAGTTTACTTCTGTAGTAAGTGATGAAGAACAGCAATAAATGGAAAGGCGATCAATGGTTTTGGTCTAAATTCTTTTCAAGTGTACATGTAATTCACGTCAATGATCCTAAGCTATAGTTCGTATCCTTATTAATTTTACACAAGCTGATGAAACAATGCAGAGAGTAGGTGTCTGGATTCAATATATATCATATGTATACTGACATACATACATGCACACAGCAATTCACCAGAACTACCAGGCCAATGAGCTGGTGTAAAATGCTACCTTATCCACTTCATATACTTATCATATTGCCACTTGTACATGTACAATGAATGCTGCTGTGCAACAATCATGGTTACACGACAATAACTTAAAACAAAATCATAAACAACACTGAGATACAATTACCACCCTCTTGGGTGAAAACAATGTATGTGTACCTCAAATAAATACATGAGTTTAATTAAAAAAAAAAAAATGTGAAGCTGTACCTATTTTGGCCAGAGTCCATCAAAGGTGGAGAAAGCTCGATCAGTGTTTTGATCACCTTGTGGCTGTACATCATTGGAGCTGCACACGAAGATACTGAATGACACATAAACAATTACACACTGTGGACCCACAGGCAGCAGGGCTTTTTGTACCAGCCAAGGCTGGTTTTATGCCTACAAGCTGACACCACAATCGGTATGTGGATATACTCTGCCATGGGTAGTAGTTTGGTAAGGGTAACAGAATACAAAGTATGGGTTAAAAACTGAACACAATCTATCAGATATACAATGAGAAGCTGTACAGATGTGATGGAAACATGAAAATATATACAAGCAATGTATGTAAGTATAATGTCAATAATCACTGCCATGAATGAAATCTAGCTCTGACAAGACATGCAAAATTGTGCGGAAGTAAACTTTGATCCTAAACATGCACGTAGGTCCCATTTACATGAAAATTATACGACCAAAAGCAATAATGAGGCGTTATTGGGTAAAAACCTGGTGTATGTAACGATGGTTATTACCATGAAGAAAACTGATCAGCTATGGTGTGATAGCACTGGAGCATTTGCCCACCAATGGATCCGCTGAAGTGGAGAAACTGGTAGAGCATCAGCTGTTTTGTGTGGAAGTGCAGTAGATAACACCAAATTGTACAGACTCATGACACCAACTATGTGTTTACCATGTGTTAAGTATACATGCAGTAATATTCTCAACTGACTGATCTTTAGAGTAGGAGAGGGGAGACTCTTACAGAATATAATACTGGTTCAGAGGAGATTTGCTAACCCAAAACAGGTTTTTGCCTGACCTAGTCCAGTGAGGCTATGATATCCTTGACCACATCTGCATGGACTGTCCTAATATTACTGTCAGATGTGTGACCTATGAAATCATTTATACAATTGCACCATTTAATGTATACATTTTAATGAGCACTGAATATTCCACTTTCCTCTGGGTCAAAACAATTTGCCCACAACAAAGACATTCCGTTCAATTATACATAGGCGTATATCCTGAAAAGATGATCAAGAAAGTAATGAAATGGGTTATAAATTCACTGGTGTCATATACAAGTACACAAAGCAACACAGAGGAAGCATGTGAGTCTTACTGTGAGGGTCATGAGGTATGGCAAAGTATTTCGCAATAAATGAATATCATTATTACTATGTTCTTCAGTATCACCCAAAGCAAATGTAAAATCTGTTCTCATTTTGACCATGAAAAGTGTACAGAAAAATTTGTCCATAAATTTCTAAATTTTATTGGTTGATTTTGACAACAGATTATAGTACAGATTTGACACAATTCATTGTGGGGACTGAGATTCAGAATAAAGCGACATCTCAGGACAATGAGGAAATCCCAGCGAGAGGACATCTCTGAAGCTCCATGTGCATGTCCAAACTACTACATTGGCAATGTTCCATTAGATGTACATTATTGGCTTCCCCTGGGCCATACACACACAATACAATCCCACCGTGGGTAAGCTGGAATCATATCACTTACCACACAGATGTAGCTGACCATTATTGTACCCTACAGCAAACTGTTCACAATAAGGACGTTTCATCACAGCAGAAACTTCTTCAACTGGCAAAGTCCTATCTGGACACTTGTTGGGAACAGTCTTGAGTTTAACTCAAGTCTGCACCAGGATCTGCACACATGCTTTATAGATTATGGGACTATTAACAACATGGAAGCAGTGAGTGTCTGAATGACCCGATACAGCAGAGCAAATACACATGATGCCCTCAAATTCAGGCTTGGTACACCAAAATAAAAAGAATGTCTAAATCACGCTAGCGGGAAGTTTTTCAAAGACATCATTTTTGCCGGGTGCTGGCTGTGAGCTTCCCCTCCTGCGGGGTAGAGTGGGGTTCTCAGGACAGCCATGGTTTACTAACATGTCCATACAGTCTGTTGCTCCGGAGCTCTTTGCATACCACAGAGCATTCCTTCCTTCATGGTCTAGAACCTTCACATTGGCTGAATACTGAAACAACACAAAAGCAAAACATACTGAAGGTTGCTCAATATTAGCAAAGATGTACAAAGGTAAAAATATTGACAAATGTACTAATATAATGTTCAACACGAAGCAACCAACATCTGAAGAAAATTCCTCAAATATATGCACTGACTTCCCAATTGAACTCAGAATAAAATAAATCAGTAAAATAAAAATTGTCAGTGTCTTAAAAAGATTTTCAAATTGTCTTGAATCCTTTACACCATGTGAAAGACAGACAGTTAGTCTCCCTCCTGTTCTGGTAGACTCTTCCCAATACACAGACTATCCATTAGAAACGTACCCATAGTAAAAGCTGAACAAACACCACATTGCCCAATGCTGCAGCTATGTGCAGGGCTGTTCTGCCATCATCTTTGTTGTATGGAGCATTAATATCGTCAGGACAGGCATGGGCCAGTAAAAGGATTATATTTCTTATATCTTCTCGCACCAGAGCATCTATTAATTGCTGCAAAACACAGAAAACAGTTTGATTATACTTAAGACAAGGCTCAGACAAGGAATATGTTTTTAGATTACACAACACAGATTACATTAGCACATGTGCTATGGTTTCACTTTTGTAATGATTGTTTACAATAATATAATGTTGATTTCACAGTGCATTCGAGGAACTCTTAATTTAGAAGCTATGTCATTAGTTGAACTCATAAAGTTAGCACTGAAAGCTGCTACAGAGAATAACATAGCAAATCCTAATATTTTCTAAAGAGTTTACTGCAAATCATAATGCTTCTCAACTAACCCAACATGAAAGGTTTACTGCTGTCCCTACACACTGCAAACATTAACAAGACCAACTCAGCCTTACCTGGTTCAGGGGTATATCTACATAGGGAGGTGGAGGTAAAAACTCCTTCTGATCATACTTCGTTCTCACCCACCGCTCTTTCTCTTCTCTGAAATAAAACAAAGATAATGAATTTTATCCAAGTTTGTTTTTAACACTTTGCATGATGTCACAATGATATTTTCACAGACCTAATCTCTGTTAAAGGTGTTACCATTAAATGGCTTTCATTTATGTGATCAAAAAGGAAATAGAAGTCATTTTAAGTGCGGTACTATGACAGATACTTTTCAATCAGCCTAATGACATCTGTTCTACTGGATGATGATAACAGCACAATAATCAGAAGCTGCTTGACTTGTTTTCAGACAAACAGACACACCTTGGTGATGCTGGATTGGGTTTCGTTCTTCCCTTTGTGTTCGCTTCCCACACACTGTTGGCAATACTGTTTCCTATTGAAGTCATAACTGCCACAAGGTCAGGCCTAAAAAGTAAAAAAAAAGTCTAGTTAGTAAAAGTCTTGAACTTAGCAACAAATTGTGTCATACTTACACCGGAAGACGTAACAGAAGAGGATGTCATAAATTTATGTTGTTTTCTTTTTTTTAACACAGAAGTATGCAATAAATGTTTCTTCACCAGCACAAGAGGCACACTTGCAGAAACTGTCAGGAAAACTTTTCATACCACAGTCAAGAAGAATGTTGATACTTTAAAACAGGAAAGCTTATGCAATGTGAAAACTTACGGCCATTCATCCAAATCAAGGGAGCGAACTCTTGTCAGATGGGTGCCAAGATTTCTATGTATTCCTGAGCATTCTATACAGAGTAAAGCACCTAAGTTTATACTGGCCCAGTCAGGGTCTGAAAAAGTGAAAAAAAAATACTACTAAAACACCTATATACATGTATTATTTTAAGATGGGAATGAATATACATGAATCCCTTCTATATTCTCTATTTCAATGAAAACATATATTTATTGTTCCTTTTTTTAAAGATATTATTATTATTTCTGCCAGGTGTTTAAAAGTTTATTTCTGAACTCATGAAACGCTGACGAAATATTTTGATTTGATTGTTATTGAGCATCATCTAAGGAATTTTCAACTTACTGGGAGCTCCACAATCTACACACGTGTTATTCCCTCGCACGTTTCTGATGGCTTGCACACCAGCTGGGTCTGTAAGTGTATTACTGCGACTCTGAAGAGAAAACACAGAATACAATACACCTTTTATTTCCTGTATGGGACTCCCGTATGTATGACACTCAAACAAGCAAATAAATGATACAATACTAGCCCAAAAGACTTTTGCACCACAGTAAGGATAAACATAGAACAGGTGTATAAGTACTATCAAATCCAGTCAACATTAACAATTTCTATCTTAATCACATAATTAACTCTGAAGTTAACAATCAACTTCAAACAGAATTCATAAATGTACATTACTTACTTTCGATTTACTACTTTCATTAGCCTGTAAACTTGATAAGATTTGCTGTTCTATCATTTGGACCCAATCATCCCGTTCCTAAAAAGAAAATGGCCTCAAAGACTGATACATTTTTTAATACAGGAATAACATTATCATGATTTTATACTATATTCATCTTTGTTGTAGAAATATCACCAATGCAGTTTATCACATGGCTTAAAGCCAGGTCAAGAAGAATACTTCCAGAAAAGGAAAGAATGAGTGAGACTGTGGAAAAAAAACACTGATGCTGAAATTTGTATACATCTAACATCATTTCCTTACGACAAGACAGGCACAACTCCACATTTAACAAATACATTTAAGGCAAATAATAACAGCTGCCATTTCTTAATCCTATCATTCCAATTGTTCATGATGCCGAAAACTGGTATCCCAAATATATTACCTCATTGCTCTGAGCTTCAAAATGCCACTGTTTGTTGTCCAGTGATACAATAATAAACTCATAACCATCAGAATCTGAAAATATACAAAGCAATGGAAGAATACAAAAGTGCAGGTGTGTACTAAATGTAGATATATATTTTCATGCCCAAAAAGCTGCACTTGCCATGAAAGCCATATATGTAGCTCAGCAATCGTCAATGGTATCAATCTGCTACATCCTCAGGGATGTCGCGGAGAAAGGAATTTATAGACGCTGGCTTTACACTACTCTCACCAGTGGACAAGCTGGAACACTGGAACCTGTGCTACACAGGTGGACTTGTTCTGGCTAAGACTAAGCAAGGAAATCATTGCACAGATATTCACCAATAAACATGTTTCAGGTGTCATGTTGGAATCATGCTATGTATACCCTATATCAGGAAAATGCATGTGTATCAACTATTAATTACAAACACAGGCTGAGACAGAGTTTTTGTTCTTTTTGACATCACCTCCGGCCTCCATGATCTTTGCAATGTATGAGACATTTGTACAAAATTTGCCGGTGGTGGCAGTGATGCAAAGACAGCCGAGCATGTGCTGAAAGAACCTTTGCTTCTAATATGATTATAAGATGAGTGCGTGTGTACTATTTAACTCAGAAAACTCACTTCAATAATGTTAGAGATAAGTATAATCACATCATGGCTAAAAATTTCTCACTTCTTAACATTGTTTCCTATACATACAAACAGAGCATTCCACATGAAATTGGTTGACAGCTCCAGACCAATACTGTTGTTTAACTCACCTTCCCCAGCTGCTGTATCAATGTTTTTCAGTCCCCCACTTTTGGCTCTTCTGTGCCGTTTCTTAACGTTGGGAGTTTCTATCTTGGCACTATTCACTCCTTTTTTATCAAATGAGTTATCCAAGCCATTGGGAATTCCTGTAACACCAGAAATTTCACAACATTTTATTTCTGGAAATGCCTGCTTAACTTGTACTTTGCTTTACACAGACATTCGGGTTGTGACAACCACACACTGATAAAAAGCCTCTACCTTATCAACACTGTACTAACCATTACAGCTTTATATCAACTCACAATAGATTAGTGATTAGGGTGGAGAGTGGATAAGGGAGGCCTTATACAACTGTGACTTTCTCATCATACAATTTTCATCTGACACACAAGGCTCACAAGACTCCTACTCACAACCATGACACACAAGGCTCACAAGACTCCTACTCACATCCATGACACACAAGGCTCACGAGACTCCTACTCACAACCATGACACACAAGAAGTAATGGACATGCAGCAATGTATCACACAAAAGGAGGAAAAATACTGTCACCAGGATGATTTCTTACAAAACGGTAAGGGCTTTACACTGATATGCATTCACAGATGACACAGCACTGAGCAAGACAGTAACTTGATAAAATTTGACAACTATCAACAATATTAACAAGTTCACTTTACAGATGGAGAAGAACTGGTACATACAGTTTAAATTCTTTTTCCATAAATGAGTAACGTAACCCCTCCAAATTTAGTTGTAGGAAAAGTTTATTGTATATTTCTCTGACAAAAGGATGCATCAAACTATCTCACATGAGAATGAAGCAAATGATGACACTGAACTCTTTTGCACACAATGTAAATTGGTAGCTTTAATGCAGTGTAAAATAAGAAAAACCTTCCATGACAAAAAGTCACATTCCAGAAGTGAGATGACAGATTTTGTGAGAAATAATATCTTTATCTTAAAGTAGCCAGTGTTGTATCATCAAAAGACAAAGACAGCAGCTCAGAGCAGCATTCACTATTTAGCACATTTCTCTTTTATTGACTGTTTTGTATTAGTTTAAAGTTGCTCTTCATATATTTGTTTTTAATTTCAGAATATCAAGCAAAATTTCACTGGCTGAAAACAATAAACTGTTATATTTGAAAATCAACTTCAATATCTCTAGTGTAGGCAAAGAAAACACAACACTATTGTCTGATATCGATATGCTGTTCCATGATATCAAACAGATTTGATACATTTCTTGGCAAAAAATCAAAGAGTTCATTTTTAATGCATTTATGCCACACTCAAGAAGATTTCATTTACAGGTACATCAATAAGGTAGATGCTGCAGTCAGGTCTGTGTGAAGAAGAGGTAAATGACAATAGTCCAATCAACAGGAGCCACAGGTAACAATGGCACTCATTTCTTGTTCAAGATCTCGTAATGTTTTGTCACAAGTTCCAAGGACATTAAAACAATGACTTGTGATTGATGTAGATATTCTGTTAAGAATAACAGTTTTAAACACTTGAATGCCAATATCAGTTTGGCACAAAGGAACAGTAATTTGACAACGTATAAAAGAGTATCTTAATATAAGCTGATCTACCAACTTCCCTGCTGACAAGTTTCACAGGCTGCATGCTACGCACATTCACCTAAGTTAATCTTAATGGTGTGATGACAGAGCAGAGCGGGGGCCATTATCAGGGGAGACTACTTTTAATACACTGACACAGGAAATTGCATTTCTTCTTAACACAAAATGAAGCAGAACTCTTTTGTGTGTTGCAGAACACATATTCTCTAACACTAAACCACAGCACAATGATCAAATGGCATTCAAAATGTCTTACCAATCAGTAAGATTTCCATGATTGGATGGGTGAAAGGAATGAAAGAGAAATGGACACATCTGTGTTACTGATGTCCTAATAGTATGTTGGTAATTCTCATAAAAAGAACATGTTAGATGTACCTTATGCATGCTAAATAAAAGATTTCCGGCAACAAGTGAGGACCCCAGCACATAACTTAGAGTGCTAAAATCTGAATATGCACTAAATTCAATTTGTAAAACTCTTTTCTAAATAAAATTTCTTAAATAAGTGAATAAATTCCATGTGAATGCGTAGTTTTTGAATGAAAAAAATGCCACCAAGTCCTCTACTCATATGAGGTCAAACAACAGTATGTAGAATGTTCGGAAATACCACGGTTCTCCATGTATAATGATGGCAGTAAAGTTATATACGAGACAAAGATATGATCATGCTTGAAGAGTGACATGAGGGACAGAAACACAACAGCGTGATCTCACCTCCCTCTTTGTTCTCTGTTTATACGCAAGCATGGACAAGAACAAGAGAATAACAGTCAGTCACAAACACTACACAGGAACCCCTAAACTACGAATTTGAATGTAATGCAACTGTTGAATGTGAGGCTTGATTCATTCCTGAAGTGTGACAGTCTGACACCAGTTACAATTTATCAGACATTTGACAGAACTTGTATCACTACATAAAGTAAAGATCTGTGCATTGCTTCATAAATGGGAAAAAGAATTCTCATGGACATAACATCTGTACTATACATAGAAGGTATGGCTGCAAATTAATCTGAGGGGAGAAAATTCCAAAATCCTACGAAACTCAGGCTACTATTTGTGGCATTTGAAAAGGAGTATTTCGCTGTTTATTCCACTTTTATACTTGGATGCTTTGTGTCTGTGAAGCAAGTGAGAATAGGTTAGTTGTATATACCTGGTGTGATGGAGGAGTTTGAGATCACAATGGCATCCTCCACATTGGGCACCCTCTGCTGGCCGTCTCTCAGGGCATCAAATGCTGTCAGCATCACATTCTCCTTCTCTTTGCCACTTTTACCTAACACAAAATCAATGTAACCATTTATCGTTGTTATTAACAAGCCTGAAATTAAAAACCCCAACCAAATGCCACTTATTGCCTGTATTTTTTTTGCGAATGGTGTTTACAAATTACTTTTCAGTTTAAATCTCTTTCAGTTTTGTAAAACTAGAAGGAAGAACTTCCAACATACCTACTAATTACAAGCCAATGAGAAAACAAAGAAAAAAATAACTCCGAGTTACATGATGTATAACAGAGCTAACTCTGAGAATTCAGGGATTTTCTTCACAAATTGTTGTCACAGCCTTATGTACATATATATGTGACTACCACTGCGAGGTCACATTTCTAGTATTTGGGAGGTGATCATTTTTTTTGGCCCATGCAGAAGAGACAGAAATGTTACCAGTCGTGCCAGTGTTGTTGGCTTCTGTTGTGACACCGTTAGCGGGAGGTCCCCCTCCAGTGCTAGGGATCCGCGACCCTTTAGGTCGTAAACCTGGGATTTTCACTGTTGTCCGCACAAGATTAATTTCCTTGGCATGGACATCATCCATGTAGTCCTGTAAAACAGTGCACAATAATGTTGAATGTGTGTAAGACAGAGGTCAAGAGAACCTTTCCTAAAGACAACGCCTTTTGTATAGAGCAGGTACGATTCATTTATTTTGTCGATTATTGTTAAATGCCTTACACGAGAATTTGTTTTTTTCACTTTTACGACGAGAGTCAGTTTTACAGGTGGAGCAAACTGGAGTGCCACACATCTGAATTATTATTTCCATTAAAATCCCTATCCATAACCTTAATGTTTATAAGCAGCACTACTTTTCTACACAAACTTAGTTCAACATACAAACCACTGAAACTGGTGTAAATATTGACCAATTTGCACAGTGAGACCTGCGACTCACATTTGTTGATGGTCAAAATACATCTAAATGTATTCCTAGAGGACAAATGTAGCCACACTAATCCAACAGAAGCATACATGCATTTAACACATTATAGTTCTCTTAATATTCTGGCTGTAGAATGCTCCTGTGTACTTACATGTAGACTAGGGTGATACATCAACCTGCCATCATCAAGTAATGTCACATATTTCTTCTTCCAGTCTTTATTCAGTCCATGACTTTTCTTGTGTAAGTACCCCTGTAATTAGAGAGGTCAGGCTTGTACATATACATCATATGGTTTACTGGCATAGAAGAAATTCACTCCCTCATAAAACTGAAAGTAATAGCCCCCACATAACAACTGTAATTATTAAGTACATGCTGCACTGACATGCTAGTACATAAGACAGAAGTACTTTTAATACCCTAAATGATTTAAAGTTACGTCCATGGTTAACTTGCTCGTTTTCCTGATTATGAGATTAGTTCTGATTTTAGAAAGATGTTTTGAGTTTTGTTTAATACTTAGGATGACTGTTTACTGGAAAAATGTAAGTTTTAGCATTATATATCATTTTCTAACATTTATCTGGGCCTAGAAATGTACTTTTTTGATCAAAATTTTAGGTTATTTAGGATATATCTCACATAAAATTCTCCAACTGTCACTGAGTGCTCTTCTGTGAATCCCAAAGAACAGATTTGTATACATGTGATCTAAATCACCTTTATTACAAGATTGTTACATTTCTGGGAGAGTCCAGAGTTATCTCCCTTCACCTTTAAAAGGGGAATGATTAGAGCATAGTCTGCCAATCATGATGTTTATTTAATTGGTCAGGTTTCCAGATTTTTTATCTAATTTCAACTAAAATGGTGTAACAATTAAAATTAACAAATCAGCTTCTGACAAGTTAAACAACCTTTCCAATGTGCCCTAGTTACCTTTTTTATTGATGGCATTTAAGAACAATTTAATAACCCGATGCAGTTTGGTTTATGTTTACATGAAGAAACCAACCAAGTTTATACAAATCGTACAACATGTCAGCAAATAATTGGGCACATACCTGCTTCAAGGGAATAACTCTTCCACTTCCTAACTTCTCATTCTCCACTTTCTTCTCATCCTCTCCTTTCTTTGGCTAAAATATTCATATTCACAAATAAGCTGTACAGAAAAACCTTCAAAACTTTAAACACTGACATGTTTAGGTGCCAGATTTGGTAGATCTAAGACAAAACAGGATTTCAAAATCACTGATATACACGTCTATATGTTACTTACATGAAGTGACATATTTGAGATATGGTATTTTACATTCATACTTGTTAAAATGTATACAGCTTAATATACAAATGAAGTACACAGAAGGAAACAAAATTATTCACATTTTAATGTCTGTAAATCACTGTCCCATAACCAAGTGTTAGTAAATACTAGACCCTTCACCATGGTTACACAAAATAACAGTTATGTGTGAAATAGATAGAAGGCTTCCCATCACCCCTTGAAATCCAAGCAGATGTTTACATCTACCTGCATTAAGCCAAAAAAAAAAAAACAACAACAAAAAAAGACTGCTGGCAGTGGCTGGCATAAGAAAAGCCCCCAGTGTCATTTTTCTGATAATTGGTTGGTTCTTCCATTAATAATGCTTAGACTTGGCAAGATACAGAGCTGTTAGCCTCCTCCTGTTGAGCAGCCAGCATTTTCACCTGGGTCACAAGTAAATAAAGGTGAGTCCAATCTCTGGTCTCCTTACTTCAGCTACACCAATTTTCTGCTTTTCCTCAAGCAGCAAGCTATAGATTTATGCTGTGGATTAGAAATGGCTAGACTAGGTGATTTTCACAGTGATGCTGCTACAGCTACACTGACACTACAACAATGGCTTACATTGAAGAGATTTGAGCGCCGGCGGTTTTTCCTATTCTGTGTTGGTGTACTGCTTGGGGTTGGCAAGTCTTTACCATCAGGTTTATCCTGAAACAAACCCAATACACCCACAGTTAACGGAGTACCTTCAATCCCTGCCTGGTCCTGCTACATGCTGAGCCACCCCCCGGGTTGGTACATAGCCACTGATCATGCACTCTTCTGGATATCAGATACTAGTCATACCAGCTTCCTGGAGCTCCTATGACCACACACACAGGTTCAAATACATGAACCAACTTTTCTCCTCAAAGGTGACATCCACAGCCTTCTTCAGCAGGTA
Organism: Acanthopleura granulata; assembly: GCA_016165875.1. NCBI lineage: Eukaryota > Metazoa > Mollusca > Polyplacophora > Chitonida > Chitonidae > Acanthopleura > Acanthopleura granulata. The sequence goes on from JABBOT010000003.1 coordinate 22,761,589, forward strand.
GAGAGGTGATGGGAGAGATGTTTCTGTCAGTATTTGAGTTTGGTTAACCATGTATTCCCCATGCAACAATCAGTCATGGATAGTTCTCTGTTTTATCCACCCATTCCTTGAGTAAACAGGTCTGCATGCAGGGCTTCAATAGAAGTCTTGCCTAATAACCACGGTTGATAATGAAGAGGTTAATTAATACACTTCTGCTAGAAAGATATTAACATCAATCCTCATGCAAAAACATGTATGTGTAAATGTGCATGCGTTAAGAGCTCAGGGCAAATCAACTGTATCCCTACAGATACCAAAACAGTTTACCATTTGTAACATTAACATGCACCAGCCTATTGGTCCTCAGAAAAGTTGAGAATCAAATGGATATGTCCCTGCACCTTAACTGTGGCCAAAATAGTCCCTCGCCTTTCATCTGTACACATTCTATCACCATTAAATACCGGGATAAAAATCTACATACTTTTTGTTTGCATCAACTATACTATTCTTCATGTATATATGTATATTAAAGGTACTGCCTAGTTACCAAGATGTTGTCTGTGGCACATTTCACTTTGCAGATCAAATCACTGGTCAATAAAATAATCACTAATACATGTTCAATAAACTGCACAACCACAGCATGTTTATATGTTGCTGTGTTGTCAGGGAACGATAATTATAGTTTGACACATACATGTAAGTGTCCATGATGTTGACCTTCATATGTGGATACATGAACACTGTTATGTCCATGAATGTGTCAAATCTGAGCATGTCACGTAAAATGTGCTTGCTACTGTGAAGAAGGACATGCCCCAAATACTGCTGCACACCTAATCATGTGCATTCATATTCTTGTACAAACTACGTGTAGAGAGTCCATGTAAGAGTATTCACCAACTGAAGAGAATACATGGTACAACATATACTGTATGCATGAGCATGTGGTCTGCACAGATGAGCTCAGTTACAGTTATTATGTCGGTTTTACTTGTAGGTCACTAAAGGAATCTTGGCAGCAAACAGCACAGGTTAGAACACAGCGATACAAATGCTAAGAGGTTTGATCACTGATGTCAAGATATGGTAATTCAAAAAATAGATTCACACAAGTTATCTGCACATTCCCTTAAGCAGAAAAGAAACAAATCCTTTTGGGGAAATGATTATGGATTGACACCACACCATTTATAAAGTGGAAACAACATGAAAACTCTGCAGAATAAGCAATGGAGTAGATACATGTAAGCCAAGCAGCACATATGTAAAATGAAGCATTAGCGGATACAAGAACGTTGTGACTGAAGCCATCCACGACTGGGACCCTGTTGGCAAGGGCATGTGGCTGTCCTCAAGGCAGGGAAGACAGGCAGACTTACTAGCACTAAGCTGGACCTCACACGAGTCATTCTAGTCAGTAAGGGAGTAAACAGGCTATTTTCTTGAATTTCCGTCAAATAGTTCTCCTACAAAGAGGTCACATACACAGGTGCAGCATTCATGTTAACTCCGGCGAATTACATGTATATGCAAGCAGATTATAACATATGTACATCTTCATATTAAAACGGTTGTCTTCTTAAACATGCATGATAAAAACATACAAGAGAAATGATTTCTTTAAAAATGACAAGTCTCCAAGAAGAAGTTAAGTTACATATAAAGATAATAACTTGACCCACAATATACAGACAAATAAACTGCAAGGCAAGACACAACAGAAGTAGTATGTATTTGTGTCTATTCAAAGAGCTGAAACTCTATGTGTATCATCATATTGCAGAAAATCTTCAAATAGCATAAAATTCCTAAATCTGAAATTTGGACAGCTACACAGAGGAATAATTGTGCAACACATTCAACTATTGTAGTCACCCCTATGGGGAGGGGGGGGGAGAGGGAAGGTACACTGTTCGCTATTAGGACATTTTCACATCCATGACTGCATTCTGGATGTCAGTATTAAATAATCTAAAAGAAGAAACCCCGAATAATTTCACACCGATACATGATTTAGGCCTGTGTGTATGTGTATGTGTGTATCAGTCCATGAATTTATACATTTCTGCAGGAGGTGTAGAATTAAAAATGAATTTCCTGTTCACTTTCACCTGCTTTGATGGAGAACCCAATCCAATGATTGACGAGAAAAAAACAGTATTACTTTGAATCCTAAATTTAAAATGATCAGACTTCACAGAGCTGTTAAATGGTGTCTCTGTTCAATGGTCACCATAAAATGACAAATTAAAACTAAAAATATATACCAATGTTTAGATGGAACAAATGAACTGATTCTGGAGCATCAATTCAGAATTCTAATTTCAAGACTGGTCACCTGACAAGAGCTGATGTTTGTATAAACCCAAGCAGGCTGCATGCTCCAAACCAGGTTAGTACATATGTTATAGGTGACCAGGTAACTAAAAATTCAACCTCATAAAATATAGTATTAGTAAAAAAAAATAGTTCCAATCTTTGAAAATGCATTCTGAAGGCAATTTTCAGCTACTTGTGCAGGTAATGCTTCATGGGTGTGACTAGCAGTTTACAGTCCAACAAAAAGTCATATTTTAAAGTATACCGAACCAGTATATAATATTTACAAATAAACAGGACTGCAGTAATTACTGGCATTTCTTATATCAAATGTTAACCTGCTGATGCTCGTGGGTTTCCACTGGGCTCTGCCTGGTTTCCTCCCACCATAATAATGGTCGCCATCGTGTAAGTGAAGTATACTTGAGTGCAGCGTAAAACACCAATCAAAAAAATAAATACAGCAAACTTACATGCATCAATACAATGAGATGTGTATCTGTGATGCATGTTTTTCACAATATCCATTTAGTTATTTGAAACACTGATTGAACAATATTGCTAATGATTACGTACAGGCAGCAATAGGGTGAGTACAACCTAAATATATATCCTCATTTATACCTCATAAAGTTTTAAACAAATAAAGACCTACAAAACCAAGAATTACTGATTACAGCTGAGTACATTCCTTTCACATGTGGACAGCTTTGGCATATTCTATAAAATGTCTTTGAAATTACGTGTACTTAAGCTGTAAATTCTACAGCACATGTATAAGAGCCTTGCCTCTACGAATGCAATTTCAACATGCTTGTGGTGATAAATAAATGTCAAAAAATAAAAAACAAACCCAAATTTTGCCTGGCAGGATACAAACAAAAACTTACAGTGCTGTGATTGGATTTGTTTTTCCGGCCAAATAATGGCGTGCTATTAGGTGTTGGTAGATCACGATATTCTGTTGCTCCCTGTGATGAAAAAGATCATATTTGCATGCATACAAAATTAAAACACATAACAGAACAGAAAACAAGTAAACCAAAGAAATTAATTCAAAAAGTAAAAGACTGAAAATAATTCACTTAAAGAAAGAATGTACAGAACAAAAATTATTTAATAAAACACAACAAAACAAATTCCCATGTTAAGAACTTAATACAAGGGGATGCAATAATAAAACAAAGAAAAAAGAAAGATAAGAATCTGGAGTAACTTAATTTCATAAAATCATGCAGACTGGGAGATGAAATTAGCTTACATGAAAATCGAAGTTGATGCAAAGTTAGAACTTAAAAATGCACTGAAATACATTTTATTCAAAAATATGCAGTAATGGCACTTTAGGTTATACTGCAGACTCACAAACCGTTATTACCTACATGTGGTTGTTACAAGGTGTATATGTTTAAGTATTATGCACACAGACAGATCACGATCACTGTAAGTATGTTATTTAGAAGTACAGATTGTCATGCATCACACATATGGAGTACTAGTTTTATCAATCAACATGAGAATGGAATGCTGAAGAAAGGCTACATAACATATTACACAAGCCATGTTCAGGCTATTCACCTAAAACCAGAGAAGACAAAATGTTAAAATCTTGGAGGGTTATTAATTGATTAAAACACTGATACACACATACATGTCAAGATGACCTCACCACCCCATTAGAAACTGCTGTAATACAGCATAATGTTAACGATTAGCTTTCAATGATTGTCCACAGAGAGCCAAAGAATGTTTTATATGCATGTTTAGGTACTTGTGGTATTGTGTGTTACAAAAAAATGGAAGTGTTAGATGTAAATGCACTGTATAATATTAACTGCAGAAAGCAATGTTGAGATTCACTAGACAATAATACATCAGCCAAGTCATAAAGAAAAGAATCACATTACAGTATGTATTCTTGTCAAAAGGTGCCTATATTGACCTGCAAGTACTAGTCATCAAAACACCTTAATACAACAATACAAGGAAGGGGGGTGCTAACATACAATGTGTTAAAATCAAGTACATACAATGTTTAAGTCTCCACAAAAGAGACATACTGCCTGAAGGTACACAACATTCTCCACACAGGTCAATGTTTAACCAGACACTGTTAATACATCATATGAAACAATACAGATATGGCCTGTTAGTGCAAACATGAACCAATTCTACAGCTGAGGTAATATCACCGTCTCAAGCAATACATCTGGCTTTCAGGTGGAGAGCAAAGTGAGTAAGCTCACCTGTACTGTTAGGCATGATCAGGTCTTACAGTATATGAGAATAAGTACTACACAGAGAGATGAATCAGAGCTCCTTAAATTATTTTGGGAGTTTCCTTGAGAGAGACACAGAAAGTTGCCTGAGGTTAGCATACAGGTAAGTTAGTAGAGCATCACAACCAGGGATGAGGAGTAGTACATACATCAAGCACGTGTTCACAACCTTTCACAGCCTGTGACAGACTTACACTAAAAGAATTGGATTTATGAACAGCGGAGGTTCGCTTGGCTTTGCGTGAAGACTGAGGAGTGACAACAGGGTAAGTTGTCACACTCCTAAAGTCCTGTAAACTATCCTACAAAAACAAACAATTGTCTTGGTGATACCATGATTACAAACAGCCACACATAAGTACATGCATGACATGAGTATCTCAGTATGAGCAATTGCGACAAACAACATCTTCTTGTTATAATGCACAGGTAACCCGCACATGAGTAAAACGATAAACATCCAAAATACATAACGTGCAGAAAAGGTGGTAATGGCTGAAATGGTAAAAAAGATTTAGAGAGAAGATGCTTAAGGTCAACAGAATGGGGAATACGTAAGGTTGGTTAGGCATTCAATATAGACCTTTGGTGTCAACACCTGATTTGACACTCATGATTGAAATGCGTGTCTGTTCCCATGTGGACAGTCTAAGGCTTCAAAACAGGAGGAGGTTTGCAGGTACATACAGAGGCTATATCATTCTATCCATGCATACTCCTGACCTAGCTAGGTATACTTGCTATGTCAATCAAGGCAAAAGGAATGTCACTTGTGGTTTGCAATAGTCTAGGCACAGGTAGGCAGTAAAATACACCAGAACTCATTCATGCTTGGGTAGTTTTCACTTCAAACGCTGTGTCTCGTAAATATCAAAAACCATCAACCAAAATGAACACAACAAACCTTCCAATCTGGCATTATCCCAAAGATGTAAGAATCATATCATTACCAAAGGCAGAAACTAGGGAAGACTGAGCCCATCTGCAGTCTTGGAATGATTGCAATGCATTGTCAAACATTTTTGAGTAACACACATTGATATGTACTTTCTGTGAAAATCTAAGTGTTGCCAGATAAGAATCCTCTGGAAAGCTGGCTGAGGGACAGATCCAAGAGAGGACATCAGACCATTTCAAACATAAACAGCCACCTAAATCCCCACACGAGAGAAGACTAAGTCACAAAACAAATCAAAATGTCAATGATACTACACTATCCCTCTGAACACTGGACTGCTTATGTGACTTTATCCATAATGGAAAAAGCAATGTATCACAGGGAACTATTATAACATCACAAAACCAATTATACTGCAACTTACAATCAACATGCTAAATCGGAAGGTCTGCCAGCAGACTATGGATGGCCATGGGTTTCCCCCTGGCAATGCCAGGTTTCCTCACACCACAGTGCTGAGATATTCTTAAGTATGGCATAAAACACCAATTAAATAAAGAAATCGAACACTATCAAAGTAGTGCCCAAGCAGACAGCTTTGCACGTCGCCATTTCAATGATGCTTACAAGTGCTATAACATCTGCCCTCAACTGAAAAAGTAACATAAGGTAACAGCAGAATTCTATGAAGTGATACTTATCATTTGTATTGCATCACATCTATGTATCTATACACATATACTGTGCCCCATACAAATGGGTATGTGTACATGTGGGTTACATCCCCTGTTACACCAACCTGACTCAGCCTCCAATATGATGATTCACTCACAAGGCCATGTGGAGATATCTGGGTGGAGGAAACTGAGTAGAGCGAGCAGAAACCCTCTGCATCCTGGTAGATGCCACCAAATTCTCCTCACATAACCTGAACAAGAGTTTCACTTTGTTCCAGTTACGATACTTATATGAGTTCTGACTTATTGTCCATGTTTGATCTTCGTATGCCATTATCACGATACTGAAGAGCAACCCAGACAGATCCTACAGGAAGCATGCACTTCCATTGGTTCCAGATAAACCTGTTTCAATATAGCTCCAATCAAACTTTCCGTAAAGGCCTTATACTTTTCAAGTGTTGGATTTTTGGAACAGGAAAATGTACATCTGTGAGTTGAACCAAAACAAACAAATCCTCGACAGGAAGAGTACATGTAGGCAGTTGAACTTGAAGTGTTCTGCCTGAGTTATATGCCCATTAAATGTACCTGTTGATCCTGGTCTACTGTAAGCTGTTGAGGGGTTGTCTGCAGCTGAGACTGGGACTGTTGCTTATCCTTCATCTTACGCTCAGCTTTATCAGTTTTGGAGTCTCGGTCTTTATCCTTTGGTATAGTGTCTTTAGACGGTACCGGAGGTGCCTGCAAGTCAAAACACTTATGCTGCTACAACGATTCAGAGGTGCAATGTACAGCCCTCACAAAGAATTTATCATGGTACACATGTACTTACGAAAGGATCTCAAATATCCAAGGAGGAGAAAATACTGACTGCCAATCCTAAATGCATGACATAAATGTAACCTAACATCAAATTGATGACACATCCTTCTGTCTATTTGTATTTCAAAATCACACTTCAAAGTTTTCACTTCTACACTGCTTCAAGCATTTCAGTGTAAACAACAGTGTTCGTGCAGAAAACATCATTCTAGCAAATATGGACAAACTGCAGCTCTTGCCCTGTATGTGCACATGTCCTGTTGACGTCAGGATGACAGCATCAAGTACAAGACAGAGGGGGAAGTGAGAGGTAAACGTTAAGGGTCAACACCACAGGGGCACCTCCTTATCAGGTGAGCAAATATAAGCAATAGTTATTTATACACAAAAATTATACACTTCACCCACAAAACTTTGTTAATACACGGAACGGAAATTATTCAAATTCATTCACACAAAGAATATATGTCCTCTGAAAGCAAATATATGATTAATACATGTTTTTTCCATTTTATTGCATTTATTAGTGTGGGACTAGCAACACTTAACCTCGACACATTCTTGTCATGGCCAAAAATCTCAACACATCGAACAATCTCATGTTTTAATACAACTGTTTTGAAGAATACCCATATGAACTTCAACATACATCATTTCATTTACTGATCACTACCTCAAATAAATAACAGTTTACCACATGATACACACAGATATCGCACACAGCATCAATACCAATCTATTCACAGACAAGAAAGGAAGACAAGAACAGGTATATGATGTGGTATATTTTACTTACCTGAGAGGCGCTGGTGCCTGTGACCAGGGTCCCCGAGCTGGAGGTGGACTGGCTACTGGTGCTGTGGGAGTCATAGCCCTTGACAGAGGACTGGGTCATGTAGTAGGAGCGCTGAGAGTGGTTAGGTGTTGGTGTGGTTGGCACTGTGCTGACTGGCAGAGGTATAGATGGGTACCTCATCTGAGAGATCTTCTGACAGGCTGAAAACAGGCCAACAACAACCATACACTATTCAAGATGCAAACTACTCCTTTGAAGTCAGTTTAGCTCCACCAACAGAGACAATATTTTACTACTCCTACCTACGAATATACCTTGTTATTCTGAAATTTTACCTTGAAAGGTGCTCCATGTCTAATTATCAGGAACACCAGAATAAAGTCCACCAAAGTGGATCACAGCATACAAATATCACAGCGTCTTCCAATATCACCTTGAACAAAGATTTATCCATAAAGAGAGTCTTAATTTCTAATATTACTAACATCATCAAGTGACTTGGCCCAGGGACAACTTCCTAAGTAAAACAAAACACTGAATGAAGATTACATTTTTTCCAGAGCTGCCGGTACATTGTGCGTCTCTGTTGGCTAATCCTATTGTGGGGAAAATGACACTATACAGCCGGATCTGCCTGGTCCATTCACTTTGACACTGGACTGGTAAGCCAAATACAGACCACCAGTTAGCTGGGCTCCAAAACAGAACAGGACCGGACTGTCCTACGTCATAAAGGCAAATATAGAGGGCTTAACACAGCAGTGATGGTGTCAAGATGCTGTCCAGACAATGACATGTACACAAACACCGCTCTGACCACATGACAATCACATGGTCGGCTGGTCAGCCCATAATTTGACAATGTAAGATGTATCTCACATTACTACATTGTGGACAGCTAACTCCCATTAACCCGTACCACAGATAGGTTTCTTTTTCCCAGTCTATACATAAATGAAAACATCTACACTGCTACAGCATTTGGTCTCCTTTACTCCAGTCTATGTACTAGTACTGAAAGTAGGCCACTCAGGTTATAAATTATCAGATTAGAGGCTAAGTTAATAATATTCTACACAAGCCAGCCTAAGACTAAAGAGAACTTCTCTGCTCATTAATCAGTGCTCTAAAGCATATGGGATCTTTTGCAACCCAGCAGGCTGTGTGTTCAGAGGGTTGTACACGGGAGTGCTCTTAACCCCAGACCTCACATCAGCTGTGAGGATATGTAACATACACAGCAATTAATCAATGCAGGAATTATCATGTACACAATAATCACGTAAGATACACTGATACTCAAGGAGATTAACGAAATTAAACACCAACAGTCTGCTGTACTTCTAAAGTAAGATGCTGGCTATAAAAAGTTTCACAAAGAGTGAATAAATAACACTTCAAAATACAAAATGAGCTGATACAACATTCAATCGGCATATTTCATGTTAGACCATTCTGGAGTGCCACATCTGCCAGCCAGATCCACATATAGGTATTTGTGCTCCTTTTCACTATACAGTATCTTGTCCACACAGACTTCGTGTCACCAGCCAATGGTTCATGTAATCAGGAAATTTTCTTTCAAGATCACATACATTTTTCAGCTGCAGCAGGTTTCTCGATGTGATGACGATTGGTTAATATCCAGTCAGCTGTGACAGTAGGCCAGGAGACTAATCCAATATTGAAATAAAGATGCTTCCTTGAAAGACGCGTATTTCAGTTCATATCTGAGGTACTGCAGGCATCATTTATCCCATCTCAGCTAAAAAAGTTCCTTATTGTGGAGTACAAGAAGATACGAGTCCATATATGGCCTGCAGTTCAGTCCAGTGATGCCTAGCACATGTCACAGAGAGAGTCAATGGGCAGAGCCTCTCACATATGCTAGTAATACAAGTGTATGTTAGGACTATCTGACTGAATGGGGCCCAGCCACTCTGAATGTCCACACAAATATACTGGGCCCATTCTAATCCCCACAGCACATACTGACTACACTGAAACCCACTGGATATAAATACTGATAACATCTCTGACATGGGCATCACACAATTAGCACAAAATGGCCACTTCTAAAATAGTATTAAATGTTGTCAAATACCCAGATCAAATAAAAAAGGAAATAAAATATGATGCTTCACAATTCTGCCCATCATGACTAAATATACAAGGTCAAGTGAGACAGGAGAGTGAACTATTTATGATATGTCAAAAGACGTCTAATAAAAGATTTAGACCAGAGACTTGTTTTCCTGATGGGTTTTTTCTTCTTCCCTTTCCGGAATGAGCTTGACATGTATAGCACATCCACAGCTCTTAACATACATGTATTTACTTCTGGTGTCAGCTAGAGTGGTTACACTTGAGTAACTACTAATGGCTGACACAGGACTTAACCAATGTGTCTCCGCATTCCATGCTTTTTAATACAATCTTTTAATACCTCCCTAAATTACAACCTGCACACTGCAGTTCAATGTGTATCACTAATATGAAACAATACAAATGAAACCAACCTAATAAAGTTGTATATGAACAAATTAAAATGCCTAGTTAGAGTGGCTTATTTTGTTATGCAGATTTTTACGTAACATATGGTGTGAACTTACATGTAACTTCCAACATCAGACAGTACAAAACTAAGATACATTTGAAAGATACAAAGAACTGTTTAGTCAATGAAGTATGTGCAATTTGTACCACACATAAAAGGTTTTTAATAAAAAAACATGACATGTAGGAAACAGACAGCTGTCCCTGACAAGGCCCCCTGATATATGTGCAGACACATGTGATATGAATTTACACTGTCCTAATGGCAGGGGCTAAAGCCGTTAGTGAGAAAGGAGGGGGAGGGGGGGGACCTGTCACTCACCATCCTGGAAGACCCTCTCCACATTGAGGCCATAGGTAGCACAGGTCTCGTAGTATGAGCAGCGTTTCAGGTCTGAGGCTAACTTCCTGGCCCGAGTGTCATCTATGAGCCGTGGGTTACTCTCACTTATTGCATCTGGATAGAAAAGACAGAAATTCTGCCACGTCACCTTAAACGTTTCATATAAGGATATATATATACTTAGTTGAACAAATAACCTTAGGCTACAGAGATGGCCATACATTTACACATACGTGTACATACAATATAAGGGAACTGGAATAATATAATGTGCTGAGCATCACACACATTCTGACGTTTGGTGCACACTACCTTTATCAATGTTCAACAATGTGTTCACACATCAACCAAGAACAAGAAAATATGGCACAATCAAAATCTACATGTTTTACCACATGCAAGATTGTGCAGGTACAGTTAGTAGTGCATGTACATATATACGTATTTCCTGACATATATGTAAAACATGTTGGGTACTCTGCACACAGTAACGTGCATGTAGCTTTTTTGACATTAAAATGTATGTACATGTATGAGTTGTTTAGTTATTAAACAAAAAGAGGATGTCCCTGAGATCCCACACTAGTTATATATATTCAAGAGTAATTCCACACCAGCTATACCTGTACGAAACTGCTGAGAGAAGTTTAGTAATGGGGGGATATTAGTGCTTTTGTCCCAGTACCACTACAGTATGTACACTGCCTTGAAATAGGAAATCAAAACATGTTGTTTCTGTGGTCTAGGAATGTCAGAAATAATGAAACAGGATAGTTTTTGTTGTGAATTGACAAACAGTTAATCAATTGTGTTTCAAAGTGACATACATGTAGTGCCTGTTGAACTTCCTTTAAAAACATGTTTATGAGTTTTGTGGTTTGAAATATATGTAAGTGTGCTGTACTACTGCAAACGTTACTAAACCACATAACCATCTAACATGAGATAGCTATTACTTTTGAGTATCAGCTGACGCAAACCATGACAGAGAATTAACCACAAAAGGAATATAGCTGTTATAATCTGGGAAATTTAAATACTCACCAGTTTTACTACTGTCATGTACATGTAAACATATCCCCATTCATGTGTATGTGCATTGTAAATAGCCACTAATGGCCAAATCCAAGAAACCCGGCCTACCTTGTGTCCCAACCAGTATCAGGGGAATCTCTGCAGTATTTCTGTAGTGCGCCATTTTGGCATAGTAGCTGTACACAGCCTGGAAGCTGATCTCATTCTCCAAGCTGAACACAAATATCACAGCATCCACCCACTGGGTAAACTGTGGACAAAAAACAATTCACTCAGACTGCTAGCTCTCATTCCCAAAACATGTAATTTATAGTCATCACAAAAACCAGGATCAAGAAGACACGATTTTACTTTAAGATCACCATTGTAACTACTTACATTTATCTAATTTTGACTAATGAATATCAAATAAATCATAAGTAGCAAAACCTATGCACTATCTCTTATTCTCTTTGAGGATTATAGTAATTCACCTTGAGAGAAAAACAGGTGCAAAGGGAGAGAGGCATGGTGAAATGAATGCAAAAAATCTAATACAACACACAAGCCTATCACACATCAAGACAACATTGTGACCGTAACATACAGTGCAAGATCAACCATCACAAATACAGCCACAGGTAACACTATGGACATATAGGCCACAAAACAATCTTTAATTCAATCAACTGATCTGCATTTTCGACTATGCCTGTCAGAAATCTTATGTTTCATCCACACAAATGAAACTCTGTGCATCAAAATCATATTTTCAAATTCTTTTTCCCTTTGCTACGACTCATAAAATGCATAAATATAATAATCCATTGTAATGAGACAAATCACCACTAATACTAATCTAGTATTAATGGCTTTTACTAACATGCACATCCATATGGCTTAAATAATGAACAATACATAACATCAAATACAACACATTACACTCTACTTTCACACCAATGAATGAATATTTAAAAACACATCACACGGCCATGCCAAGCCCGTCTATACATTATTTGGGAAAGCCATCGACCAATGTTGGAAAAAGGAGAATAGTTTTAGTCAAATTATTATAAAGTTATCAGATAAACCAATTAATTTCAACATCAATGGTCAAATAGTAAAGATTGTAAAACAAGTGCATATTAATGCAAAATCAGCAGATACTTCAGGCATATCATTAACAATTCACACCTGTGGCCAAACAGCACTTAGCTTCATAAATGGCAGTACATGACAGTGCATGTCGTCTAATCAGGTACCTGAGAAACTTCTTGAAGAAATGGTTAAAAGCTGAATAAGAACCCATCAGAACTTTGGCCAGCAACGACCACACATCAATTAACAGTAGTTAGTAGTATTAATGAAAAGCGACTTTACTCTATTGTATAAGTCTTGACATTATGTTACAGTTATGTCAGAAATATCACATCAAGAATGTAAAAAGAAACCACAAAGATTTGCAATAAACATTGTGGTAAAATATAGCCTTGTTAACTCTAGTTTTAATGCTTTGTTGTGTTTTAGAAGTCTATTTACAAGTTTTAGAAATCATGCAGTTCTGTTAAAGGTCATGCAGAGGCAGGTAACCTACGACTGGAACAACGGAGCACAAACGACACCAAGAAGATAAGTAAGTAGGGGTTAATTTACCGGTATGTCCCCTACCTGCATCTCAGGGGCGCCACCTTCGTCCCGAATCAAGAGGAGATAACTTTGACCATCAATCATTACCTCCTTCTTGAAACGGCCACCTGAAAGGAGCAACCAGCATATTTATATCTTGTACACTGATACAACATTTATTATAAAAATGATAAAATTACCATATTCGCATGTGTTACTGGCACACCCTTTGACAAATATTTTCAAACCTTGGAAAGCCTAGCTCTATTTACATAAGTTCATGAATTCTCCATCCAGTTTCTCAACACACTGCTGTGATGTATAAAAGTTCAATCACTGCTGTCTGCCACTGGCAATCACTGGTGAAACAACAAGACCAATATGTACGAGTCAAGGAATGCCAACTTGGCCATGATATGGTAAAACAAAATGACGATAAAACTCAAGCTGTTATCAATGACAACAGCTAATCAAGAAAATTTGTTGCAGGAAACCATTTGTGGATAGGCCACTAAAGGTTCAATTATCTCATGGTTTGCCATTTATGGCTTTCACATCTCTGGGGGTCTGGTAATAACTAACTGGGCAGAAACGATTTAAGCCATCCAAATCACTCTGCACCACTATGTTTAAAATATATCACATTAGTAATTGGTGCATCGTTTACACGTATAAATACGGAAAATTGATATAATTCATTTATTTATCTATTCGACCGGTGTTTTATGTTGTACTCCAGAATATTTGGCATATATGACTGTTGCCAGTATTATGGTAGGCAGAACAGGGGAAAACCATCGCCATTTGCAGGTTACTGGCAGACCTACATAAAAGTTACAAGTATATAAAAAAAAAACTGACAACACTGAATTCTTGACAATACGTGTAAAGTAAATTAAGATGTACATGTTCACTAGCTACTGTATTATTAAACAAACTCATAAATAATAATCCTGAATCTGTGGAAATTCCCTACTCCTACTGGGACCAGAATGTTAGATAGCTTGAAAGGTAATTCACTTCAACAAATGAGCTAACAAGTAAACATATACTTAGTAAGCATGCCTAAGTTCTAATCTTTTGCACCAATGTGTAAGTAGCATGCCACTTCCTCTTCCTCCTATTTCAAATACAACTCAAAGCACAGTTTATTTCTGGAATTAAAGTGTATTTTGAATAGAAGCTCTTTTTTTCACTGGCCAATATGCTCAGTGGGGCTAGGCTCTCATACAGCAACTGCTCATACAGGCCAAAGGATGACATCTCAGCAGGCATCAGTGCACATCAATGCCACATGGGTAAGAGCAGTCAGACCCACGCATCATGTCACTACTCTTCCTCACCTTAACATGGCTCACCCAAAAGACAGGCGCAGCAATTAGGCAAAACCAAACAAGCTAAAACCCTGATACGTACCTACTAATCATGTTTACCATAACAGTTTGTTAACAAGAAGTTTTTAAAGCAGTAAAATGGGGGAACATAAAAAAAAGCCTCTCTCTACCATTATTTAACTCGTACAACATGAACAACACATTGAAGCTGTAGCTGCAAGAAGACACACGTTTAACGTAATAATACACATGTAATGTTGAAACAAGACTATTTTTTCACACCTGCCATCTGGGTTGTCATGAATATCTGTACTACCTATACAAGCATCCAGCTTCACCACACTCATACCAAACAATTACATGTATTACTCAAACGTCAGTGACTGTTAATAGACCTCTGACACTGAACTGCTACATGTACATGTATCTTCTTTTTTTCGCTGACACACATGTACAGTAGCTGTATACGTGGATAATGAAGAGAACAGTAAATCACCATGTTGTGGGAGTTGTGGACTGGCAGAGTTGCATTATGGTATTCAGTTATCAACAATGCTTGCCTCTCACAGAGTTGTATCTGTAGGATATACGGTTCATATAAATGATACAAACACATGCAACCTATCCATACAGTACTGCTAAAGGCAAGGATTATTATGAAATCTGGCCTGACTGATGCACCCTTGCTGGATCATGTGATGTGGGTATAGTGTGAATGAGCTGTCCCACAGTACCCACCTTCAGGTGACTCCTCTTGCATATATGAGCCAGTCAGGTAGCGATGGACCAGGGCCGACTTGCCACTTTGAACACTCCCCAAAATACCCTGTAACAAAATAGTTCACAGTCAGAAACAGCATCTCCATGATTTGCCAGGAGGAGATCCTCTTCTGTAAGCTGTTGTAACTTTGGTAAAAACTGCCAAGATCTTATGAACAAGACTTGATGTGCATGTAATCACTTCCGGGTATAAAAAAAGCTGCAGTTAGAGGATAGCTCTTGGAAACCAGCCACTTTTACATGCAGTCATTTTCATTTGGAATGCTCATCCTTTAGATAGACATCACAATAATAAGAGCTTCCTTTTCCAACCAGATAGCTGTACAACTTGCTAGTTTCTTATCTGTACTGTTAGTGTTAAGCACAAGTATCAACTTACCAATTTCAAATCTGGGACACCCCTGCTTAATGTCCATTCTTGGCTGTTCACAAAGGAATCTGAAAATAGCAGCAAACCATTTACATCAAAACATTCAATCCATACTAATGCAATGCATAGTGACATACAGGCCTGCTCATGTGGACGTGTTATATACCGTCAAGCATGTAACAATTATTTTTCAATCAACTATTCAGTGTACAGAATTTATTTTACAGTATATAACTGTAACAGTACAGGTACATGAATTTATGTTAATAACAAATTTTAAACCTCTGACACTGAAAATAATCATGGTAAACATCACCAATGTTGATCATAATGGAAGAGAAACAACACTGTACACCCATTCATTATCAGTAATGAGTGCAAAATTTAACACAAGCCACAGATAAAGGGGAAAAGGCTTCAGACACAAATGGAGATACTGTAAAGCAGGTGGAAGGATAAAGCATTTCAGTGATGACAATATGGAAATGTATACATTATGTGGATACTTGGGGGCCAGGCATAGTGGGAGGGGGACCACGTTGAGCTGAATAATGTACATGTATGTTGAGGGAATTCAGGTTTGTGTAAGAGCACTGCAGTTTCTTTCTTTATCCATGTTCAGCAGTTTAACTGTTTTACAAACTTGTTTCAGAATATTTTCCTGGTGAATCAGCAAGACCTTAATCTGCACAATAAAGAGCCAGCTGTTAAAGACATGTGTTGACTTAATGATCAGGTCAAATGGCTTGCACTGAAGTGTGAACTAGGGCTTAGGAAGCTGCCGAGTTACACAGCCAATCACCAGAGAACACCACTACAAATTTATACACTACCTAATACATACACAGGTAAATATACATACATGTACTGTACTGTAAGAACATTAAGGCATATTCCAAATATTAAAAGCAGAATTAATTGTCCCTGCTTACTATTCCCTCATAGAACAGATGTACATGTATTAGAAAGATGGCACATGAAAGAATAACCATAACAACACTGCACCATAGAATAAAGATGTGAACATTACCTTTCTGTTCCTCACAAGAAAATCTGTCTGAATGCAGACAAAATAACAATGTTGCAGTCAGTTCTGTAATACATTTACTCATTCAGATGTACGTACAGCTGATTACATGTGCTGTATTTAACCATGCAATAAAAAGCAGAAATTGAAGTACTTTTTCAATACACTAGAATTTAAGCTATTGCATGTACATGTCCTTATACAAGCAGCATGTTCACAGAATATTGCATCTATGCATACATGTATGTACTTCAAACTTACATGTATTTAAATGTACACATGTAAATATCTTAGAACGACACTGCACGGTTTGCATATTGATAAACATAACATGCATTTGTGTATGTACAAATGTACACGAACAAATATACCAGTGTTAAACTATTCTAAAGAGCAAAATGTCAAACCTGCCAGGTACATGACAAGTAGGATGTGTTTCTCAGGATGCATCTAAATCCTCTCCTAACCACGGCTACCACCATATCTGACACACCCTCTTAATATTATTACAAAATAATTGGGCCAAGCTGGGGCAGTTTACTTAACACACACTGTTGTCATGGTGACATGTACCGGTACTTACGTGAAGCAGCTAATGGCTTTCGCTTTCTCGCCAAGTCACCATCTGTCTTTGAACGACGGTATTTGACAGAAAATCTCCGCACAGTGGCCAGCATGTCGGGCAGATTTGTAAAACCTGGCATGGCCACTGTCCTGCAGACAATGGGAGCCTCCTGATACTTTGGACAGCA
Source organism: Acanthopleura granulata (assembly GCA_016165875.1). Lineage (NCBI taxonomy): Eukaryota > Metazoa > Mollusca > Polyplacophora > Chitonida > Chitonidae > Acanthopleura > Acanthopleura granulata. The sequence goes on from JABBOT010000003.1 coordinate 22,779,173, forward strand.
ATTAAACCCATATATATGTCTTCAGTCAAATCACAATCCGCGAAGGTGAGTTACACCAACTGTCAGTGTCCTGAATGAACTGGCCATTTAGAGAAGGCAGGTAAGCACAAGTACATGTAATTCCTCACTGTTTACAATCTGTAAAGGGATTGCATAGCTTTGTCAGTATTGTCACTATCAGAGGTGGAGCAGGCCAGCTTCATTTCCATCTTCTTCAATTCACATCAGAGTATCATAATCCAATCAGAAGCGATACAATCAGGAAAAATCTCCTTCCTCGTGTGAAGTAAATTTAATTTTAGCAAAATTCACTTTTGATACAAGTTGAGACTGAATAGGATCTCTAGGAACATAAATAATGTCCACTGATTATACTTAATAACAAGCCACACAACAGGAAGAAAGTACATTTCTGTTCATGGTTACATGTGTATATAATGGCTGAAGTGCACCAACATCAGCTCCTGAGTAAAGGCACTGGTGGCAGAGTTAAGGAATCAGTGAGTCAGTCTGCCATGTACCTGTGTATAATACAGGCACTCATGTACATGTACACATACAATCTACAATGTACATCTCCTCAAGAAAGAAAAAGATTAACTAAAATAAATCAGCTATGCATGTATCTTAAGAACTAAGCTCACTGATACCATACAAGCCCCACTTTTTCACTGCCACACCGATTAAGGATAAAGTCTACTAAACCACTACACATGTATTCATACATGCACTGTTGTGGACAGCGCACACCCAGTCTAGATTTCTACCACTGCCATCATGGAAGTGTCACTGATGACAGGTCCCGGTCTCCATCTACAACAACATGCTCACAGCTAACCTGTATCATAAATAACACAAATTCTCCATACTCGTTAATCCAGTTGTAAAGCAGCCTATATGCACGTAATCACCATTTATAAACAATACGGTATATACCCAGTTACCCACACAACGACCGGTTTGTCAGAACTGCAACAGAGGATATGATTGTAATCATCTTTCCTTATTTACTATAAACTAAATGCACATGTTGATATACATATAACTCAGTGAAAAGCACACAAAACAGTACTGTCTGAGCGGAGTTAATCCAAGAAGTACTGCTCCATGGCAGCAGTGTATTCTTTTGCTACAGATATTCTTGCATACATGAACACAACAAGTGCTAATCTAAAAAGTCATGGACACATAAATGTGTCACTGGGTTTGATTTAAATATACTTTGTTCTTTTTCCTTTGTTTCTTTCCTAAATTCTTTCTACCTGTCATATTTTCAAAGTACAATAAAATTTACATTTAACAGCAATTTATCCCGTGCCATCTTTTCCCAAAGGGTTTCTCTCCAAATATAGTTTCAAAGGTCTATTAGAGTTCTTTTTTTCTGTTGCATGAATTCCTCAATTTATCTGATACTTTTTGGCTGGAAAAATGAGGAAGCATGTATACATATGCTAAGCTGGTTAGCCTATGACTAACTACAACAAAACAACACTGCATTTGCATGTTGCATATTGGGCTTGGCCCTGGTGCATTACATGTACATTACATGTATTGGCTAAGGAAAAGATACAATGTATGGAAACATACTATCAGTAATGTACTCATATGACTCATAATCTGGCCTCTTGTTTAATACTATAGGACACATATATACATACATCCATCATACCTGTGCTATTAGCTCATATTACATGTATGCATCTAGATCACTCCTCCATGTAACTACAAACACACACACACACACATATATAGTAACACAAACATACAAACAACACAATGTAAGTACCTGCATATGGAATTCTAATGAGACCTGCATTCGTACAGTGTATATGTATGTGTACGTTGTGTTGGATAAATACACCATTTCCATCTGTTAAGTTACAAATCTTTCCCTACAAATATACACACAGGAATATTGATAATTGATAATCAGAACATAATAGGATATATATTCAGTGTACATGTACTTGTAACAACAGTGTTAATAACAGGAATGTCACAGCTTATCTCTACTTTACTAAATTGAAATATTTAAAAATCTTGATGCCCATTAGTTAGGCTACATCATATCCCCACCTGTACATCTGACAGACTGCTAAATATTTTGTTCAAAGTTCTGCCTTCAACTTCTGAGGGGCTTGTTATCTGTATCCGTCATTATAATTCTACTGTGTGTGGTTAACTTCAGTGTTGGGTTAACATTCAGCATTCCACCAGCTCTATTCATACTTCACCTACGCCCAAACAGCAATCAGGGGAGTGTCTGGAAAATAGTTTGGCTTATGGGTGAACCTGAGAAAGAGCTTAAAATCACAACTCAGTTTCCAAGGTTACCACATACACATCATCTGGATAAAGTCCTTATAAATGAATATGGGTAATGTAGTTGAAACGTGGGGTAAGAAGTAGATAAAAACATCCAGCTGTAATAACATTACCAACATTAAACATAAGCCAGCTGGGTGGGTTCACTACATGTATATGCCTTTATACTGTAACATGAAGTTAGAGCCACTTCACAGAGTCATGTCCCTTTTCTCCCCTACGACAGGAAAAGCAAAGAAATCACAAATGCACTCTTACCAAACTGCTGTACATGTATATATGAAGACAATTCAGCCAGCAAAATGACACCATGAAACAACCTTATACTGCAACATATATGTACATGTAATTATGGCACATGCACAATTTTTAAATTACATGCAAGTTTTAAACTTTTTTTTCTTTTATTCAACTCTGTTATTCACTATACAAAAAATACTGAACAATACAACTGTCAGACCTTTGTGTTTAAGCCTTGATGCTTATGCAGTATTGGCCTTATATGGAAAAGCACTGTTACACTACTTTTTTTGGACAGGTTTTTCAACAACGTTGCACTTTGCTCTACAAGATGCTAACCCTACATGAGCCTTCATATTAGAACATGACAAGACAGATCAGGCCAGCCTTAAAAATGTGTTTGATGTTGGTACCTCAAGTGACAATTCAAAAAAGGGCGCTACACTAAGGTTTCATTGTGCTTTAGATAGAATTTTTTCTCTCTCCCAAGTTAATTTCTTTAAAATCTATTCTTATCTATTTCATTAACGAGAATAAAATGGACTCAGCCTATTTTCTGTGACAGGGTTGTGTTACAACAAATAATTTTTTAAGGATGGCCTGATCTTCAGTCAATCATGCTTTATTAATGTGCAGACATCATTTCATATAATGAGCTTAACTATACAGTAATAAAAGAAATGTCTACCTTGAAGAAATCCATATACAGGTACTGGGTTTCTGAACACTTTCAGTCCATGCAACAAAAAATTTGGCCTTGTTTTCATATCAAAATCTAAGGAAATAAACCGGTTTTCAAATGGAATATATTTCATAATTCCACAATTTTCTGAACCTGACATTTTCCTTTAATTAAAGAGCACAAAAATTCTATCTGATTTTTGTCACAGCTGATCTTATCTTACACCACTGGTCTGGGTACAATGTTTGAAAACAGAAATCCATCTTGGAAAAACAGGCACTTATTTTTAGTTCAAAGACTGAAGTTATGGATGATCAATATCAATAATAGAAGCATAACATTACTGAAGGGCACTGTAGATGAACATGAGTAATGCCCTGGTATCCTGGGGTATTCACAAGTAGCAATATTGATTTTCCAAGCCTCTCCAATAGCCTCTGATAACAATCTGTAGTTCCAAGGAGAAGCCAAGCTTGTCAAACTGTGATTTGATGATGAGGGGTCCTGGGCTGGCAGATCAAAGTGTGGCTAGAATCCCTCCTGCACAGGGCCTCCTCATCAGCTGGCCACATGACCTGCAATGGCCACCCCTACAGAGCCCACATCTAACCCTGATCAATAATCAGGACAACTCATCCACTGCACCAAACTGATAAAATGAACAGATATCAAACTTCAGATTCAATTGCTGTCTTCAATTAGTTAGCCACAGAGAATTAAGCTTGATAAGCTAAATTGTCACATGTCTACCTTAGTCTCTTTAAGAAAGGCACGTACTGTATATTGTAAATCATTGTACCTGTACTGGTAAGTTCATTGCAAAACTATCACATACTATGGATCCTTTATGTAAAACTTGTTGTTATTCTGGCAGTACGGTTCACCACAAGCACCTGAGACTACACAATGTACATGAATAAACAGCTCTTGTAACTGGCGCCATAAGTCATATCCAGAAACAGTTCTGAAATAGGCAAAGTTGTACATGCTCATGCTCTACCACACACGGGTCATACACACGACCCAATACTGTGTATGTACTAAAAATACAACTGCCTTTGAAGCATAAACTTTTAAAATACAAAAAGCCAACAGCACTGACCAAAGCTTGCAAATACTGTACCAAAAGAGGCTGTTTGCTTTGACTGAGCACCATTTCAATTCCAGGACAGATATAGTCCACACAGTACATGTCTAAGTACACGCGGAGAATGCTGTGTTTCAATGCATCAACAGCAATTTACAGTGAGTCAGTAAAGATCATCTATTTTGTACAAGTGTACATGTATATTTATACAGCTGCAAAGGGTTCATTTCAAAACAACTTAACAACCATAATTTAAAAAGCTGCAATAGCAACAAGAGTATATGAGAATGTGATGACACTGTCTGAGACGCAATGTCTGGCTGATGTGCAAGGGCATGCTGATCAAGGGCGTAGGAGCACATGTACATGTAAATGTTGCACCGACATAGGCCGAAGGCATTTCCACATTTTTAACCCTCAAGCATATGCCTGCAGGCCTACATGTACATATATCACTTACAATTTGTGTTTATCTACGTGGTTCTGATATTCAAACTTCAATTCAGGCTGCTCACCGACAGCATACATGTACATGCATGTAACATATGTATGCAGTGTTGGTTGCATTTCAAGTACATGTACATGTATACATGCACACATGTAGATATATTATAGCCTAAAGAACTGGTGCCACATTCATAAGAACTTGTGCCACACTTGATTAAATCAGTTAATTTTGATTATCATATTAGGATAACAAATGAAGGCATTCTGACTAACTTTCCACAGTTCATCATTAAGGCACCCATCTGCCTCAGGCAGCAGGAGAGTACATGTATGTCAACAAAAAAATACAGTTTTATATTCACTCAAGCTCACATGGTCAACCTCGGACAAGACAGCTTGTAACAGCCTATTAGTTAGTACTACTAGTATCTTCTACTTCCACTTCATGTTCAAACCAAGAAATAGGTGAACATATATAACACATGAAAACTAGCTAAGGTAAAGACAAGTAGTACAGTCCTAGGGGATGTGGCCTCTAACCAGCAGTATGGGGAGGAAATAAGCATGCACAGCATTACAGAAAAGGAAAATGAGTACAAATCTTTATCCACATGTACCACTGTCCGTGTTTACTAATTAAATGCAACTGTTTCTTTCAAGAGGTGTCCATTTTCTCAATTAGTTATTCAGCTAACAATCTACATGATTATATATGCATGTGCAGAACTCTACACTTGGAACATTTAGATTTTAAATTGGCTTAGGCTACAAGTTCCTGTGCATGACTGGCATTTACATATATAACACTGAAGTATAAATGATACTGTAACAACTACATGTATATCTGTTTATCCTGCATCAGACAAAATCCTCTGCTTTTGATTGGACAGCAACGATTATGTGACCGACCCTGCTATATGCGTCAGATGACAGGACAGTAGGGAGAATGCCATGACATAACAGTCACAATATGACGCAACAATCACACCAATGGCACCCATTATGACGTCATAAATTACTGCATGGTAATTCAAAGCTCCTTGAAGCTACAGGAAATTATTGTTCAAGATTCTTTTCTTTTTCAAGAAACAAATTTTAGTGTAGTTTCTAGAGTCTCCTGCAGGATAAATTCGTCACATGTTTACTGAATGAAAAGATACGAAACTATATGGGGTCAATAAGCCTCATATACTGTAGAACTAGATTCTCTCATGGCCTGAGAGGAATACCAGATAAGCATACAGAGACTGGGTGTCACTTTACCACTGTCATATCCTGCTAAGAGACTAGACATCAAAACTTACTATACCACTTCTGAACATGTACCTGTAAAAAAGTTCATTTCAGCTGGCAAATGCTAGACAAGAATACATGTACAAACATCCACATAATCCAACCCTAATATTAAGCTCACTTTTTAAATTAGTGCAATGACAGGTACATTGTTATCATAGCTTCATCCCTTATCATGTTTCAACAGACATATGTACATCCATATACATTAAGAACACAATAGTGTCTACACAAAACTCCATACGACCAATGAAAGTTTATATAACCTAAGACAGTCCAATCTGTCAATGCCCAGGTGGTACTCACACAAACAGCCACAGTATACATCGGTGGCAACACACAATGTAGGATTGTCTTGGTGAACTGAAAATACATGCACCTAATATGCAAGTGAATACTTCATTTGATCATCCACATGAAACATCACTGCCTGTATCGGAGGAAAGGCTCTCAATTCTGAAATTACATTGCACTACAGTAATAATATACAGCTTCCCCTCATAATTTAGTATACCTCATACATGTAAACTTCCATTACATGATAAAAGGATACTCCTTTGTGATAACAGTAGATCTTCAAAGACTTCAGGAGCTTCATTAAGGACAAGTGAATTGCTTCATCTTCTGACACTGCATCCTTTATACATGGAGGCCAGTCCGCGAGGTCAGCGTCTCTGAGAGCGTCACCTCTTTGGCAAATAGTAGCTGTAGTAAAGTCGATCACAGGTACATGTACATGCCTTACAGCAGTCTGCACTACCTGCATGCACACCTCTACAGGGCAGCAGTGGTCAACAGTTGCACTAGGACTTCAAATGCTTTGATGAACTGTCCCTGAGGCACACACGTCCAGAAACTGACCCAAACTTAACCACTGGCCCAGCGATCGAGGGCCTGCAACAAATAATGACTCAAGCGCTGTGCGCGTCACTGCTACAAGCAGCCATTGCACGCACGGCACACACAGCAGTTCACACTCCACTGACCCCTGATGTCAATAATCCAATACCTGGGTAGCACTGATCATGTACCGCTCTGACAGAACACATACATGCACATTTACCTCTCTGTCCTACTGACCATTATCTGACTTGTCTGGCTCACCTCATCACAGAACACAGACAAAGTCGTCTAACCCAAACAATGCTCAACCTTATCTAACAACTTGACTAAGGCATACAGTTTCCTCTTTCTCAGAATATACAAAAATAACTGCAGCTCATGATATATGCTGTTTTGAGGAGCCAATGGCAGCTGGGCATTCCTGGCTTTGCCTAACGTACACATTCTATACAACATTTTCAACAGCCAGCCTTGGAACACAATTGCCAAACTGCTTGACAGTGAAAAGCTAAAGATCACAACATTCTTTAACTTCCCGAAGGAGCCTGGGAGAGGTGGGCGAGAGAGAGATACTAAAAATGTAATGAGGTGATTGCTGTGTGCTTATGGCTGTACTCTGCGTGCTCTTGTAAGGAGTTAAGCAGATGCTATCGAGTTCACAACTTGTCCATGTCTAAAGAATGTTTACTGGGCTCTTACTGAAATGCACTTTTTGTAACGTACACATGAATAATAAAAAAATAACAAGCCTAGACATTTTGAACACCCTGAATTAGGAATTTGCAAAGCCAAGGGATGCTACACAAAAACTGCAGTAGCTAAAGTCAAATATATGAGAGCAGAAATGCAAACATCATAACTGAAAGGCACACTGTTTTCTTCTCTTGAATTTATAACAGTCATCAGTGTTTGCAGGAAAACTGTGCATACAATGATTTCCGTTCATGCAAAGACTCTGCGCTGAAGATCAAACATGTCGGCCTGGAATTTTTTCTTCAACCTCAAAGCTTTTTTCACATGAAATCAACGTCAATGGCCCTTGAAACTGTAGTTCAAGGACTTTTGGCAACCACCAACACCCAAGGCCCTCTGATGTACAGCAAACAAATTTGTGCTGAAAATTCACAAATAATTTAATTAAATAAATAATTTAATGTTACCTGGAACAACCAGGTTTAACCCTTTAATACTGTACTTTTGTGCCTTCATATGGGGTCAGGTTTCAGAACTTGTGTCCATAACAAATAGGCTTGGGGATAAGGACCATCTCATCAATTAATAAAATCTATTATTGTACAATACTCAAACTGCAGATGGTCGTGGGTTTCCCCATGAGTTCTGCCAGGTATCCTTCCCCCATAATGCTGGCCACAAATCAAATAAATAAATAAATATAACACCTAAAGGGAAAAGTCCTGAACACCCAATAAAAAGGTGCCTGAGAGACAGGTTATCAATCAAATAAACAAGCTCTTGGATGTTTTATTAATGTCCATGGTAACAGAAATATATGAAAACAATGATTGCATGACTGAATTTCCTATTACATGGCAGCTATTGATCAGAGGCTGTCAGCTCACCTGAGAGTATGAGTCACCATGCACAGGTATCAGGACATGGTTTACTGTGAAGTTACGTCTCTCCACATGAACATCTACTGTAGTGATTACATGAACACACAGCCACTCACACCCACCATTCTCAGTTGATCACTCTGCTACCAGTTATGATGTTCTTTGATTTAAAAAATATTACATTTCACACAACTTGTTCTTAAAAAATCATTATGTGGACAATATTGTTCTTCTGTAGTTGAAATTACATGTAAATATATCCAGGATACGGTAAATGATCTCAAAGTTCACCCACTACAACTGTCCTTTTGGAGGCAAATAAATGTCATAAAATGTCACTTTTGGGGCTGCAACGTTTCACTTTGCTGGTACATGTAGAATATCACCTTACCTTTTCAGCAAACCTTTGAACACACTTTTTTCGACAGATCACTAAATCTCTCCAAACCATGTAGTGTGCAACTTAGTTCTGGACAAAATTTAAAACAAGGCGGAAATAAAAGAGAGGGATTCATTGTAATTTTGCCCAAAAAAACAAAAAGATGGCCACAAATTGATAGATGTCAAACTACAGGTATATTAATTTGCTTCCTCTGAAAGCCCTATGCAAGTGAAGAATGTGCAGATACACTCAACTATCTCATCTAAACCGCAACAAATTACCTATAATTGATTCAAGGCTCTTATGAAATTCCAGTCAGTTTAACAGTACCATCAGAATGTATCAATGAAGTCCTTTTCAGCAGGTCCTCTAATCAACTGGGTTTCCATCCCGGCTTCATAAGTCGTGAATACTACATGTCAAACTGGCGCCAGACATTGAAATCCCAATATCCTGCTGGCTATTATCTTGTGCGTGCATTGATTGATGTCCCCAGAGTTACCTGTGGAACAGATGACTCACAGACGGACAACTTGGGCTGGCCTGCTGCGGAGGCCTATTAGCTATCAGTCTTCACATCAGCACACACTACTCTGGCCTCGGAAAAAAACTCAAGACCATATCAAGCCAGCAATAATCTGTTTGAATTACCTCTACTGTTTCATGCATTATCCATGACATAAAGTCGTCCCAAGCATCTGAATTCATTGAGCACGAAGGGCAAATAACTCCCTTCTGAGCCTACCATGAATCAAGTAGCCAATCAGCTTCCTGTTTGGCACTGATCCTACAATTACACTTCAGACGTGCACATTCTTGCTAGAACTTGTAGAGCTCACTAAAACTCTCTTACATTAGTCAGTCATCGCACTTATTGTACATTTTATATTCCCTATGTGTGCAAGCAAACATCCAGATTGAAGGCCCTTTTTTTCGTCTTTCAACTCAGGCTACATTTTAGTGATTTAAGTAAAGAAGCATAGAGAATGGAACCTTTCAGTCTATAATATCTTCCTGTACACCTATTATCTGGACAGCAGACATCATGGCTCACTTGTACCCCTGCATCTGACTGGAGCATGCTGTACCTGTCAGTGTATAATGTTAATAATAATGGCATTGATACATTTGCTAGTGCAACGTTTTTTATTGGGCCAATGGGTCAATCATTTACAATGAGGGGCATGAGTGCCAGATGACACTGAGTTTTAGGGTGATGTCAGAACTGTTATGAATTCATGCTCATTCATCCTAACAAGGCCAACTGCTACATATACAATGTCAAATTCCTGACAAAAAAAAGAAGACGGTCAGACACCCTCTGTGGAGGGTGAATCTATGTGTGTAAATCACTCTCCTACTCTACTGCAAGGGGTGTGATAATCATACTCCTGCTCCAAAACAAAGCAAATAATTGAAGAAACAAATAAAATCACTGAAAGAATATACAGTACTGTGCAATACACTTAAAACCCCTTGGCAAATGTAGCAAACAGATCCAACTTCAACAGATGTGTAAATCTTCTTCGTGTAGCATTTAGAAAGTTGTGAAACAATATCATAAAATTTTATTTAAATGACTGTAATGACCTTCAGAAAGGTCAAAGTTGCTGAAAATCAATAGGGTTCTTAATCATGCCAGAGGCAAGGATGGGCAAACAGACTGGAAAATTAAGACAAGGTCAGTAAAAATGGATAGGGTTCTGCCCCATAACAGAGTGTAAGTGTGGAGTGAGTTCAACCTTAGTTCAACTTTTTTTTTTCCAGAGTTAACCTGGAAATGACAATCAGACAGACTGCCAATCGATCAAACAACCGATTGTGCAAAGTTGAAAGGAAATAGGGTTCATCCCTAGGTCCCTACATCCCTAGATTTAAATGTTAAGTAAGTTTGGTAGACTTTGATTACAAATATCAAAAGATATCATGTTTATTGGCCTTAACAAGCTCAAGGCCACTGAAAATTTAAAACGGGTTCTTCCTTATGCCAAAATGTGAGTTTGGTACACTTGGGCTGAACGGTTCTAGAGATAGAGGTTTTACGAGGATATACATGTAGATGGATGGATGGATAGACAGACGCCCCCTGCAACGACAATACCTCTCGGCAGCCATCTTAAAAATACAATGATGACTACTAACCCTGTAGGCTTTCTGTCACAATAATCTGTACTTACAAAGGGTTGTGAAATGGATGCATTTAATGGAGGACATGATGGGCATGGTTTTCAATATAACAATATATTATTTACCAGAGGAGCCCTTCATTTATCAGACTAGTTGTATCACATATTGACACATGTACATACATTATAGAAGGGTGAAATATCAGGATTCACTGATTAAAGTGGAACCCGTATTTCACATATCACTTTTGTTTATATTATATTCTGAAATTTCACAATCAGCTGCCAATACATTGAAAAGGAAAACTTTTTGTTTCATGATGTTCCAACTTAAGATCACTCAGACAATGCCTTTACATTACATTTACTTCATATGTATACAAGTAAATAGCCAGCTTTTACAATCCAATGTCATGCAACAATAAGGCTTCATGCCATGTAAATAAAGCATTTACAACATCAAGCTTTATACAGACCGGTGTAGGTCTACAGCAAAGATCATGTTTCATGATCTTGCCAAAATATATAAGAAGAAGTGCATAAAGACACCTTCATGTCTCGTGGGTTATCCTTTCTACCTCTCACTTGCAAAATACATGTAATTATCGTATTCAAAGTTCATTGTGCAATATCATCCATAACCTTGTATTTGGTAATGGATTGATTACAATAAAACTACAGTAGAATACATCATCTAACAGAGGAAATAACAGAGAAAATTTAGAGACTGAGCTGACATGAACAATATATGAATGCTGCTACAAGTATGTAATCAGCAAAATCACACCAGTTGTCAGCAGGAGTTATTTCCCTTGAACAAAATAGCGTCTTAAAACTGTTAACCATGTTATTTATCCTTCATATTGATCTTGCATTTTCAACTCTACAATAACACAATGGTGTATCGGTTGTGGGGGTTATAACTTACAGATGGAGACAACAAGGCAAACAAGGGGATCTAAAACCTACAGTGTATGTGGATTTACCCCATGCACTTTTCACAAATAACATGAAAAGACAGATCATGTCTTACATGCAAAGGCCAATGGTTAACTGGTAAATTCAATACAAATTAAAATTTCAACATAAATATAATAGCCACTGGGCAATCAAAAGCAATGACAAGTAAACACACAATGTGAAATGTTCTAACAGAAATGACGGATATACATGTACAGGGAAGGCCTGGCAGCTGGACTACCTTGTGGTATGGTAGTAAATAAAAAAGTTTCACCCAGTAAAACTGCACAAGATTTGATATAACTTACAGCTTGTCTGTGTTTGTCCTCCTATCTGATGCTAGACAAATACATGAACATCTCATATTAAGCATCTTTTTACCAGACCTCCAACTAACATGGGTATGCTGAGTTCCAGTATTTAGGCACAGATGTTCTGGGATGAATGAATGAATGATCATGGCTTAATGCTACATCAGCAATATCTCGGCTTTATTGTGGGGAGAACAAGTTTAACCCAAGAATCCGTTAATGGTCCTCAACACGATGCAGGTGTTCTAGAAATCTGTCATAAATGCAATCTCCTCAGGGAATCTCTTTTCTCAAATATGTTCCAATACGAAAACTGCAAAAGATTGCTTTGTTTTGTAGTAAATCCATAAGAACTATGATTATTGAGTTTTAAGTGCTATAAAAGACATGAAATTGGTGCCAGTCGCAAAAAAATACTGAGAAAAGCACTTAAAATCCTTCAGCCTTAAGCACATATACAATGTAACAAACAGATACAAATTCCAAGAGATATCAGGTGGTGTGGTATAAATTTGGAGAACTTCGGCTAAACCATTCTAGAGATAGAGTGTTTACAATCGTATTATAAAATTTATCTTAAATGACCCTCAATAACCTTGAAAAAAAAGGTCAACGTTGATGAAAACCAATAGGCTTGGTCCTCACGTCAATGTGTAAGTGTGGTGTAAGTTTGGTGAACTTGGAATAACCTTTCTAAGAGAAAGAGCGTTTACAATAATTTAACTCAAATGACACCAATGACTTTAAAGAAAAAAGATCATGGTTGCTGAAAATCAATAGCGCCCTCATGCCAACATGTAAGTGTGGTGTAAGTTTGGTGAACATCACATTAACCATTCTAGAGATGGAGCGTTTACGAGAAATGTGGACGCACAGATGGATGGATGGATGCCAGCCACTACAACAATACCCCTTGGCCCAAACTGACCAAGGGGTAAAGAATAAACTGTTTCAAATGTTTCTCAAAATGAGGTACAACAGATAACTGACCACAAAAAACCTACAGATATAGGAGCTGTGTGCACAAATGAAACTGAAAGTGCACAAACTTACTTAAATTTTCATACAACACATTACTGGAACTTCCTTAATGACATACAGTGTCAGTTCCTTTGTCATCCTTCTTTTTAGTAACTTTCTTGAAATATATGGAGATTAACGACAACCACAATCAGCCTTTAGCCTACTGGTAATAAAAATTGCAACGCAAGTAACAGTAGTGGCATTCCCTGATTGGCTAACAGGCTGTTCAAAGATCATGGATAAGCAAACTGACCCTAAACAGGATGTCAAGATGATTGATATATATGAACCTCATCTTTCATTGTACATTCCTACTTGGCAAGAAGTATAGAGGAGTTGTCTCCCTTGAACAACTGCACATGTATTAACACACGTGAATGGTAGATCTACAGTACAGTTTTATCCACATCAATCCGATATTCACCCAAACACACATACCTATATATAACCCTGATGTAGGCAATGACTGGATGAAGAAATGGTTAAATCCTTACTGGCACATGTGTCTGTCGTACTTGTCAATTATAAACCTTGCTATCAGCACTTAAATCTACAGCTTACAGGATCTGAACTTGGAGCACAGGATTTACTGTAGAAGACATAATTTGTCTACTACATGTGCATACATGTGCATGTTGAGAATGCCTTAAACATTCTTTAGGCCTTATACTCCCTGGGTTTCTGTTTAAATCAACTACATGTACAAGAAATATGTTCTAAATACACCCAAGTAGACAGCCAGCCAGTGGCTTTCAACACACTAAAATCATGCACTGAGCAGCGGGTTCTGGTGCACTGAAGTTTTCTCAGCATATGTGATGACAGATCACATTCAAAATTTTGAAAGCAAGCAATCTTTGCCTTGATATCTAGATCTACGTGACTTATACATGTGTAAAACTTATACATAGTTGGGTTACAGAACACATGCATATATATATACATACATATATAAAATCGTCTTCACCTTTTCCACTACAAATGTGTTACGACTTGATCTATTGTCCTGGACAACACAGTCAGACCCTTACTTAGTTTTCCTCTTACTTCACCTTATAATAGTTTTGTGAACCCTCCATATGATAGGTAACATGCTTCGCCCTGGATCGTTCACAGCTCACAATATTTACAAACACACTGTAAATGTCATGAAATCATCTAAATGTAAATCAGTTTTTATTAAGACCTTGGAATTTTGCAGACCAATATTTCACACCCAAATCTCAATTACAAAGTACATACTATACATGTAGATCTTGATAATATGCCAGTATTTGTAAGCTTAGCATTTCACCGAAATACTGCATCAAACTGATGTAAAGGTAATGTTCATATGACTTAATGAATACTGCAGTAATCAAGGACATAAACCTGAGTGCCAAGGCTAACCTACAGCCCAAACTTTGAGAGCTGGAGATTGGTCAAGGGTCTGACAGTCGCAATAAGCCAGCACTTTAACTGTTTGAATCAGCAAATGCCCCTATGTCCATATGAATTTTATCAAGTTCTGGAAAGCCCCTTGCACTGAATAATTTTTATCAAGTACAACTATTTTCAAATTTTGGTAAATAATTTTTACCCCTAAAATAAGTAATGTTTATAAAAAAGAATTGATGCCCAAGTGGCCATATTTCAGCTGTTTTGTGGCAAACTGATCTAAATACATGATGTACATGTAAAAATGCGCAATTTCAAAAGATCTTTTTTTCCGTCTGTTGAGTAGCATGTCATGTTCTAGATTTGGTTCTACACAGGTTCATCTCACACATTTATCAGACATCATACCAGTAAAATAATAAATGAAAAAAATGTCACATTTACATGGAGATACAAATTGTATCAATTGTAAACTGTACTGAATGGTTCTGCCCTGCCACACTACCATATCCTGGCAGATATTTGGCACACTGCACTATTCTCATCACTTTGCATTAAATCCTGGTGTATTTATTTTTAGCAGTGTGCAGAAGGGTAAGAAGATGGTGGTGTACATGTTTTGCAGTGTAGGCACAGGTTGTCTGTGTGTGCCAGCATCACTCAGCATGGGATCAGGTAGACAGCAGCAGCATAAACCTCCCCAGCCCCCAGCATCACTGGCCAGGGGAAAGGCCATCCTGGATTACGTTACAACCATATATATAACGCCTATCCTCCTCACATATCTTACTACTGCTTGTTCCACACTTATTTTTATGTTGTTGTTTCAGCAGGTCTGTTAATTAAGTATACACAGCTCTACAGCATTTGTATTCCTCCTATGTTTTTCAAAATGTAGGCTTACTACACCATGCATAAATGAGGCCAACAGGCACGTCAGCGTCATAATATATGCTGGACTCTTGTATAGAGAGGGATAGCTCCAGTCTCTTATTGGTATAACTATATATGCACATATTAAAGTTAACATACGTGTACATATATGTATGTACATCATGTCAGATTATGACATGAACATATACATATATATCTTTTCTAGTGTTGTTATTTTCAACAAAGCTCTATGATTAAATCTAGTTCAACCCTTGCTTGATGCCACTCACAAGAAAAGAACATGTCTATATGACGTTACGATTGCCGCCGTTGTATACGTGAAAGATTCTAGAGTAAAACACAACTCAAATAAATGAATAAAAATAAAATATGTTTGTTGGGCGTAACCCGATCGATCCTTAAAAGATTTTCTTTTTTTTATTTTTCTTTCCATGTTGATTTCTTTAAAATCGTTCAAGAGCCAGAATAAAAACCAAAAAAAGAATTCCCTACAGACGGACCTATTTTTTTCTCAGAGGGTCAGGTTACACCCGACACCAGCTTTTTAAGGATGGCGTGATCAACAGAGGAGTCATGTACATGTATTGACCTCTTTAGCTAACCATAATAATATTCTTCAGTCTGAATATTTGTGTTAGCACATACACCTATAACTCATGACCAGTAAGTAGTAAGCGACAGGAAATTATGGAATTTATGTATTTAAAAAAGCAAGTTAATTAACATCTTATAAGTATAACACACTCCTTCCAATCGGGCGTGACTGAGAATACACACGTACATGTACATGTATATAACAAGACAGCTATGTGGAAGACACTGTGAAGTATCACAGCATATTTAAAATTTCACTTATAATACCTGGAACATGTAATTCTACCAGACATCGCATAGGTCCATATATATATATATATACACACACACACACACAAAGATAATATATATCAAACTTTTCACAGAATCGTGCAGAATGCTGCTTCCATTTCTTATATTTTTTTCACTAAAGCTGGTGATAAGAATACAACAGAGGCTTTTGTCTCATATAAATGTATGCATAACATTATCATAAATACATACGCGATGTGTACAGGAATGGAAATCTGCTTAACATAATTTCACATTAACATAGACTGCCAATTCTCTTAGTAAACCAACATATGCTTTGTTATGCACGTATTTCGTAAATGCAAACATTTCCATTTACCACCGGTGGGAACTACTAAAGATATGTACAGTAATCCTCTATGTAATAACACTGTTACTGCAAGAGGGAGATAACATTTGAAACCAACACATATAGAGGATAGCTGCCCTACATTTCTGAACTAATAATACTAAAAACATGTGTCAACTTACATACAGTAACAGAGCATGTCACTGTCATCAACATACCTTCAACGTGTACTTAACTATGATAACAGTAGTTGGTATGTCCGCAAAGATCTATCAGGAATGATGTAAATACCCAAATAAATATCAGGGCAAAAATCACTTATAAAACTATCCATAAAGACTTTTATGTCACTGCAGCATAAACTTTCAAGACTAATACATAATACAGGATATATATGCAAAGCACATGTGCACTACCTTTAAGAGAATAACTTAGTAAACTTAGAACAGATTGTCATAACAACAAGGAAAAACAACTTTAGCCCACAAAGGGGTGGGACATGGAGATGGGGATTTGGGGGAGGGAGTGGATATAAATGTGGGTAAGTTTCAAAGTACTTATTAACTATTAGTATTATATCGACGTGATGCACTTATAGGCAATTACTGATGATTAGTAGTTGCGCAGACATACACTCACTTGCATATATATGTGTATGAAAAGGACATATATATATATATTTGCATACAACATAACAATGACATGCAACCACCTATCCTAACTACAAGTGCGTGTACTCCTGAGAATTCAGTGGGTTACCATTAGACCATTGGGGATGTATCAACAGCCAGCGCAAAAAACTTCACAGTCTTCACATACATAAACTTACCTTCAGTGAATGTCTATTAGGACCAGTTTTAAGGTCAACAGAAGCAGAAAGAAGGCTGTTGCCTTGGATACAAGTACACACGATCTGGATCTCGTGCACATTTGGCAGGCTTATTGTCTAAGGTGTCAATGTGTTCACAAGTGTTCCCTATCAACCTGTGGGATGGTTAGAACTGGTGTCTGGTGTTGGTGGTAAACAGAGCAATATGCCCGAATGAGAATGTACTCCATAAGTCATAAGCCTGAGAGTTAGCTATGTGTACACATGAATGTGTTAAATACAAGTAAATGCATATAAAGTACATGTAGCTCTTGTAAAACAACCACACACAATCAGAGTTCACAAATGCAAATTTGACATAGTTGCATAGAAGCAGAGCAACGGATGAAAAAAGATAGCGTACATGTTATATGCATGTACATGCACATACATGTGTAAAATCAAGCTATTTCAGCCTGCACAGTAAGCCATATCCTGTAGAGCACAGATGTAACTGTGCAGTTATGAGAAGAGGAACCATCTGGCAAAGGCTAGTGCTCAGCATGTATCCAGTGCCAACTCTTCCAGTGTGCTGCATATATACCATGTACACACTGACTTGGTATACAACACAGGATGGTTCATGCAGATGCTTCTAGATATGGTTAGTTCAGTTTACTATGGTAAATTTATGCTTAGTCCTTCTGCTCATGATACAGACAAAAATACAATGTGATGACACCCAGTGCTGGTGGTAACAATATGGATCCACCTTTGTAAACATAAATACATGTGTCGACTAAACTTAAATATATGAGTGTTGGAAGACTGACAATGGCAGTAATGTTTAAAGTGGAATTAATGTGATATCAGATGTACAACTGATCAAGTAGGAAAGTTGTACAGGTTACTGTCCTCAGCTGTGCTATAAATGAGATTACTGCCATGCTAGAAGACTCACTTAATTTATTCATATTCATGACATCTATGTTTTTCCTGTCTTCTCGAAAATCACTGGTCTTCATACAAATAGTAATGAACCTGAATGCAAAAATATAAGCACAGTATGGCTGCAAATGCATAAAGGCTTATAGGATTGTTGTGCATTAAAACTGGAACAGCACTTCATATGCTGTTCTTGGTTCATTACCCATGGCCACTCCGCTGTCAGAACTTCATCTTTCCTATCTGATCAATACCATTATCAAAATTACACCAAGCACAAAACATAACATTCCTCAACAAAATGAGATGCTAGGCTATCCTTATTGACAAAGCAAATGAAGTACATGCCAAACAGAAAGCGCTAGGGACTGGGCAGGTCATAGCTAAACCTGAACATGATACAACAATAATTCTATCAGTGAGGGTAGAATGGCTTGGCTGAAGGAGCAAATGGCAATCTCTTAAACAGAGTGACCAGTGTCAATGGCAAGCTGCATGTACCCTGAAACCAAATACTTCAACTACTAGTAATGCCAGAAGGTCTGGGGTCTCACAATAAATACACTGCAGCCATTTTCTCCAAACAAGGGCCTTTTTCCAATAAAATATAAACACTTCCAGACTCTGTTCTTAAACTAACATGTGTGAGCTACATAAAGAAAGTCTGCATAAGTTACATCTAGAGTACTTGAACAGTTCATCCATAACATTAGCAGCTGTACCTATATGTACATTCATTCAACATACAGCACATGTACATGGTTCTGTGGGTGCTTTATAGCCAGCTGTCACTGAGTTGTGCAAACAGATAGATTTACTACATAGCAAACATTAGAATCTGGATGATGAATACATCACATATGCATGCTGTACACCAGTGCTGCTGGTCACACAAAATGCAGCGGCGCTTAGTGAACTCGGTACAGAATGAATCATTCCTGAAAATTACCAGCAATGATGGATAGGAATGGTAATTACTGATTATACATGTATCTAAATGAATGGAACACACTCGTATAGAGGGATGAAGAAATGGTAAACTGAGGGTAATTCACAAGTGATTGTCTCGCCTCTCGGGATTTAAGAGGGAGTAGCTCATAATTTGACACTTTGATAATGATAAAAATGCAGCTGCATGTATAGTATTTGGTTCACACCCAGCTGATGTATGTACATGTAGGGAGTACATCTCTTCAAAATCTACATGCACAGCATACTTATGCACATATTATATTGCTGATAAACAGAATATGACCTGCACTATGACCTGTGGATGTTTTAAAGTACATGTGTACTATAGCATATGTAAGTGTAAATTTACATGTACCAGTATGTATTTTTAGGTTTTTGAAGACATAGTACTAGACCAAACCTTAAAAACAAGCTGAATCGGCATTGCAGAAGTCTCTCGAGATCATGCTGATTTTGGATGAGACAGGGTGGGGGCTCTCCAAACCATTGTAATTTCACTGAGGTTAATCCTGTCTGGTACAAAATGTGTTCGGTTCATTTTAATCCTGTGAAGCTGTATTTGACCCCAAAATTTATTCCCAAATATCCACTTGCAGGCGTAAAGCAATGTCATAACGTTTCCCCCTTTGCTGCTGAAACTTTTCCAGTAAGATATAACCCTGCCCTCCAAACAAACATGTAAAACACCTTTTCTGAGATCAACAGGCAAAATCAGTAACTAACCAAATGGTGGACAAAACTGAGGTCATTTACTATACTTTTTCGCTGTTTCTATTCAGAAGTCTGAATGAACTACATGTTCATCATTTTAGACCATATTGTTGCCATTAATGATTTTAAGTTCTAATTAATTTGTTTTATTACAAGTTTGAATGCAATTCAATAGGGTTTTTGTTTGTGCTTGGGAGGCAGGTGGTCATGGTGTTTCTGGCTCATTTTGAAACAACATTCTGTTACACACTGTGTGCAAATAGGTAGTAGGTTACTCAGGTAAGTTTGCAGGACAAAGGTTGCAACATTCTGAGAACTATTACAACTTAACAATGGGTCAAAATGTTTGGCCATTCACTCATTTTTATTTATTTATTTATTTGATTGGTGTTTTACGAGGTACTCAAGAGTATTTTACTTCTGCAACAAGGGCCAGCATTATGGTGGGAGGAATATACCTGTATGTACATCGATGGCATGATGAGACATTAATGTGTGATATAATTAACATACATGTGGAATTTTTTTTTTTAACCTACATGAATGTATCAACCTGAATACTGGTTATTATCTACATGTATTACACATAATTGCCTGTATAAATTGTCAAAAAAAAAATGCTGTAAAAAGTCATACTGACATAGGAGTATAAGTGTTTGGCATTTTCTGGCACAGTGTACACTAGTTACTCTATGATATACACGTAAGTCTTCGAAAAGGTGAGATTTTTAGATGTGATGACTATCCTTCCATTCCTTTACATCCAAGAAAACATTGTGAGTATATTATAAATGGCAAAACCAAGACAGCAATGGAACCAAACACTACAAAAATGTAAATCTGTGTACTAGTAAGAACAGTTTTAACTAAGAAAGTGAAGAAACTAGGAAGAGTGAACTATAATTATTAATCATGTCACAAAAATGGATGTGAGGTACCGCATGTGTTTACTACCTAACCATATTTTAAATACTGACACAAAAATCAGATTTCACTATTATACAGTGCACAAGTAGATGATCTGAACACGAGCACATTTCAACATTTATCACAGGCAAAGTATATTATATATCTCTTTTGGAATTTTAATGCCCACACAGATGTAGGTTAAAACATGTCAGAGTAATGCCAGCTCTATGTTTAGTATGCATGTTTCTAAATGTATCTGAATGTGGCTCATTCCCAGTATGTTTACAGAGACAGCAAAGAAAAACAATGACACACATGTGTGCTTTGGGCAGCTTTGTGACTTACGGTTTAACCTCAAGATTTTCTGACCTCCGTTTTTTGTTTGACTATAAAAGCCACACACACACACACACACACAAAACCATACTTGATGAAGGCTTTGTCCAGCTTAATCAAACTGGTTAATATGAATGCAACAATCTGATATATCAATGCATTAACCTGCCCACGAAATATGAAAATGCTTTTAGCAGTATAAGACACTTCATCACTGTTTTATACATGTACATGTACATAACCTATTCAAAACCATTAATTCCTGACACTGAGTGTAACAAATTTAACTGAAGCTACATGCAGAGTAAGACATTGTACATTCTAAACCTGGACTGTTTATGGTACATATACTTCAGTAATTTGCCATATGTTGGTGACTCATTTTGTAATGCATGTGTTACAGCACTGTTCATCTAAACATCACATGTACATAAATGAACATATATAAAAAGGTTACTGTGCTTAAATCATGAGGTCCAAAGACAAACACATGTTTAATGCTCCATTTATTTAAAAAAAAAACAAAAAAAAAAAAAAACAAAAACAAAAAAAAAAAAAACAGGTGGGAAATGTCAGCTGAGTACATAATTGTACATCATTTAGTTTACCTGGACACTGATGTTCTACAACATTGGTTCGAGGTATACAAGTAGGTCAAGACATGTACACTGAGTTATCAACATGCCTGTATAATAATACTTCATTTGCATACACATATAATGAATCCGTTTGCATTTAAATGCCCATCTGTGGATCAGCAACAGCATAATCTGTTGTTCAGTTACTGTAACCAAGGGCACACAAAAATGAGAGCCAGGGAATCCTGTGAGTGTTTAAGGCCAGGACTGACACACACTATAATAAATACATGCAGCCTTGAAAGGAACAGGCATACAACATGCCTACACTGTATATGTCACAGTTCAGTTGAGAGTTAGCTATCCACTGGTATACTTGTAGACAGGCAACCATAAAATACAGTAATGTTGCTACCTGGACTATCTCTCCTCAGGACCTTTATCACAAGAAACATAAAGGATAAAATGAAATCCATACATTCAGCTTAAACATGTCCTCTTTTGACATCTCTGGGAATTTCTCTAGTTCGATGACCTGGCCAAACATGCAATCAATTAATTCAGATCCTGGAGCAATAATCAGTCAAAGCTGACCCATCCACACTAACCTCAACCAAAATACATTAGGTTTTAGACATAACATAATGTCAGATCATCCCTTTACATCCTCTGCGTTTGGGTAGACGAAAAATCGAAACCTTCTCAAAGAAAGGTCATTCAAGATGATGTATCTCCTGATCATATCTGATATGTTGTTCATCAATAGAACCAGCAACATTTCTTAAAGACAAAATATATGTAAATGTATATATGTAGCAGTCGGAATTTGATAACACGATAACTCTGGCTGATAATATTATGCTTTACTCCAAAATGTCAAGAGTTTCATATACATGAAGGTATAGACAATTTACATTCATAGATAAACTATCAATCAATCTCTGTACTATGACAGCTCATTAAACAACATATCGGTGTATCTCAAGCAGAAAATGTCAACATTGAAAGTGTGCAGACTCTGCAAGAATTGATGTCTGACTATTGGTATTATGTCACTATTCTGAGGTGGCACAAGTACCAGTATATATAGTCTAAGCCAGTCAAATTCAGCCCATATATATCTATCT
This sequence comes from Acanthopleura granulata, assembly GCA_016165875.1. Classification (NCBI taxonomy): domain Eukaryota; kingdom Metazoa; phylum Mollusca; class Polyplacophora; order Chitonida; family Chitonidae; genus Acanthopleura; species Acanthopleura granulata. Next base: position 22,802,297 of record JABBOT010000003.1, read on the forward strand.
CTGAGTGCAAGCATGATAAGCAAGCCTTCAGTTGGGTTGATCTAAACATAAATCTGGAAGCTCTGATGTATTGGACCAACCCTGTTGTAATGAAAGAAGGAGAAAGAGAATATTCTGACAGATGGAAAGCATGATAATGAAACATACATAGCAGTACGTGATAGGTGGAAGAAAGGGGGCAGGACATCTGGGATGATGTGTATATGGGGATGTCTAACCAGACGAACATAGGGAGTGCTTGCGAGAACACTATGTCACAAAGGATTGAATAACATGCGGTTATAAACAAGAACGGAGATGCTATGTATTATGATGAAGACCACATACTCACCCTCTATGCACACGACATGTTCCCGAATTTGCTGCTGAATTAATGGGTCTGGAATGGCCTCGATCAGATCATAGATAGCATAGATGCTCGGATGTACACTTTCAAAGCGTTGTATTTCTTGTCGTATTGCTAGAGAATTACTCAAGTACGGCTGAATCGGACTCCGGGGATTCATTTTCTGTCCACCTGTCAATCACCTTTTCCAAAATTCTGACATTTTGGATAAGTAATTCCTAGTGGTGGAGCAAATATATGCGTCAGATTCCAACTCTTTCGGAAATTCTTTCAAGATGGCTTGCTCTCATTGCGCATGCCTCAATTACTGTAGGGGAGCATGCGTATACGCCATAAGCTCCACTTCCGCTACACTTCCTGTTTACATTTTGCATGCCCACGTGGTTCGTTGTCTGCAAGTAACACATGGAAAATCTCAATCGACCAACAGTGTTGTCTTATAGAAACTATTGGCTTCGAAACAGGTGAAGTTATGCCTATTTAATCAGTGGCTGTAATGGCTAAGGTAACATTATCCCTTCGTATCGAGACATGACACACCCACTGATTATTTCCCCATTTCACAGTGATAGAGAGTGTTATCAAGGCATGGGGCTAATGCTAGTGACATGACCCTCAGATACAACGGCTGGTGAAATTGCATTATATTATGAGCGTATACGGACGCGGTGACGTGGGAAGGGCGTATATCGGTCATGCACAAAACAAATACCACAATAAAGAAACGGTTCATATTTTCCCTGTGTATTTCTTCAATGGTTTTGTCATGGATCTATCTCTTTAATGCTCCAAGGTTTTGAATGCTACTAGTAAATGTACTTGTGGCGCAAGAACCCAGCACACGAAGCAAAATCAAAGAAAAGGTTCATAGAAGTCAGTGAAACCATGACGGCAATCCAGAAGAAAAGCGAGCAGAAGGATTTATTGGGCATTGGGATTAGAGGCAGGTTGTTGGTAGGGTACTTAGGTAGGTAGGCCTACAAAACTACATCCATATACACTCCGTATAATGAGTGCCCATGTACTGGTATATTACAAACTTCTTAGAGTCGATGAAATGAATCTATGATATTGTCAGCAGAAAGCATCTGTGGAATTAGAGGGTTCTGTAACTGATTCTCAGGATGAGTGCCCTGTGATAACAAGGTTCAGATATAGATAATCCATAGCAACAATAAACACATAAGCGGTGATACGTACAAGTGAAGACTAAGTTCAGAGGCAAGGTGATATATACAAATGCAGTGTAACTTAAGCTTGCTGAAGAATAAAGCATATATGAAGGAACACTGACAGTAAAAGGCTACTATATACAGGTAGATTAATGTAAAAAGTAATGATTGCTGCAAACTAATGTTGATGTAGGCTGCTGAAGAGGCTTTCACACCCACATTTAAACAATGATTGTTTAACGGAATGTTACCAGAGCATTTTGAAAAGTATGTTTATTCTGCTGATGATAGGATTAGTTTGTTCTGAATTATATATGTTGAATACACAGATTCAGACTAATTATCTGTAAAGCAGCTGTATTTTGTTGCTGCCCCTTTGAACTTGAGTTGAGCACAATAATGAACTAATGGCCTAGGTACAGGTGATACAGATGCTACAGGTGATAATAAATGAGGGCACCTCTGTGTTAGAATCATGGAAAATGACCGTCAGTAATTGTCCCAATAGTAATTTCCACGATTTCCTACATGTATTATAACTGTATGGTCTGTTTCATCTAACTGGTTTTAAAAATTTAAATGAGGTAATACTTTTTGGGCTTTATATGTATGGGCATGTTTCCCTTTGAATATATAGTCACAAAGAGAGCAAACTTTCAAGTGAGGATATGCAGGAACGCTTTGGTTATATATTCCAAATTTGCATAATGTTTTCGCTGTTAATAAAGACTGAAAATGTTTCTGCATATTTCGTTTTTGAAGGAAATTATTTTGGTTGCAATTAACTGTGGCTGTGATCAAGTTGAATTAACTGTGGTGTCGACCAGAAGCATCAAAAACCTGTTCAGGGGGCAGAACTCTTGTAATTTTATTTCTTAATGGTTGTATCAGCACTGTGTACGTACATGTATTTGGATTAGCTCCCCCTGTAAACGTTAAGTCATCTGTAAGAGGAGCATATTTCGTTGTTAGTGAGAACCTTTTATTTCATAATTTGGTTTCAAAATGGTTTATTAGTTTCTGTATAACGTCACACAACCAGTTAAGCGGTTTCATGAAAAACTATTGAAACTGTGTTATCCAAATTTCCTTGTAATCATTTAAATACTTCATTGTTTAATGGGAAGGCATCTTTGCTGGTGTTGTGAGCATTAGGATATCTCCACATGAGACGGGCCCGGGGGTGGGGTGTACCTGGGATGAGGGGAATAATGCTGTAGTAGTTCTGCTGCTCTGCAACACCTGACTTTAGTTTACCCTGCAGGATTTCCCCTGATTAACGTTGACCTTGATGCTGAGACCATCACGTTTACATTTGATATATGGACTTAGTTGCTGTTGAACAGCAAAGCAGATTTACACTTGTTAAAGTATCTGGACACATGCAGATCGCTAGGTTGAATATGCCGTAAAGGTCTATATATATCGTGTCCAGAACAGCGACTGTGTTCTGATCCCCAAATATTTGAAAGAAACCAGCAAATAGAACTCCCCCGCGTGAAGGTATCCTTCTGATTTATAACGAACAAGTGCCTGAGAATATCTGTACAAGTTTACGGCTGCTTTAGAAATAGCACACGTTCGTAAAATTTCAGCGTATGGTTTTAAGCATATCATAGGCCTGATATCGAACGTGGTTATAAATGATGAGTCACTACCCTCGCAATTTGGAGGGGGGGGGGGTGCACCCGTACAAGGTAACTGGTTTTTGAAAGAGGACCCAGAAATACATGGACAATTCTACACGGATACGGTTCTCAACGAGAACTTCGCAGATGGCTCTTCCATATCCAAGGTGTATTGATCAGGGCGAGGAACACTTATGTCTAAGTCATTAAACTAAAGCTGGAGCAACCGTGGCGCTAATGCAGCGTAATGGCCCAGGAGCCTCTCGCCAATGCAGTCTCTGTGGGTTCAAGTCCAGCTCATGCTGACTCCCTCCAGTCGTAAATAGGACGGTCCGTAAGCAACCTGCAACATGGTCATGGATTCCCCTCAGGCTCTGCCCGGTTTCTTCCCACTATGATGCCGTATTATTTAGAAGAAAGGATATCTCTAGACCAAATACCTGTATGTATTGATAAAGAATCCCATTTAACGTTCAAGAAGTTTCATTTTTTATTTTTGTGATGTAGGATAACCGAGATATCGCAGTTCAAAGAAAGGAAAAACGGTCATATAGTGAGAATAGCATTAACGGGTCGCCATGCTCCCAAGGGCCAAGAAGGCATGTGTTTCCGCTGTGACGTCACCCGTTCCTGGTTCACCATTTACGATTACGAGACAATTTCAATGTCCTTTAAAGCCATTTTCAACGAGAATGTGGTAATGGAATACATCTGGGGTTATTCCCCAAGATGTAGCCTTTTTTGGTTGTAATAATAAGTTGGACCGTTCTTCTAAGGACAAAAGGAATATTTCGCATCTAGTACTGAAGGGCGTCGGGTAAGGATGACGCGACGTCGTGTTCTCGGTTTCTCTAAAATGACGTATCCCATGGCCTCGTAAGAATTCGACATTAAAAGGTGATTTATAGAGTTACCAAGCAAGTCACAAATAATACCTATTCCCGTTTAGGTTTGTATCGACTACTCTTCTGAAATAACTTTGGTCATATTTATTGTTGTCTTTTCATTTAAGTGAAATATTCTTGATTACGGCGTAGAACACCAATCAAATGAATAACTCACACAGAAGTCACTTTACAATTCCCCATCATGCAGTAGCAAAGCTTATCACTAACGTTAATATCGCTCGATTTTTTTGTACCAATATCGGTATCCTTGCAACTTATTTGCAGCTTTGCTATAGAATATTGTGATCTTTAGTAATTAAATTTTAAAAATCTGTTGGACCTATTTTATACCGGTTATATATTCTTGAGCATGGTGCAAACGTCACTAAAATAAATTCATACTATTAATATCAATGATTGTATAAAATGAAGTCTTAGATCGCACAAGCTACAGTACGTGTATGCCAGATTTATTTCATTGTTGCTTATGCGATGGTTGTAAGGGATGTTTTATAAGTGGACGAAACTAAGGGTGGCCGAACGTTGGCAAGTTGACGTAACGTACCCCCGTAGGATGTAATAACTGCATCTCAGATCGGTGGGAGACAGTCAGTTATAGTCTTCACGAACACTGTCGACTGGTTTTTTGCAATAAGGTGCCAAAAATAATAAGAGCGTGGGGAATCTTCAAGTTCCTACATGGAGCCCTAAAAGGGACGTGAAAAAAATGAAATAAGAAAGAAAATAACAGGAATTAAAATTTCACAGTCTCAGTTTTATTAAAATAAGTCGTGACCTCGTGTTTTATGACATAATTCGTGGTCACGAGATCTTTGTTAAGATGTTCCCACGATCTGATAACAGTTATGTCGTGCTTTCAAGGTATTTATTTAGTCGTGCGCATGACATCTTTACTAAGTCGTGCTCTCGAGAAAATTGGCCAGTGCAAACGTTACAGGCCTACGACCCGATAATTTCGTCCCACGTCTAAATATCGGCGAGCTAGACCGCATTTTTATATCTACAAGTCTATACCCTGATTGTTTTCATTTGTCATTTATCTCGAAAGTATGACTTAACAAAGATCTCGTACACGACCTAGTGAAGATCTCGAGAGCACGAGATAACTAATGTTTCATGCGAACGACATAATAAAGATCTCGTGCTGACGACTTAGAAAAGATCTCGTGATCACGACTTGACGAAGATTTCGTACCTATGTCTTTAAAAACTTAGATGTGGTAGCAAGAGCTCGCCTGTAGGGAATGGATTCTAATATGCAGTACACTAAGTCAGGAATACGGTAATTTAAATTATTTAACATGCATACACAAAATCAACGATGGAATATCTCCCTCGTGTCATTATACTCCCCCTCGTGTAATTATGCTCAACATGTGTGCAAACCCTGAGCTCAATACCTGCAGTATTTTTTTAAGATACCACCCCTAACATTTTGTTTAACACTGATTTTAACACACAGTACACCATGTGAGGAATTCGTTAATTTACGGTATTTAATATGCACACACAGAATCAACGATGGAATATCCCCTTCGTGTTATAGTGCTCTACATGTGTGCAAGCCCCCAACCCAGTACATGCAGTATATTTTAAGTTACTGTAACAGTTTGTTAACACAGATTCTAATACAGTACACTTAAGTAAGGAATTCGGTAATTTACGGTATTTAATATGCACACGCGGAATCAACGATAGGGTATCCCCTCGTGTGACTTTGCTCTACACGTGTGCAAAATAAGCTACGCCTGTGCTTGGTACAGACCAGTTAGAAATGGAGTGTGAAATTTTAAGAACTATGTTAGGTCCCCCCCCCCACAGTTTCAGTTGTTATTTTTATTCTGTCACTTGTACGACTCTGTAAGTTCCTGTAGAGGGCAGAATGCATCAAACCCGTGCATTGTATATGCTTCATGGTTCGGATTTGCCCACCTAACCACTGAACCATGCCTCGCTAGAAGACCTGTAGTTTTATGTTAAGATCGAATCCCACTGATGTGGTACACAATTTATTCACAAGTTCATGTGGCTTTCATTTCAAGGCCTCTCTCCTCGAAACAGAGATTCACAGCTGTTTTGCTTCAACCCAATCAAACACAACTTAATTGGCAGGTCAGCCTTCTTGTTCACTTATAGCAGCCAGCAAATCAGTCATCTCAAGTGAGGTGATAAACCGATCAACCGCTGGCAACCTGGAGGCGTGCAAGGGACTGTGTTTAGGATCGGTGTTCGTTAAAATGAGTTTCCTAACGCTTAATATGTAAAGCGCAGCGTTATCCTGGTTATATCGAGAAATGCCCTGTTCGTCTGCGTAACAGTTTATTATTGCTCACTGGTATTATTGTTGACTTATTCGTCCACGATTTATATGTAAAGCGCAACGTTATCCTAGTTATATCGAGAAATGCCTTATTCTTGTGCGTAATAGTTAACTATTGTTCAGTCTTAACTTATTCCTGTTGTAGCAGGAGTGCCAAGCATACCTGATGTCCACGATACAGAGTGCTTACCCTGGATAGAGTGTACACATTAGCCTACAGATCGTGGACAAGGCCTAAAAAAACTCGGTCAGCACACATCATGCAGTAGTCCCTTTTCCTTCTCGGACGCTGAGCCCAGACTTCCCATTCGGCCAGTAATCCAAGAACATATTCAAAAAAATGTTGAACACAAAATCTCAAATAACTGAAAGACAGAACGAACGCGCAAGCCCCCATGCAAAAGCGAGGTTGTTGGAAGTTTTCAACGATGCTTTGTCAGGCATGAGGCAGACTTTAGGGGTTATAGATAATTATCCGTAAAGAACTTGTGAAGCTTGTTATCACTTATATATATAAACAGAAATAATCTACACCACGTGACTGACACCTCACCCTGTAAAATATGTTTAACCTATGGGATGCCAATACACATACATGAAGTATTTACGTTATGGTTCGCCACAATATGACTGCAATGTACTGTTTACTGCTCGATGACGATTTGTGGGTAAACTAGTAACGTGGAGTACGCATTTATTTTACAACAGAGCAAAGGTCAATCGAGCTTGATCTAGTGTCACCACTGCGCCGGAAAAGGTACCCCTGTAAATACTGATAACAATGCTAAGAATTACCTGCCAGGGTGTTCTTCAGTTAAACTATGTCAGTCATACAAAATCCCCTTTTTTCAAAGCATATGCAAATGTGAATGTCAGTGAAAAGAAAACACGATATCACACATTAGATTCAGCTTTATCTGCGAAGACTACCGATCAAGCTGTAAGTATCATTGTTATTATCATGAAAATGGTTACATTTGTTCTGGAATAACACTGGAAATGTATGTGGTTATTTTACAAGATTTGAACATGATTCGAGCCCTTCATTGTCGATGCACAAATTTATATACAGAATAAGGAGAAAATAGGAGAGTTCTCTGTAAATTTAAAAGTAATAGGCCTATTGATTTTCTCATTAAGAGAGGAAGAGAGATAAAGAAAATAGTCATGTCAACAAATTATTTGCTTAACTTGTTCGCACCTTTTTCAGCCTTCATGGCAGATCTCTTGTTAAATCCTTCTGCTTTCTCTAAAATCTCCGCCAACAGATTACTTTGGTTCACTTTTGACCTCGCTGTGTGCGGCAGTGCCAAGCTACTGGCTGCATCTTTGTTTTTCGCTGGAGACCTGATTTTAATTTCTTCATATGGCGATTCATCCGCTATTTTAACCTGACAGTCCTTGTTAACGTCATTTCCTCCTGAGTTCATAGACATAGCTGGGCTGACTTCGTCATAGCCGTAGTTCGAACTTTCACGGCTAATATCTGAATGCGTACCTGATTTGTGACCAGTTACTTGATCCTTTTCAATATCCGCATCATTATTGCTCATGGCATCTCTAAAGTTGGTCGGTGGTTTGAAGCCAAGTGCAGCATTCCAATCGGTATAGGTATTTGACTTGCTTAGCAAATCTAATGATGTGTCTCTTTTGTTATCAACATTCAACGGTTTGGTTGCATTCTTCGCAACACTGGGTTGCTCAAGTGGTTTTTCTTCAGTGAGCTGAATGTTTTCTGTCTCATTCTTAATTGTGTCATCTTTGCTGATGTCATTGTCGTCCTTGAAAGCCAGAGGAGGAGCCAATGGCATGTCGATATAAACGGAATCCTCTTCTGCGCCGGATGTGTCGCTATTGTCAGCGCTGTCTCCAGAATCCGCCATGGTCAGCTTACTACTCGTGTACATCGTGTTGGCGTTTTGGAAGTCGGTGACCAGATCGGAGGCCGGCTTGCCCGTCTTCTGAATGACGGCGTACAGCGGGTTGTCGGCGGTGAACGAAACCGAGGCGCGATGGTCATGTGACTGGTACATTGGCGAGTCGTCATGTATAGTTTCTTTCTGAACGGGAACTGCCGAGGGTTTGCCGTCGGAATCGCCACTTGCTCTGTCCAGGCTGTCGTCGGTACTGGAACGATTACAGCAACCCTCGTCGGTACTGTCCGAGGAGTCTTCATGTACGGTGGACAGTTGTGAGTTAATACTAGACAGCCTGGTGAGGGAGCTGTGGAATCCCATGGGAGCAGACGGAACGTGTGTCGTGATGTGCAATCGTGACGTCATAGAGGTCAACTGGAAGACTGCATTTGAGTGTCCCTCTCGGCTCCTCGCCTTTTTCCTTTGAAATGAAAATGAATGTATAAACCTTTCGCCTTACGTGGTCTCTATCAAAGCTTAATTGGTTAAACATATGTAGATACAGCCATAAATAATGAAAATAGGAACTACTAAACTGCTAGGGAAATTGCTGAATATACACAGAATAAATAACATTTAAGTATAATATCTACGCATTTAACACATTGTTGTTGGCTGTTTTATGGAGGACTTAGCTTTCATACTTTCTGATATGGAAGGCAACAAGGCTGGCCACCCCTGACAAGATAAGGACGCCCACCAGTACACCCATACTCAGACCCACATAGGCGGCTTCTGTACAAGACAAAAATATATAGACATTTAGTGATAGTTTCGGGGTTTTGTCGTGTAAAGTCTTTTAAGGTCGTACGTGGGGAGGTCTGCCAGCAACCTGCGGATGCTCGTGGGTTTTCCCCTGGCTCTGCCCGTTTTCCTCCCATGTAACTGAAATATTCTCTTGGTCAGCGTAAAACACCAATCGAATAAATAAATCTTTTAAAACCCAAATCTATACGAACATAAACGGGGACATGCAAGTTAAACAACCTTCGTGATACATTATGGTAAACGATGTCTCTGTACAGGCATATTTGAGGTAAGGAAATCCGAACCGATAAAAAATTTGGTAATGTGTACAAATGGTACATTTCGACTCAGCATGCAAGCTAATTGTAACTGATGTACAATATGACAGGAGGACTTACTGATGCCGAGGTCTTCTGCGGATAAAGGATTTCGCTTTCCTGTAAGTGAAAATACGCTCCTTATATATATAGGCCAACAATCATTAAAAAAAAAACCCTACGAAATGCAATATTACGATATGTTGTGTTCTCAAGATTGAATTAAACAGGCCCCCGGTGTTTAACCAGAGTCTCTGATGAAACAGTAGCTCTACTGGTTGGGACAAAATCATCACGGAGTCGATTTCAAAATTATCTATGTATAACGGACAATGGACACTATGAAGTATGTATCTTGATTCAGTTGTACCAAGTTTTGTTGAAACGGGACAAAAACTGTAACGGTAAACAGTAGCATTTTGAAAGAAATGTTAACATATGCTGAATGAACAGACAGACCGGCAACCGGTCATAAAAATGGAAAATTGGTACTGTAATGTATGTGTCTTGTCTTTGTGTCCTACACAAACTGTAGGAGGAGTAGCGCTTTGAAAGATACATGTATGTTATCATATACTGGATAAACAGGCAGACAGATGGACAACCGGATAAATGGAAAATAGATATTACAAACAATGTATCTCGATGTAGTCTACACTTGGGTCAAGTTTCGTTGAAATCGGACGCAAAGTGTAGCAGAAGTAGCGTTTTGAAGGAAAACTTAACAGAGCCGTACAGACACACCGACAGACCGACGGACGCCGAACAACTTGGTAATACATAACCTCGCCTGGTCTTCCGCCAGTAGAGCTGAAAACCCACTGATCTTGGCTTTTGATGATCGTTATGGTAAGGTGCAGCTGATGTGTGATGGTAACATGTGGCAAGATGCAGCTGATGTGTGATGATGGTATATGGCAGGATGCAGCTGATGTTTGATGATCACATATGGCAGAGTGCATACAAGTGCTGTGTGATGATAACATATGGCAGGATGTAGCTGATGTGTGATGATCACATTTGACAGGATGCAACCAATGTGTGATGGTCGTACATAGCAGGGTGCATACAAATGATGTGTGGCGATCGCATATAGCATGGTGCAGCTGATGTGTGATAATCTTATATGGCAGAGTGCCGCTGATGTTTGATGATCACATATGACATGGTGCAGCTGATATTTGATGATCACATATAGCAGGATGTTACTGATGTGTGGTGATCACCCATGGCAGGGTGCCGCTGATGTATGATGATCGTATATGGCATGGTGCAGCTGATATTTGATGATCGCATACAGCAGGATGTTACTGATGTGTGGTGATCACACATGGCAGGGTGCCGCTGATGTATGATGATCGTATATTGCAGGAAGGAGCTGATGTTTGATGATCGTATATTGCAGGAAGGAGCTGATGTGTGATGATCCTAGAACAGCGTAAACGTATCTGCGGAACGTATCCAAAACAATAATAATAATTATTAATACTATTGTTTTTATGATTTTTTAGCACATTTTAAGCGTTACGAGTTAATTCTTACATGATAAGTTATTCTGGAATTTTTTACTGTATTGTTAAAAGCTAAAACCTGAGAGCGGACGCTAACTAAAACACAAAGAACATTGCAACAAAGTTTAACATCAGCATTTACAATAATGTATATACAATAATGTAAATGCAAACAAGACGAATTCTGTGTACGTCTCCTCTACTAATAGACAATGAGAATCTCCTCACTCTTCAGTTTTGGTCGAGTTTCCAGTTCGATGAGCACAATCTCTGAATTATCTGTAACAAGAGGCAGATACATGGTCGGATCGTTTGTGGTCAGATTAAGCATACAGCTGTACGTGTTGATAACCAGCTATCACACTTTATTGTCACCAATTAAGAGAAAATGGACAAGAGTACCGAGGACATCTCGTAAAGTATATTGCTTCACAAAGGCCGGTATATTCCTACATAATGTAACCATGGCCACAGCCTTGGGTTTCATCTGTAACCAGAACACGGCTCACAGGGACTAATGTAGGGCTGGCCAATTAATATGTCATCTCCTGATGCTGGCCCTCCAAGTTTAGGCTAAAATATATCCCTTAGAGTCATGTTTAGTTAAAATCTGCCCATTAAGAGCTATTGCAAAATCCGTACGTGTATTTTACATATATATTATACATGTATCAGGGAGAGGTAACTTACTGATCTTAAGTGTAGGAGCCTCTGGGTATGTGATGTTTAGTGGAAACACTTTACAGTAGTAAGATCCTGGAGTGTTGACACAGGCAGCCTCTGACACGCAAACATGTCCACTTGAGCATTCATCCACATCTGAAACATAGATACAACTAAATCAAAGGTTCTGACTCTTAGATCATGGTTTTCGTGTCCCATTGCAGAGGAATTCGGGTATTGCCACCACCCTCACACCCACCCCTTCAATAAGCTGCAACAAAGATTAGAAACTTTAAATTTAACTTTATAAACTATGAATATGTAAGACCGTAGATTTTTACATATTGTTCCATTGTTATTATATCCTATAAGATGGACTTCAAACAGATGAAGTAACCCGTGATCTGTAATCATGTCTTATAAATAGCCATGTATTTATATAAAAATTGCTTATTATCCAGTTGCCCTAGTTTTTCTTTCATTGAATAGGAATTGAAACAGATTCTCACCTTGACACTCCATGCCACTGCCATGGTAACCATTTTGACACGTGCAATTGAAACCACCGTTGAAATTAGAACATACAGCTTTTTCATGACAAAGTCCAAAGACGCTGCATTCGTCCATATCTGTTGGAAATGACAATGAAAAACAACACCACAGGAATGAAATCAGTTCCGCTTGTATAAGAGAGACTGGATAACAATATAAATCCTTCAGTCTGGACGACACGTGGATGCGCTGGATTTCCTAGTTAACCTACAGAATCAGGTTCATCAGATTAAACCTTAATTAAGCCATTACGGGGCAAACTCTTTTCATTAATAATACAACAATAAACTAATAACCACCACTATTAATAAACGCACTGGGGAGTTTTTTAACTTGGAATCGTCACTTTCAAAGTTTGGTCAGCAGTTTTGAGACAGCCGTGGTATTTGTTGACCCCTGCTACACTGTTAATATGTCCACAGCCTTTAATTAGGTCCTGAAACAGACATTCGTATACCAGCCGTTAGGTCTGAGATCGCGTGGCCATGCTCCCGCCTAGCTTCGCTATTAACCAATCTGAAAGCTAAGCTGGGAAGAGGGAAAGATTTCTGATCTAACCAGCCGTCAACCAAAATGAGCGATCCGTGTCAGCAATCCCAAACCGAAGTTCAAAACAAATCATTTATTGTAAATCTTACCCTCACAGACACCACTGTCCGAAGTATCCAGATATCCAGACTTGCACTGGCACTGGTAAGAGCCAGCCGTGTTAAGGCAGATGGCTCTCTCTCCACAAACATCAGGATTGACGCTGCATTCGTTTATGTCTGATCAAAATAAACAAACAACAGTGTAGTCACCTGGGAACTTTCTTTAGTAAAACGTATCATTTTCTTCTAAAAATACAAAAAAACGACTGTCCATCTAATATACTTGCAAACAGACATTGGCGATGGTTATAGAGAATTCTGCTTACCTGTGCAGTTACCGGCGCCCGCGGTGTTCCCTTGGTATCCCTGATGACAGCGACAGGCATAACTACCGGGTACGTTAACACATTCGGCATTCTCTTCGCACATGACTTGATCACTTGTGCACTCATCTATATCTGTGTTAATGAAAACAGTATTGAACATTAGAGGTAATGGCCATTTGATACATTAACTAGTTCTTGTTTGAAAAGGCGTTTAAAACACCATTTGATGTAATGGACTACATATCTCCAACAGCTTTGCGAATTATTCTTTCAGATTCTGTTTGCACTTTTAACCTTCTTTCGTATATGCATAACGTGTATTGGCTGAGTGTGGTCCATTTGGCACTGGAATCCCCTATTTAGTAAGGTATTTTTGTCATAAGGACACAGGAATTAAGCGTGGTCATCAACCGGTCAGGTATGACATTTATCTGCTGTTTTGTGAAGTAGCATGCCCTCAGAAAGTGTAGTGTATAACGTGTGCGTGATGTTTACCGGTACAGTTGTCTCCATCTGTAGCGTTCCCCTGATATCCCTCCTGACATCGACACTTGTGACCCTCAGGTAAAGTCACACAAAGTGTGTTCTCTCCACACAGTAATGGAAAGGTGACACAACTGTCCGGCTCTATGAACACTGAAATAACATTTCCACAAATATGTAGTAAAAAATGTATAAAAACAAGACACACTCAGCGATATAAATTTTCGAATATTCACTTTTGGCGTTTAACGTTAGGCAAATATTTTCAATAAATATCACAATTCCATGTACATATTTGCAATATTAGCTCACTTAACCGATATGACGACGGGTAAGACTAATTTCAGCCATGGTGTTTTATTTCTTCATTTGCATCTGCCTAGAATATCCATACGATTCTATGTCTAGAAACATAAAACATCCACCTGTGCAGTTCCCACCGTCGGTAACGTTTCCCTGGTATCCCTCGGGACATCGACACAAGTAACCACCAGGGATGTTGACACACTCGGTATTATTACCACAAACATAGGGCACCAATGCACATTCATCGACATCTGCAGGTAAAACAATTCTATCAGTGGTGTAAGTAGTGGAGTATGTGGACTACATTTCCGGTACTGTTAACTTTGTTGGAAGAATGCGCTCCTGGAATATGACATTCCCATGAAAGATGAAGGATGTTTTCGAATTGTTTATTTCGGTTTTGTTACGTGTTATACACCTATTTTTAATTTACATAAGTTACATGTAAAAACATGAGGAAAAGACACAAGGAATGTTACAGGTGATTGATTTAAATCAATATCCCAACCTTGCACCATGCCAGTTCAGAAAATGTCGTTACTCAAAGTATGTAACTGAACTGCGCTCTGACGGCAGCTGCTCATATCTCCGACGTGGCTGTCACATTCATCACGATGAATATATGGTTCCCAGCCATGGGAATTGAACATAATTATGAATAAGAGGGCCTATGACGAGGCCCTGCATCATGGGCTATGTGTGGAGTGTAGGTGCGCTGGATTAAACCCTATTTACACGTAGTCAGAGATGACCTTTGCAAGTACCTGTGCAATTTATACTGTCGGTAAGGTTTCTTTGATATCCCTCCTGACATCGACATTCGTGTCCACCCAGCAAGTTGACACACACCGTGTTATCACCACATGTCGCCTGCCCCACAGCACACTCGTCAATATCTGCAAAGGTTTGAGATCTTTCTCGTTTGACTTACAAAAAGGGGTCATTTTCATTACTCAAAATAAAACCATTTCAACACGTAATATTTTGACAACAAATGTAGTAGCGTAAAGGTTTTCTACCTGTACAGTGTCCACCATCTGTAATCTTCCGCTCGTAACCGTCCTGACAAGGACAGTGGTAACCACCAGGTACGTTGACACAAACCGTGTAGCCGTCACAAACTGAGCCCATATCAGCACACTCGTCTATGTCTGCACGAAAGGAATTGAAATGCAACAATTTTATCAGTAAGAAACTCAAGAAACAGCATACATGTGCGAACATTTTGATGACAAAAGCATAAAAACATTTGAGTGTTACCGGAAACCGATTAGTGCGTTGCCATCCTCACAACATCTGAATGCCATGTGCACATCGTGTGATCAACTTAAGTCGCGGGTAGTACTGAAATGAAACTAGCATCATCGTCGATGAAACCCACATTCTGTTAAAATGACACAATTCTGCACAGATTATAGTTGAATGATGCCGAAGCAAATCCGTTTACACATCACGACTACCAGTGCACGATGACGTTTTTTTTAATTATCTGCCCCGGAAATATATTCGAAATATTAAACATGGCGAACATTAGCATTCTGTTGCCTTCATCGATAAATCCTGTATTTGCTATCCGCTAAAACATTCGTGTGCATCGTGCCTGTGCAATTCCCACAATCCGTGAAGTTCTCTCGATTCGTATCTGTACAATTCTCACCCTGGGTGGCGTTCTCTCGATTCGTACCTCTACAATCCCTACCCTCGGTGGCGTTCCCCTGATTCGTGCCTGTTCAATCCCCATCCTCCGTCACGTTCCCCTGGTTCATACCTGTACAATTCTCACCCTCGGTGGTGTTCCCCTGATCTGTACCTGTACAGTCCCCACCCTCGGTGGCGTTTCCCTGTAAAATTCGCACCTTCGGTTGCGTTCTCTGGATTCGTACCTGTACAATTCCCACCCTCCGTGACGTTCTCCTGATTCGTACCTGTACAATTCTCACCCTCGGTGGCCGTCCTCCCATTCGTTCCTGTACAATTCCCACCCTTCGTGACGTTTCCCTGATTCGTGCCTGTACAATCCCCACCCTCGGTGGCGTGCCTCTGATTCTTACCTGTACAATTTTCACACTCCATGGCGTTTTCCTGATTCGCGCCTGTACAATCATCCATACCCCCCCCCCACACCTCCGCCTCGTTCCCCT
The DNA here is from genome assembly GCA_016165875.1 of Acanthopleura granulata. Lineage (NCBI taxonomy): Eukaryota > Metazoa > Mollusca > Polyplacophora > Chitonida > Chitonidae > Acanthopleura > Acanthopleura granulata. The sequence continues at coordinate 22,818,223 of JABBOT010000003.1, forward strand.
GATTCCTTCCTGTTCAATCCCCATCCTCCGTCACGTTCCCCTGGTTCATACCTGTATAATTTCAACACTCGGTGACGCTCTCCCGATTCGTACCTGTACAATTCTCACCCTCGGTGGTGTTCCCCTGATTCGTACCTGTACCATTCCCACCCTCTGTGGCGTTTCCTTGATTCGTACCTGTACAATTCCCACCCTCCGTGACGTTCTCCTGATTCGTACCTGTACAATTCTCACCCTCGGTGGCCGTCCTCTCATTCGTTCCTGTACAATTCCCACCCTTCGTGACATTTCCCTGATTCGTGCCTGTACAATCCCCACCCTCGGTGGCGTGCCTCTGATTCGTACCTGTACAATTTTCACACTCCATGGCGTTTTCCTGATTCGCGCCTGTACAATCATCCATACCCCCCCCCCCACACCTCCGCCTCGTTCCCCTGATTCCTGCCTGTTCAATCCCCATCCTCCGTCACGTTCCCCTGGTTCATACCTGTATAATTTCAACACTCGGTGACGCTCTCCCGATTCGTACCTGTACAATTCTCACCCTCGGTGGTGTTCCCCTGATTCGTACCTGTACCATTCCCACCCTCTGTGGCGTTTCCTTGATTCGTACCTGTACAATTTCCACCTTCGGTTGCGTTCGAGTGATATCCCTCCTGACATCGACACTCGGGACCTTCAGACATGTTGAAACACACCGCGTTTTCACCACACATGGAAGGATTGTTCGCACAAGTATCCACATCTGTGCGAATCAAAATACATTTCCTTACAGCAACAACGTTTTGAAAACATTAGGCTATTGACTTTATCGATACAACAGATAAAGCCAAATGTGTATCACAGTGTACTGGATTGCAACACATATTCATCAGAAATGTTTTCATACATTTAAATGGTTTTCCGTCAAATTGACAGTAAGAGCTATAATGGAGGTCATCTTCATGTGTGGAACAAATTAAGGTCAGACAGACATAACATATCAGCCATCCATCTCCCAGCAGCATTTATATTGGTATTATATGTATATGGTATAATGGAATTCTGCTGACAAGTAACTTACTAATCGTGGTTGTAGAAGCCTCTGCGTATGTGGTGTTCAGTGGAAACACTTTACAGTAATATGATCCCGGAGTGTTGACACACGCAGCCTGTGACACACAGCCATGTCCACTTGAGCATTCATTCACATCTGAAACATAAAGAACTAAATCATGGGTGTATCTTTCAGGTGTTTGATCTAATGACAGATGATTTCAGATGTCGCTCTAGGGAAGGTAAACTGCTTTACAAAACATGCAGATGTCTATATAAACCATAAATACATATTAATAAAACGATTAGAGTACTGGTATGTGCGATGTTTTTTTTATGATACTTCATTGTTATCGTGTTATAATTTGATCCTTATTAGGTAACCCGTGACAATATAAATTAATATAGCTGTAATAATGGTCATGCACGTTTTCCTTTTTTAAGCCTTATTTCGTTATTTTGTGTGAGTCAAAATATGTTCATACATTCTCGCCATAAAGAGAACATTCGAAAATTTTATCATTAAGCCATGAAGAAAGTATAATATCAAGAATATCAAGAAAACTGTTACAGGAGAAGACTAAGATTGTCAAAGAGCGTACTTGTGCCTGTTTAAGCACCACTGCTATAGTTCTCTCTACCTGTACAGTTCCCACCATGGGCGATGTTCCCTTGGTATCCCTCCAGACATCGACACTCATGTCCTCCAGGTAAGTTCACACAAATTGAGCTCTCTCCACATAATAACGGGGTTTCAGCACACTCGTCAACGTCTGAAAACATAACGTGCGCACGGGAAGCGTGACAGGGCGCGACGGTTGGGATATAGGTATGTAAACAACACAGTCGAACTTTTCCTATAAACAGTCGCGGTGCTCTTCAGTTATCTCCCCTGACAACGACACATGTAACTCTCGGGTAAATTAATCCACTGTATTTTTACCACACAACGACCAGTTTGTTGTTAATTTCTCAAAAGTACAGGCTTAACAGACCATTATTCACTGAAACCCATCATCTGGATAGAAAACAATAAGTAAATGTTTTATTTGAGCTCTACATGTCTGTCACGACAGCAATAAAAGAGATTTACTATGTATAAGAAAAGAAGACGAGTTACATGTCTGTGAAATTCTGATTACCACCAACCACTTAGCCACATTATATGGTATCATTTTAGACGTCGAAACCCACATTAGTATACCAGCCATAAACCAAAATGGGCGTTCCGGGTCAATAATCGCAAGACCAGTTTCCAAAAACGACAAACACAACAAACCACCAAAGAACTAAAAAAAATATAAAATTAGAACGGATGCATGCAAAGCGAAGAAGTCAACAGTTTTCAGTGATGGAATGACATAATGACTCTTTTAGGCGGATGAATAAAATCAATATCCAAATCCTGTACCATTTTAGTATATCTGATATCGATAATCAGTTGCGCTTGATTGCCACTGTTCGTATATGCAACGTGGAGATCATACTCAACACTATGAACATACGGCTCCTGGCCCCTTAAGTGGAATTAGTCAAATTATAAATCGGAGTTTCAGAGATTCTAAACACTACTGACCAACAAGAGAGGCGTACCCATTGTAAAACTAAAGAAACTTAGAGTGAAGGCGTTTGATGGATATTCCTTGACACACTGGCTTTACAGTACTAACTTGTGACGTTGACTGAAGTCATCACACATCACACAAAATCTAGCAAATGCTACAAGGCAATATATGCAGGACGATTCGGTATATTAATTGCTCTCCAAGTAGGGATAATTCACAATATCAAAATCGAAACTATCCCTCTTGTCGTAAAGTAGGTGTGACATGACTATGTGACAATTATTGTCGTCTTTGTACAGGTTCAAGCCCAGATAAGATGTATCATCTGCAGAACCTGTATCTTCCTTTAAATCTAGCGAAGGTGAATAAAAATCTTTCACAGCCTTTGTTATATACAGGTTGTTAGCTAGCAAATTATTTTAACATTGTGAAACCCATGCTGTCTTCTCCAAACATTTTATTCACCCAGGAATTTCCCTACATTAAACATTGTTCCCCTGAAAGCTATGGTAATTTGTACCTGTACAGTTTCCTCTGTTCGTGGCGTTTCCCTGGTATCCCTCCAGACACTGACAGGTGTAATCGCCGGGTAAGTTGACACACAATGTGTTCTCTCCACACAAGGACTGTCCACCGGTACATTCGTCAATATCTGATAAAATAGATCGTTATGCAATAGTTATGAAAAATTTTAATTGTTTTCGTTCAAAATACGAATTTATTTCAAGAGTTGTTGTAAAAACTGATCTTGGTGGTAATGGCCAGCTCTGTACGGCTCATATGTAAGCCTGAAATGCTAAATCGTATACCAAGAAGTATTTGTATTTTGAATACCTGTTAGTGTAGTGAAAACAAGTTGAAAGTGCATGAAACATGTAAGCAAATATTGAAACATTAATAATATTACTAGTTCCCGTTAATGCCAGTATCTTTACCTTACAACTCCCACCGCCGGTAGCATTCTAGAGTACATGTAAGTATAGAGTTAACAGATATGCCTGTATCTTCACCTGCACAATTCCCACCGTCGGTAGCGTTCGCCCAGTACCCCTCCGGACACCGACACACAAAACTTCCAGGCAAGTTGACACAAACCATGGTCACTCCACATTCAGCGATTTTCGAAGAGCACTCATCAATATCTGCTTACGGAATAAATACTGTTTCTAAGGTATTCTTAGCTCATGTGTTTCTCAACATTCAAGGAGATTGTAAAATTATTTACTTCAAGATTTCAGATTTTTTTATGTAATATACGGTAATTAATTATTAAGATTGAGATAGATATCATTTTTTATACCTGTACAATTTCCGCCGTCAGTAACGTTCCCTTGGTATCCCTTCTGACACTGACACTCGTGACCTCCATGGAAGTTGACACATGTTGTATTTTCACCACACACGGAGAGTGTTGTTATGCACTCATTAATATCTGTCAAGAAAAGTTTAAAAAAGTGTTTATATACTCAATAGCTTACTTATATACCAAGCAGATATACTGACTGAGCTAATAAGGATATAAGCTCGTTCTGTTAAAGAGAGCGTACATGTGCAATTTGGCAGTACCTGTACAGTTGCCACCTTCAGTGGCGTTCCCTTGGTATCCCTCCTTACACCGACATTCGTCACCTCCAGGTAAGTTGATACACACTGCGTTCTCACCGCACATTAGTGGGTACGAAGTACACCGGTTTATCTCTGAAACACAAACCACAAATACACAATCATGAGGACAAAACCCGACTCGGGATGAAACAAGCCGATCATAAAGATTCTAAAATGGCTGGTTCCTTGTTAAAGCCAAAAAATGTGTTCACCTGTACAGTTCCCACCGTCGATAGCGTTCCCACGGTATCCCTCTTGACACCGACACTCGTAGCCTCCAAGCAAGTTGACACAAATGGTGTTCTCGCCACAGTCAGCAATGTTCACAGCACATTCGTCAGTATCTGTTTACAGAATAAATAAATCAAAATTTTGATATATTTTATTGGAATACTCAATCATTGGCTGATGACTATTGTTCTCAATCGACACAAGACAAACCGCTCAAAAATCAAGTGTACTATTATGTTCAGAGAGGTAATACTGGCCACTGAATGGCTTGCAGGTAAGGTTAATGAGTTTAATTTTTTATATCTGGTGATTGATTGTCATTATGATAAAAAGTCTCACTTATTTTACCCTTTGGAATTCTCTTTAACTTCGGTGTCTGGCTGGGTGAAATGCTTTTTTCCTTTTGGTCATTCAATATTTTATTAAGTCCCTGAATATCCCATATCACAGATTGTTTTCTAAGCAGTCGACATAATTCCTACCTGTATAATGCCTTCCACACCACATATTGCCTTCACGATAACTGAAATAATCCGTACCTGTACAGTTCCCACCATCCGTGGCGTTCCCTTGGTATCCTTCCAGACATCGACACTCGTGACCTCCATAGAAGTTGACACAAACTGAGTTCTCCCCACAGAGGGACACACTGGCAACACACTCGTCGATGTCTGCAGCGAATTGTTATTTCAATGACAGAATGGAAACAAAAAACATTCGTTTACAATGACTGACACATATGACATGAACGCATTGATAAAGATTTTTGTATCTTCAAGTTGGCATCTTCTTGTATTCTCATCATCAAAAACTTCCTTTCATATCACAGACTCTATTCTAGCAGGCTGACCTAATCCGTACCTGTACAGTTCCCACCATCTGTGGCGTTCCCTTGGTATCCCTCCAGACATCGACACTCGTGACCTCCAGGGAAGTTGACACAAACTGAATTTTCTCCACACAAGGCAACTCCACTTGCACACTCGTCAATGTCTGCATTGAATAATTATTTTAATGAGTAACTGGAAATGAAAACTTCTAAAACCATTCGTTTAAACTGACATTAAAATAATACAAAACATTTTTTGTGCCTTGGAATCTTCGTGTACTGTCATCATCATGCAATGCCTTCCACACCACAGATTGCCTTCATGGTAACTGAAATAATCCGTACCTGTACAGTTCCCACCATCCGTGGCGTTCCCTTGGTATCCCTCCAGACATCGACACTCGTGACCTGCAGGGAAGTTGACACAAACGGAGTTTTCTCCACACAAGGCATCTCCACCTGCACACTCGTCAGTGTCTACAAAGAACGGTTATGTCAGAGAGAGAATGGAAATAGAAGACATCTATTTATGCTAGAGAGAATCCCTCGCAACCAGATGAGAAATCGTCCCCCTATCGATCAGATCGATTGCCAGCCTGTTCACAGTCACAGATCCACTGCAGAATGACGCAAGGGCTTCCCAGGTGCGCACTTGATGCTATTATATAACAGCTCTTGCCGTGCAATAGGCCAGCAATGAAAAATATATTCGTTACTGACCATGAGCATATTCGTTACCGACTATGAACAATAATTTGCCAGCTAATATCTCTACCATTCTGATATGTAAGAAATTTTGTCTTGTTAAATATATCGTGAATATATGACTGGCAAGTGGGACTTTGTCGGACATTTATTAAGGTAAACTAATAAACACATGTAAAGGCCTTTCTCCACAATGTAACTATTCGATATGCTGACACCTATAACCCTTGGCGCGTTGAAACTGACCGATAACGTGGACACCACTTGCATATTTTTGGTTGCACTGAGCTTTCCTTGGAAGTATATGTGTATGCCATATATTATCCATTTATATTTATTATAGTTGGAAACATATCTTACACAGAGCTTTGCAAAATATAAACAAATAAAACTTTTGTGTTGTCTGGTTTAATCAATTTCATCGTAATTCACTAACAAGTGTAACCAGAAACGGGAATGGAACATCTGAACTCTTGTGATATAACCAAACGCGTTAACGCAGTGCTATGGGGAACAACGGCCTACAATCCATGGACTATTATGGTGAATATGCAGTTCCAAAGATCGGAGTAAATATTTCATTTCTTCGATTTACAAAAATATGATTTCGCGAACCAACATGATACTTCGCAATATATGTCCTCAAGCTTGACATCAGAAACGCACAAATGATTTTTGTTCCCGTCCTCATAATTTTATCAAAATGAGAATTCCCTCAGCAAAACGCCCTAAAATAACGAAAATGTTTTTGATATCACTATTGCCTACTGATTAAAGAAAAAGTACCACTACAATTTTTTCACAGGTATGTTGCATGCACTTCAGATTCAAGTAGAGTTTCTCTCTTTTTCTCCACGAAAAAAATACACCTTACTCAGGAAACACTGAGGGACGATTTCCCGTCTAGTTGCAGGGTTCCTTCACAACACCAGATGCAGTAATGAGAATGCTCTGTACCTGTACAGTTCGCTCCGTCAGTGGCGTTTCCCTGGTATCCCTTTACACATCGACACTCGTGACCTCCAGGCAGGTTAACACAAATGGTGTTTTCACCACACACTGACAAGCCATTAGCACATTCGTCAACATCTAAAAGCAACAGAAAGAAATAATTACATGTACATCCATGGCTTGGTCATTTTACTTATAAAAATTGACCTGACCCAACACAGAAAAGGCATCTTTTGCTGAAACCACTTTTTTAACTTTTGGATTTTTCGACAAAAGAGGTGAATTTATTCTTACCGGTACAATTTCCACCTCTGGTGGTGTTCCCTTGGTATCCCTCCAGACACTGACACTCGTAATCTCCAGGTAAGTTGACACAAATCGAGTTCTCGCCACACAATGACACTCCAACATCACACTCGTTAATGTCTGCAGAAAGTAAATATTTCATTGTAATAGTGGAAATAAATTTATTTTAAGGAAACGTTTCTATACACTTTCCTGACAAATAAGTGTCAGAATGGAAATAAAACGTTTTTACAATTTCTATACTTTCTTCACAATTAAATAACGCCAAAAGTAGCAATAAATTGTTCTATACCTGTACAGTCGCCACCATGCGCGGCGTTCCCCAGGTAGCCTTCCTGACAGTGACATTCGTGGCCTCCAGGCAGGTTGACACAAATAGAGTTCTCACTACAAGGAATGAGCTCTTGGTTGCACTCATTAATGTCTACAATAAAAAAAAAGAAAGAATTTCACTAAATAAGTTCCCTGTTGTTAGAGAAATAACACGTTTTTGTTGATGTAATTCAAAAAGAACAAGGCTTTACCTGTACAGCTGCTACCATTGGTGGGGCTGCCTTGGTAGCCGTCCTGACACTGACACTCGTAACCCCCAGGAGAGTTTATACACGCTGTGTTCTCGCCGCACGGTAAAGGCGACTGTCCACACTCATCTATGTCTGAAAGTCATAAAACACAGGAGCTTAAAATGCGATGTCAAAGAAAGTTTTAATGAGAGTTTTATAAACAAAAAACATTTGTCAGTAAGAACTGTCTGTACCTGTGCAGTTGCCACCATTTGTAGCATTCCCTTGGTACCCCTCCTGACATCGACAATCGTGACCGCCAGGTAAGTTGACACAAATGGCGTTCCCTCCACATACGAAGTCTCTTTCCAAACACTCGTCGATGTCTATATGTAAACACACGAGTCGTCAGTACACACACATCAGTATTGGGGTGTATTTTAATAACATTTAAGAAAATATCAGAAATAGACAGACTGTCATCTGTTTAATATAAGTAACTAAACGATCGCCAATTGTGTGATGAAATTGTCCAGTTCTGCGTGTTAAGATAAAAGATCAACAGCCACATAAAATTCTTAGACACGAAGAACACTAACACCTGCCCCTGCTTCAAGATTATATTTGATTACAATTATACATGTCATTAGCGGTTGTTTTAAATCGCAAGCAGCATGAGTGACATTGGGTAGATGCCGAAGGCAGTGTAGAGAAAAGCGCGGATGCATAAACTAAATAGCGTAAAATGGGTGGCTTTCAGGCGGGATAATGCGACAGTGAAGTGCAGTAAAGTGTATTAGCGTAAACCGATATGACAAATGGCCTTATTAGTTTGTGGATGCAAAAGCTATTATTTACTGACCATAAACAACACGAGAGAAAACAAGATATTACCAATCATGAATATGTGTCCAGTGCACTAATCAAAACAATGACTGGGAGGGAGCCATGTATCAGAACAACCTGCCTGAACATGGGCTAAACACGAGTACCTGACAAGGCCAACACCGATTAACAGACATAAACCCCATTGTGTGCTCGGAATGTAAGGAATGTCAGAACTGGCGTAAAGTGACCATGTTCAATCCTACGGTCTACGCGCTCAAAGTTGGTTTAATCATATATAATTACAAATATTTCAGCAGCCGCCGTAAATCGTATTTTCGTCACAGAAGTCTTCATCTGATGAGGTCAGTGATTTCTTTCATCCAGGCTAATGTGATTTTTAGCGGTTCATTTAGGGATAAACCCGTCCGTCAACAATAGCAGCTTCATCTAATGAGTCCTCTGGAAAAGACCAAAGTAGCATGACAAGCCCTGGCGTGTGTCTGAAATTGTCTGCCTTCGAGCATACCTTGAATCAGGACAGAAAACTTTCCTTGAGTTCTTGTGTTACATACGATTTACTCATTTATTTGTTTGATTGCTGTTTAACGCCATAGGGGTACTCAAGAATATTTCACTTACATGATGGCGACCAGCATAACGGGGGGGGAGGAAACAGGACAGAGCCCGGGCAAAACCCACGACTATCCGCAGGTTGCTAGCAGATGTTCCCACGAATACAATTTAAAATAGTGTAGAATAATACTTTATGAGTTAATTGGAAAGGAAGAATTACAAATTGTAATTAAGTTTGAAGTCGTCCTACCTGAACAGGTGTACAAGTCGTTGATGAAGCGGATAGAGTGATAGCCTGTCCGACAGGAGCAGTTGTAGCTGCCGGATACATTATGACACTCAGTGCCGGCTCCACATTGACTGCCTACACTGTCCACACATTCGTCGATATCTGCAACAGACGCTTCAGCATGTCAAAGATGTATCTCATATACCAGGCAACTCTCACACATATAAATTAATTTTTGCATGAACTAGGACCTTTTGTGTCTTTTTACTGCATGTATATCGGTTAATACGTCTTGCTTGTTGCATGCAATCTCCTGCTTGTGACTTTTACCGCTAGTACCCTCCGTTTATGACTTTACTGCGTGTGCCCATTGCAACTGGTGACTCCATTGTATGTACCTTCCTGCTTGTGACTTTACTGCATGTACCCTCTTGCAGGTGAATGTAACCTCCAGCTGGTGACTTTAGTGCATGGACCCTCTGCAGCTGGTGACTTTGCTGCATGCACCTTCCTGCTTGTGACTTTACTGCATGTACCCTGCAGCTGGTGACTTAAGTGCATGTACCCTCTACAGCTGGTGACTTTACTGAATGTACCCTCCAGCTGGTGACTTTACTCTATGTACCTTCTGCAGTTGGTGACTTTACTGCATGTACCCGCTAGCTGGTGACTTTACTGCATGTAACTTCCAGCTGGTGACTTTACTGCATGTATCCTCTGCAGCTGATGACTTTGCTGCATGTACCTTCCTGCTTGTGACTTTATTGCATGTACTCTCTGCAGCTGGTGACTTAACTACATGTAACCTCTGCAGCTGGTGACTTTACTGCATGTGCCCTCTGCAGCTGGTGACCTTAGTGCATGTACCCTCCAGCTTTTAAATTTTTGCATGTGTAGTCTTTATACTTTTCTATTGCATGTATGTGAACCTTCCTTTTTTTATGCTTAACGGCATATAGCATCTTTTTTTGACGCCCATCATTCAGTTGAATGAAGACGCCAATAATCCTAACCAACCAACCCCTCTCAACGTCGGACCAGCTTTCTCAGGTCAGTACTGATCCCCGGGCAAGAAAATGTTTTCATTGTTTACTTGGTGAGATCATTTATTTTTGATTTCATTGATTCTTGGTGTAATGAAGCCGACCTAAAATTATTCAAAGGTTTCCAAAGCGACACGTTATGGATAAGAGTACAAAAGTGTTACATCACTCTGTCTAACCAAATGGTATAATCTTTAATAACGTCCTATAACGTCCTACAAAACTTACATGTACTTTAGTCATGAAATATACTCTCCCCAAACAGAGATGCACAGGGTACACACCACAGTGACACCAGATGATCTGGTGTCATCACTGAATGAACGTCTATTGCTTATCCTATGATTACTGATATTCTCATTGTGTAACGTAGCTGACAATGACAGCGCATTAAATTAATTATCCTACTTCGGAATATTTAAAGCAAATGTGTCACGGTATCCTATGATCTCCGTGCCTATTAACCGCACAGCTTTTGCATACGAAAGTGCAATGTATAGAAGGCGCTGCAAAGTGATAGATCACGTGCGCAGTTCTGCCTCACTGGAGTAAGACTGGATATTGTGCAAAAGACAAAAAAAATACTGATCGATCTTTTCAGTTTGCCTGGCGTCTGACTGAATGAACTAAAACTATTACAACTGCTAGACTATGCATGTATCTCGTGAATCAAATAAAAAAAAAACAGTTCCCTGAGTATAAAAGCTGATGACATATAATGTGATTTTATTGTTGGAGCATCTCTTGTATAGAGCAGACTCGATCGCTCTGATCGATTGCATGGGTATGTAAGCTGCCTCTAGTAACCATAAAGCATGTTCTTAGGCGTTTTATAATCATAGTCTTACTCAACTTCAGTTGTCTTGATGAAAGTGCTGGGGCTCTGACATGTTCCTTCAACTCGATATTATGGTTGCCAGTGAAACCGACAAGTACCGGTGAGATTGCTCGTAAATCAAAGATATATTTACATGAACCTTTGTGTGTGCTTACCATTGCAGACATATTTCCCGTTGACCGGATGCTCGTGTAGGCTGCTAAATCCAAGACGACACTGGCACATGCGCACCCCGGCCCGCCACACACACAGGGTTCCCTCCCCACACAGAGACGACTGGCATTCTGGGGACACACAATACGCTGTCCTCATCGTCCGTGATTAAGATGTAAACAAAACACATGCTAAACAAATAGACCGCACAACGTTGTTCTTTGAGTGGGAGGGTTGTTTTCGGATGTGTTTGGCATCTGTGAAATCAATCCTGCATGGATAAAATCTTGGTTCTCAAGGGCCAAATATCTCAACAAATGGAAAACCCAATTTGAGACTGGTCTGAGTAAATATCGAACTGCCTAATCTCCAGGCTTATGTGAAAGGAACCAGTGTACGTGGTTCTAGATATGACATATATATAGATTTCTGTCCGTGCCAAAGCCAGTATTGTTTGGTATTTTGTAATTCTTGGAATGTCTTTGTTTTTCGTACTCTCCTTATAATCCCGGTAAATATATATATCGTACAGGAAACCGGAAGGACTGCGAATGAAACTAGTATAGTATCTGACAAATTCCCTGGGGTAATGCCCAAGCCGTACAACGCAGACCTGGATATGAAATTCCATTGGCCCAGGAGAAATGGTCTACACTGAAGTTCCGGTTCAAAGACGACTTTGGATGGAGAAATATGAGAAATCCCCGGTGTCGCTGTTTATGGGGCCTTGTTGACAATAATCTGTCACCTGCTCTTGTGTGACCACAAATATGGTGTGTATATCCATACGTAACAGTTCTCCAGTACCTGGTATTCCAAGTCCCTCACTCATTAAAACTGACTAACATCGTGTGAGTGAAAAATCCTTAGAATAGATAACTAAATATATTTATTTTCATCCCCCCTCAAGGACCCCTAAGAGTGAGTAACACATGGTATTCTAGAATAAAAGTAACTGTTGTTATAGCTTCCAAGGTTAACTTGCTGAAAATGGTGCATATGTACCTGTGCAAACATGTTTCTTTGCAATGGAGTCCCAGTTGTGGTTCAGGAAACCAGGTCTACATAGACAGGCGTACGTCTTCGTGAAGGTGTCCCACGAACATTTTGTCCCGAATCCACACAGGTTGTTACAGTCTGTAACAAATACACTTTCCATTTAAAGAGATGGGTCTATGATACAGGTTCAAAGTTTTCTTTCTCTTTTTTATTCTATCTTCTTTTTGGTTGAAACAAATGTAACGACCTGTGGCGTTTTACTGTCAAGAAACAGGCCGATGGTATGCAGAATGGTGGAGAGAATCAGTGTGTTAGTGAATAAGTCAATGAGGTAGGAAGACACTTGATTCAGAGGTGCATTTTATGCATGGACATTAGAATGGTAGAAGATTTCGAGTCTACATTTGCCCGAGCCTATTTATTCCTGGCACTCTGGTTTCCTCCACCAAAAAAATGAAAATCGTCATACAAGTGAACAAGTTATTGCACGTTTTTGACAATGACAATAAATAAATAAATTTCAAATTCTTTCAAGTATTATGATGATTTATATAAAAAAATGTAAATAATATAATATCCTTCTGAAATGAACAGGTAAACAAAGGTTTGTGGTTTAATGGGACCACATCAGTAACATATTCATAATGACAGACCGCTATAAACAATCAATCTGAGGATAAAAACCATCAGGATAACACGCTGTGCCCAGTGAAGCAAAGCGACCTGATGTGTCGAAGTTGCGATTGGAAATGGCGTGGTTACGGTTGACTACACTCACTGTTTCTCAGCCTTCAAGCGACATACAGTGAGTGATGAGTGCACATCTATTGTGGTCAGACGTCTACAACCGCATTTCACAGCCTGTGCTCTTTACTGATTTAATGGTTTATTTTCTCTGGTATTCTGTCATTACCGCAGACAACTCACAGTGAACAGACAATATAACACAACACAGGCACGCCAAAACAATCCATTGTCCCCAGAAGTTGGGCCCTTTGCCTCCAAGACACTACAAAGTATATTTCCCCATGTACGTTACCAACAGCTACCTGCATGCATGCGATTTATTGTCCCACTCTGACAGTTTGTTACGCATAAGACGTTACTTGCCACATGCATATATATACATATGCAAATGCATATGGAAAGTAACAGGAAGTAAATGTCATTTCAGAGCATGTGATCAGGCAGCCGCATATAAACTATTCAAATTACAGATATATTTAATGTTGTTATAGGTTGTTTTTTTCTTGGTTAGATAAGGTAGGCCTATTGCTCGGTCAAAGATAAGATTCCAAGCTACACTGCCCAAATCAATTTGTCAGAGAGTGTAGTTGTCGGTGTCTTTGCTTGGAGTATTGGTGCCACGTGTGTGTTTCAGCAGACAATGGTGCCAGAAGCACTGTGTTGGCAATGTAATCTTACGGGTATTCTTGACAAACTTTTTACAAGATGTCGATGTCTTGGTTCACAGAACTAGGCCTATAGATCGTCAAGTAGTCGAAGATTCCTAAGTCTGTTGCGAGGTAAGGATTGCTGCTGCCAAAGTTGCCGATGCATTATCCCACAAAATTACGAGTTCTCAGGTAAACACAAAGCATTACAAGTTGCTGTTCCAAGATTTCCTACGGAATGAAACACGTTGACATAATCCGAATCTTAGATAGTAAACAAGAGCACGGATGAAGAGGTCCTTCGAAGTAGAGCTTTGTGTGTCAAATATGACCATAGCTGATGTTAAACAGTGCCTATTTTCCATAGCGTTGTCAGTAGGTCTACAATATGTTTCTATTCTGTAAGTCGCTCACTCACAGCCCTTCTGTGCAAGTTGTCCGCTGTGTTTAACACAAACAACATAAAAAAAGACGTTTTCGGACCTCAGGTGGAAAACAAGTCTGTCTTAGTCATTGTCACAAAGTGACGTAACTCGTTTTTCAAGGTTGTTTATGTACATTTGCCAGCATATGCAGACAGGTTACTGATGTAGAGTATACGCTAGAACCTTATAGAAATTATCATCACGCATGGGCTGGGAGCATCCTGCCGTGTACACTCACCGTCTTTTATGCCGCTTACTAAGTGCATAGTGTAAATATTGTTATATAAAGTGGAAAATGGCGTAGGTTATACAGTGAGCTAAGGTTTTCCAAACTTAATGAACATCTACGTTCGAAATATAGAATGTACATACAAGCAATTACTTTAGCGACGGTAACTTTGTGTTATGTGGATTTTAATCTCAAAAATCCAAAACGATGGCATGCGCATGCCGACATTGTGACCTTGGTTATTGTTATTCGTTAAAACCAGTCTATAATACTAATATATAAGCCATTTCCTCAATAAACGTTACCAAAAGTATACAAGATCTTTGTAGTGTACTTACACTGTGCCCCGACACCCCCAACAAGCACCAGGGTGAGGAAAGTGGTGGCCTGGAGGTACAGCTTCTCTGACATAACTATTCACAATCTCACACAGTCTCCACAATCATGCCAGTTGCATAGGCTTAGATGATCGGGTCGTGATTTCTGATGGGTACGTTTCCGAAAATAGCCGAAGTTAAGTGGCAAGTCGAATCGGACTGACTTGTTCATCAACATCAGAGTGTGTGCCGACTGCATGGGAACTGGTGTCTAGGCAGGCTGGACAGGAGCTCGCTGGGGTTATTTTAGTCGATGAGCAGAGAAAAGAATTAATTACAAGTCAGATAAAAAAAAATGCAGAACAATAGAACGATGCTTGACTATATACACACAAGACGAGTGGAATTAAGAGTGAAAATGTGACCTGTAACCTGCACTGACTTTCGGGCAGAGAACAAGTGCGCGGCAGATATTCAAACGATGTACAGAATCTATCGAGCAATGAAATAGATTAATTGTGTATATGTTCTTCATTAATTTATAAATGTCTCACATGGGCGGACAAATTTCACTATAGCACTTCCAGACTAATGCATTTATATTTTGGCCAAACAGGCTAAAAAAGCGACATACTTCTATCTCACATAATTAAAAGGATTTCGGATCATATTCTACAGAGTTGCTGTAAAAACTCACGTATTAATGATTTATAGGCATATCTATATGTATGAAGGTTTTCTATTTACCGTCAAGAAACATGCAATGACAAATGTGTCACGACGCCCTCTCAGTTTTATTGCACTGTTAGAAGGAGGGTCGTGGAAATATTTGCTTATTTTAATACACCAGGACTTTTTCGTTTATTATTTATTAACGTGTTAATTCTTTTTTCCAGCCAGCAAGCTACGCAAAAATTATCAACATCTCATCAAACTGTATACATAGATCTGTTCCTTATATACCAAGCACCGTTACTTTAATAACTTTCTCTTCGTGTTCTGTTATTTCCATGATAAGCTACATGAACTACATACATAAATCTTCAAGGAGTATATATATATATGGAAAGGACATAAGAATTTCGTTATTTAATCAATTTAGACAATTTTCGCTGTCTAACTGTATAACGACTAACTTTCTATGTCTTTGTAAATACTAGTATTTGTATGCATGTATGTTTGTCTTTGGCTCTCCTCAACATCTGTTAATTCATCTAATCGACTTCATACACTTATTCCTGACGTTTGTATCGCTGTGGGCCAAAGGTTATGAAGTGTCGTGGTTTGAAATTTACGTCTGCAAATTAGGCATTGATGACAACACAATACTTTTAATGGGCACTGTTTAGGACACACCGGTTTTGTTCACCAGCTCTACATCTACACCATCCAAAGGCCTTAGTGACAGTAAAACAGTTTCTAACATATATTCGATATGAAGAAAGACACAGCACTAGCAATGTAGACCCAGACAACAAACCATAATCACTTATACAGATATAACATACAAGTGGAATCCGACCTTCCGTTACATCTTTAAACGGCTAGAATAAAATGTGTATTTGAAAACACACCATTGATAATTATATAATAAAAATGAAGACGTTTATCTGGTCAGTGATAACTCCGTGTCTGAATTGCCTTATCCCCAAGTTCAACCAACACAAGCCTGTCGCTGATTCATTCAGGTAAGGTGTTGCTCTCGCTTCCCTCGCGTGATCACACTTGACTTTCCATACCATGAACCAGACCGATGCACCGAAACTAAATAACCTGAGTACATGTAAGTTATATATAAACCCCAATAATTCACTCGCTCGCTCGATCAATCCATCGAATAATCAATCAATGATATTTGTCGCCATACGTGTTGAGCATTAATACGGCAGTTTCATTGAAAGGGCATTTCACTTTACCGGTAGGCATTTCGGCCTAGTCGAATAATGAGTGAGTCCAGTAATGGGAAGTTGCAATGTAGTTGGCTGAACGAGGTTTTTCTTTCATATGGTTGAGTAATATAAATATAACCCTTCGTTATGAAGGTCACAATTCCAACCACAGCTCTGCAGTGTTTGTGTACCCGCTTACTTACACTGCGGAACGATGCACATGTTAATGCTAACAAGCCAAATCCACAGATAAAAGTGTTTCATTCATGATACGGGTTAAAAATAGAGGACATGGTTTTGATCGTCTGACAAACACAGTACAACATTTTGAACGAACGATGTCGTAACAAAGCCCACTGTTATACCACTGATCACGATTTGCTGGTGAAAAAATGCACAAAATATATAATGGAAAAACAGAAAGGAAGAGGGTTGCAAACACAGCTCTGTACGGTGAGGAAAAGTGTACCTAAAGTGTAAAAGGAGTGCATTAATCTTTTCTCTGATACTTGTATACATTATGTGAAAACATAGTGTATACGGAAGAAAAATCAAGTTTCTCCAGACTCTACAGCACATCTCAGAAAGAGGCAAATGATATAAACTCAACTGACGGTTGTGAATTTGGCTAAAAGTGACACCCATGCAAGCTAAACAAAATGACTGAAAATTGTATGCAAAAGTCAGTTAACCAATCGATAACTTGACCACACACCTGTCCACCAATCGACATGATCACAGATCTGTCCACAAATCGACCCGATCACAGATTTGTCCAACGCTCGAACTGATCACAGATCTGTCCACCGATTGACCTGATCATGGATATGTCCACCACTCGATCTGATCACAGACCTGTCCACCAGTCATTCAGATCACACATTTGTCCACCAATCCACTTGGTCATATATCTGTCCACCAACGAACCTGATTACAGATCTGTTCACAAATCGACCTGATCAGAGATCTGTCCAACACTCGACCCGATCTCAGATCTGTCCACCACTCGATCTGTCAATCGATCGACCTAATCACAAATCTGTCAATCTCTTATCATGATCATAGATCTATCCACCAATCATTAACCTGATCAAAGATCTGTCTACCAATCGACCTGATCGTAAATCTGTTCACCAGTCGACCTGATCACGGATATGTCTACCAATCAACCTGATCACAGATCTGTCCACAAATCGACTTAATAACAGATCTGTCCACCAATCGATCTGATTACAGATCTATTTATAAATCTACCTGATCACAGATCTATCTACCAATCGACCTGATGATATGCAGATCTGTACACCAATCGACCTGATCACAGATCTGTCAACCAATCGATCTGATCACAGATCTGTCCACAAATCAACCTGATCACAGATGTGCCCACAAATCAACCTGGTCACATATTTGTCCACAATCGACCCGATATCAAAACTGTCAATCAATCTATCAGGTCAAAGATCCTGTCTATCAATTGATCTTGACCTGATTACAGATCTGTCCACCAATCGACTTGACTTGAAATGTGTCAATCAATCGACCTGACTACAGATCTGTCCGCCACTCTACCTATTCACAGATTTGTCTACCAATCGACCTGATCAGATCGAGATCCGTCCACCGATCGATCTGATCACAGGTCTGTCCACCCATTGAATCTGTGAATCATTTAGCCTGGTCACATCAGAGATGGGCTACAGATGTGCTCCTGTATTAAGACTGGGCCATGAGGAAAATCGCCCTGGTTCCCAAGCCCTCAACCCGCACATGGCAACTTCCCTAGATTACAGCTGCTATATACAAATGTACCATCGCAATGGTTGAGGTAATTATAGGACGGAAAAGCCTTCTCCAATACGTAGACCCATGGGCCCGTCTTACAAAACTGGAGTAAGGCTGCGACTGGGTGTAAGCCTGTCGGACTTGTGTCGCAGGAACGACTGACCGTCTTACAAAGCTGGAGTATCTGCGACTTGATGTAAAGTTTGTTGCAAATTTACACCTATCCTTGGGCAGAAGTAAATTCCGTAAGAATATTTAATATGGTGGCGCTTTTGGTGTTTCGCAGACACACTTTAAGCATTGCGACAACTTTAGTAAGACGCTACTAGGAGCTGACGGAAGCCGTTAAAGCGGACGTAAACGTCTATGTCTGACGTAAACTACTCCAGCTTTGTAAGACAAGGGCCAGGACGTCAAGTGCTGCTGTCGTCTGACACAGAGATAATCATCCGTCATCCAGCTTACAGATTGTTAAACGGAAAAAGTAATGTGTCATGTAGTCAGAATGAGTCATGTAATGGGGACGAAATTGTGAGAAATCGTAAAAAGGAGTTTGGGCCTACCTTGTCAAATTAGGACACCTTAAAGCCTTCTGCGTGGCTACTTATACATTAAAATGATGTTTATTTCTTTATATCGCGTGTATATCATTTGTTTTCAGCGGATATCAAATATCTAAATGCCTGCTTTGTTCGTCTTATGTGTAGATATTTTTAATCCTGAAATGCACAATATCTCCAACAGTGAACATCACTCAAAAAGTGGCAGTCGGCAAAATAATAAAGATACACTATAAAGACGAGCTGTCGTAAGCCTATGATGGATATACGCAATTACCAATCTGAACATAAGCCAGCAAGCCAATTTAGACATCCTATGGTTTGGCCACCGACCCTGTCCGTCGGTAGTTATTATGCTGCGACTGAAAGTACAAGTCAATTCCAATGACCGCCCTCTGAATAAGAATTCGTGTATGTTAAATGTGAATATGTGTGAAGGTAAATGAGATAAGGGGAACGGGGGTAAAACTGGAGGTGCATCCTTATACATGTAGGCTAGTCATTGCATGTGCAGTCCTACAGAGGTTAAATTTACATATATACCGTTATACTTGGCACCTTTTCAACAATGCCCACTGCTTTGATTGTATTTACGATAGCTCACACGGAAAGGAAAGCTTTGGAAGGCCTACAGACGAATGGCTTCGGCAGAAACGTGAATATTTTTATTTAATAGGCTTGAAAATCTGGCAAATGTTAAACAACACCTCTTGGCGATCCTTGTCGTTTAAGAGAGAAATGTTATATGTTATCGCTAAACTGTTTGTTGGTGCGAATGAAAATGATCTCCTTTGTGTTCCCTGTCACTTGCTGGCCTATGGGTGCGGTTAACTCTCCGCTGCCGGTCGGTCGGTTTGTGAACAATAGCAGCACCATGGTAGCACGAACTGTGAACAGTAACAAAGCCTAGACTACTGTCTCTGGGAAAAGACTACATCATTTTTTATAGAACAATTTCCTAACATTTAAATGTAAGGCCATATTGTCGTGAGATCATATAGACACAAAAGATAAAATAAATTTCATTTATTAATGTCATATTATGCTAAACCTTGAAAACAACTTCAAAAATGGCAGCGTCAGAAACCCGGTTTAGTTTCAATCACAAGTCAATCACAGTTTAGGTAATTAAACATGCTAAGATCTGCCTATTATCCATCAAGTCTTCGCCCCATAAGCACGCTTATAGAGTTCAACATTATGAATTAAAAAGGTTTTGTAACTCCACATTCCTTGCAATAGTATATTGACGTATACCATATCATTGTGTAGAGCTTGTGGTGTTACCTGTCACCTACTAAAGGTCATTTCTCAGGCACTAACTGGTGCATGTGATTTAAACAAGACTGGAGAAGTGTTCGGCAATTTGTGGTAAAAGAGCATGGTTTGAAGATTTAAAATCGACCATCAAATTTCTTTTTTAGATTTTTTTGCGTTCCGAGGCATTTATGTTAAAGGATTAGTATCAAGATTTAGTGCTCATTCATAATTAGCTACTCCTGTATACAAGGTTATATTAAGGTTTTAAAATATTTAAAAAATGTACGTTAATCTGTGTAATATAGCATATAAAATCGCTAGATAATGAGGCCGGTTTCATGCATTTTTTCTTTCAACACTCGGTAGTCTCCGCCGAATAACGTCATACAAGCAAAACCTTCACCAGCTTTCTGAGCCTCGCCATTTAGTTCAGTGTTAAATTTAAGCTGGTCGACCGACAACAGGCATCGTCTGAAAACTTTGAATCCGAAGTCTGGCCAAAGATGTCAAGGTTACAAAGGGGAACTTCAGCGTAGTCCACTGTGGGTTCATATTGATGCGGCAGTGCATCTGCTTCTCTCTAGCTAGAATATATCTCGTATATGACATCCATTTGATACGAACTCCCAGGTTATACAGCCCAGTCAGCCTTGGGTTAGCAGTCTATGACGTCACCCAATGAGCCGTACCGGGGCAGCAGTTTGGAGATTGGCTAGGTAAGTAAAGCTATTGTTTCTGTCGGATTTAAAGTCATTATTACGTTTCTCAGCAGTTCTCCCGGTAATACACTATGTAAACAAGCTATAATCTTTAGAACTAGCACCAGTAGCAAAATCTGGACACTATAATCCTTTAAGGTTGGTCATAACACACACTCCATCGCGAATTTTAAATACCGCCATATAAAAGGGGACGTAACTACGAAAATAATTTTGATCTGTCAGAACGCAGAATTATGTAAAGCCTGATTACCGGGTAAAACATGATTCGGGCCTTTAAATCATTACCATTCTATCTGCACAAAGAGTAGGTCCAATACTGATGGGCAGAGGAGCCCGGCTTGAGAGTTCACTGATAGAGAGCGAGCGAGCGATTCAGGTGAATCAGCACTGAGTCAGTAAAATGCTGGCGACTTCTGAGCTTGTGGCGCTGAAGCATATATTTCTTAACGGACGTGTAAATGACCGGATGGTGTTTTTGAAGTCTTCAACCCTTACTCTTTCCACTACAGTCTACGTTATACTTATCCGGTCTTACCCTTTAACTGAAAAACATTAAAATGAAAGGAATTTGACTCCCAAAAAGTAAAAGTACGAGATATTGATTTCCGTGCACTGTCCATTTATATTCTTGAAGAGATTTAAAAATCAATTTTGATGTCCATCTTATCGCGGACATTTAGAAGTCAACTCGTTCTGAGGAAAAGACTCGGTATTTGATTGGCTCTGCGGGGTTAAGTCATGTGCGACAAAGTTGCACAAAGGGGCTATTACGAAACACCCCGTTTCCTGCCTGGAGGGGCACTAGTGACGATCACATGTATCTGATCATTATGCACCATGAATGACTCATGGAATAGCACGTGATGTATTTGGGGAGCTGTTTCAGATAACATAAGTCATGTTGCAGGCCTATTCGTTAAAAACAAATGCGCTCTATGGTCATATTAAGCATTATGGCAAGTATACAACTGTCCTCATTGCTTTTCAGTTGGTGATCACAGATTTCCCCACCTACAAGTACCCTATATTATCTAAACTTTCGCACCTCCCCATTTCATTTTTGAAAATTGAAATTGAAATTGAAATTAAAATTTATAATTTGCCAGTACGATTCCAAATAAAAACTCAAAACACATATAAAAAAAAATCAGCAGGACTTTGAACTTTTGAATTTTATGTCATTTAGGGTAGGTTCCGTAATAGCCCAGCATTTGGCTTTCCCAGCACAAAATAATGACTTAGGCCATTTTACTATAAGGATCACCGCCCCGATCGGTTTATTTCAGACGCCTCATGTTCCCCATTGGGAGCTCTAGTTCATAGACTTCTGGCGTGGATGGTCGGTTTATTGTTGTTACCAATTTAGCGAATACAGTTCATATAATGCGAAACCCTGCTTCTGAACGTTAACTTTCTTCGCAATGACAGGAGCCACACATGACCGAGTCTATCCACATAATAACTTGCAGATTTCGCTGTAAAGTCTGATTGTACCTTCTGTTTGATTCTATCAACACAAAGGCAAGAACTGAATTCCACCGTAAAGAACCATGACTTGCTTGGTATAGGCTTGTTTGCCCTTGTTGCATTTAATGGTATGAATTATTATCAGAAGCACACGCCGCACAGCGGGATTTATTTTTGGACCGATAACATCGGGAATAATTATAAGTTATGCACAGACAGACATATTGAAATTTGACTTTATGGGGGCTTAAACTCCTTGTTACGCTGAAGCTTATACTAGTAATCAGCCAAAATTGCTCTGTGGAACTGGTCCCAAATCACACATCCCCAACAATTTATTCATAATAAAGTCAGATTAGCAGCTTTGTAGGAAATCATGGTCAATACACAAACGCTTCGACTGGAAACAATATATCCTCCTGTCATTGAACTTGTTATGCATAATTAATTCTTACTTTACGTGAGCTACAGAACATATAACATGTACTAATCTGTTAGAGTGGCAATGACTTTTCAGATGTGAAATACTACATGAGCATACCTATGGTGCTCATCAAGAAAGGAAAGCAGACCTTCAGTTTTATAGAGTTTTAATAAACAGGATGAAAGGGGAGGGTAATTACAAAGTACGATATGGTATCACAGACGAAAACCGTCAATGTTTCTTTTTCTGTGGGACTACAAGCAAACATTTACAATAACAGAGCCCATCAGACCGTCTTCCAGTAATATTAACATATGTAAATATCGGTTACGTCTGAAAAGCTTAATATATTCCAGCTGAACGTGAGACGACTTTAAATGTTGTCTGGTAAGGCTGTAACAACAATAAGGCAACAAATCAAAGTGTACGTAAGCTCATATCAAGCATCTTGCATCTGATGAATTATCACACTGCATATAAGCTAATTTTTTAAGAAAGAAAAGAAACACATCTTGAACTATTTTCAATGGCACTGCTTTACAGTCCAACCTATATATATTCTTGTAACTTTAAGACTGAAGAAAGAAATAACCCTTGGTTTTATCAAAACATATACACAAATTACATCATGCATTAGAGTTTTCCCGCATATGTGGCATTAAAGACACGTTTACACAATGACAATATCACAATGGATAATCCATAGTCATCGGAGATCTTTTTCTACCAGAACATTAGGTAAAATCCCGTATTTAATGCTAACATTAAAAGCACAAACTTCCCACTTCAGGGGTGTCTAACATTCTCAAAATAAAAATACAAAAATGGCACTATCTTTCATACAACTCTATACAACTAAAAGGAATTGTTACAGTCTTGGCTAAAATAAGTCGTACAATCTTCCACAAAAGGAGTTCACCACAAAGCAACATTCAACAACACTCCTGGAAGTTGTATTCACATGTTTTACACATTAATAATTGAAATACGCTGCATAAAAGAGGTAAATTCCAGGAATGGTTAAAGGGGCGTGTATATGATTTGATCAAAAAGAAACATGAATCATTGATTTAAGTCAACAGGAGTCAAATATCAATGTAGATATTTTTAATTTATCAGAAGCAGCTTTCATCATAAAAAAACATGCTTTAAATTAACGTTATAAGTTCTATAAACAATCCAAGATTGAAACGATCAATAAAAAAAAAACAAAAAAAACAAAAAACAAAGGAACAAAGTTCTAATAAATATGTTGTATTTACACGTTAAGCAAGAGGAATAAATGAAATACGATTTTCAACATGGTTCTCCTCTTGTACTATTGTAACAATTGCAGTGATCCTTACAACGAATGGTTAATACATGTACTACAATGCTGGGCGAATGATTCGTGGTATTAATAGCTGATTTCCAATCATAATGGGTTGTGGGTGTCCTGCTTGAGCCAGGAGAGGATGTGTAAACTGTGAGGCCACTTGTAGGCCAGCAGGAGCAATGGCATGGTGGCCACCTGTCCCTGCTATCAACTGACTAGGTATGTGGCCGGGAAGAGCCCCACTCAAGCCGGCTATCTGAAGACCTGGGGTAGTTTGTAATCCTGGAATATGTAAACCTGTAGCAGAAACCGGCAAGGCTCCTGCGCTCATGCCAGGAATTTGTATACCTGCTGCAGCTGCTGCACTTGCCGACAGTCCGCTTGGGATTGCTATACGGGAGGGCATGTGACCCGCCACATGAACCAAGTGTCCCCCGGTAGGCCCAGGAAGCGCCATGACTGGTGCACCAGCTTGAAGGGGTACTCCAGACTGGGAATAGAGACTTGATGCTGGTATCAAAATCTGTGGCTGGCTTGTAAGAATTTGCGGCACAAGTGGACTAGCAGCAGCCTGTCCCTGTGACATTAACAATGCCGGATGTGGCTGTAGAGTCGGATTCTGGCTGTTAGGTATGGCTATCAAGGTTGGTTGTAGTAGACTCACGGCTTGGGATTGGGCTTCTGCATCTTGTTCCATTTCTGCAGTTTCTTCCATTTCCATTGTCTGTGCCTCGCTATCCTCGCTATCCGTGCTATCAATCGGTTGCCCAGACAGTTCTTGCATTTGCTTACGTTGTTGTTTTTTCGCATGTTTCTGCGCTTGCGCTTGTAATTGACGATATTGCTCCTCCTGCTCTGGGGGAATTATTACTGGAGGTGGCATTGGAGTTGGTTCCGGTTTAACCTCTTCTTTCTTCGGCGGTGGAGGAGGCTGAGGTGACGGGGATTTGGGTGGGGGCAGAGGCGGGGGTGCATCCTTATTTGTGTTTTCATCATCCGCTGTGTTTTCGGGGTGGGGGTTGAACCAAGGCCTTGGAGTTCTAGGGTCGTTTGGCATCATACCCGGGCCATGCTGCCCAAAGCCAGGTGGTGGCATTCTCGGAGGAGGACCTCTCTGGTTAAAACCAGGGGGTGGCATCCTGCACATGTCCGGTCTGAAGTCTCCACGTGGCGGATATCGCCCTGGGAAGGGTTGTCGATCACCACCCGGAAAAGGTGGTCGACCACCGGGAAATTGTGGTCTATCACCGTGCGGAAAGGGCGGTCGGTCACCACGGTGAAATGGCATTCTATCACCTGGATATGGGGGCCTATCATTCCCAAAAAATGGAGGTCGGTCACCTGGGAATGGAGGTCGCTCATTTCCTTGGAAAAGGCGCCGGTCATTCCCCATAAAAGGGCGCATTTCGCCCCGCGGGAAAGGTGGTCGGTCACCCCCAGGGAATCTTGGCCTATCCCCTCCAGGAAATCTTGGTCGATCCATCATAGGATATGGAGGTCTGTCGCAAAAAGGTAGGCGATCAGGTCCTGGAAATGGGGGTCTCTGATTTGTTGGAAATGGTGGTCTCTGGTATCCACCAGGATATCTATGGGCACCGGGTGGGGGAGGTGGTGGCGGTGCTAACAATGGTATTTGTTGGTTGGAAGACGCGTTCGATGGTGAAGCGTCTGATGTGGCTGGTGTGGCTATTTTAGACAGGTCCGTATCAGCACTATGTTTTACGGCTGGTGAATCTCCAGGTTGATCGGTATCCGCAATCTTTTCAGGTAAAGGTATATCAATTAGAGTCTTATCGTTTGGAGAATCCTTCTGGTCATCAGCCTTATTCTTCTGCTTTGAAGCTTCAATCTTGTCAACAATTGATTCAGCAGCTCCCTGGTTCAGAATCTTGGCTTTCTCTGGGTCATTTAACATCTGCTTTTTCTCCTTAATTCTTTGCAACACCCTTTGCGTTTGAGGGGTAACGTCATCTTTACCGAATATCGGAGCTTCAGGCAATGGTATATCAATGACATCTCCTTTATTCAAATCCTTACGTTTGTTTGTCTCGGATTTTTCATCCTCTGAGGAAGAGTCTCTGGACTTATGGATAACTGTTTTCTTCTTGCTGTATCGTTTCTTGCCAGTTCTGTACCTTGACCGCGATCGTGATGAACTTGAGAACGACGACGACCGCGATCTTCCTCGTCTTGATGACCATGACCTGGACCTTGACCACGAACTAGAGCGAGACCTTGAATAGGAGCGAGATCTACTGGAGTAACTACTGCTGCTGTATGAACGACTTCGGCTTCTTGTGTAGGATCTTTTCCTACGAGAACGGCCTCTTGATCGTGTTCGACTCCTGGATCTGGAATACGACCTACTACTATGTGAGTAACTTCTATGCTTATGCCTTCTTCCTGAATAAGACCTTGATCGCGAGTAGGAGCGTGAAGTAGAGCGTGAAAATGATCTTGACCGAGAATCGTAGCTATCGGAAGAGTACCTTGAATAGGAGGACCTGCTACTCGAGGAGTAACTCCGACGATGGCGGGATGCTTCTGACGCGCTTGGTTTCGGATGATCGGTGCTGGATGCCTTTCCGCCAGTTTCTTTCGAAGTAAATCCAGGGGACGCATTCTGGCTCTGACTTTTCACATTACGCTTGCTTCTTTTTATGGATGTTTTCTCTCTGAGACCTAGAGACTGTTCCAGTTCACTATCACTTGTGTCCCAAGACGGCTTCACTTCAACCTCATCACCCTTCTCCTCAATCATATCTTCTATGTCTTTCCAACTATTTTCAGTCTTCTCCGTCTTATGGGGCTCTGAAGCAACTTTCTCACTCTCATCTAGGTTAATTTTACTATCCTTTAAACAAGTTTCCTTCATAACAAGCTTTGCTTTTTGGGACAGTTCAGTATTACTTTGATGACGAACATCATATTGTTTGGTAAGTTTCCCTTTTATTACCTCACCTGGATCTTGCTTCACGATTGGACTTTTCCCTTTTTTAACTTTAGCCTCACTACAAACGTCTATATCCTTCACATCTGAAGATCCAGACATCTTCCGTTTCCTTTCACTAGCTTCAGTAGTACTTGCTTTACATTTTACCGGTTTTACATCTGTGTCAGCATCTGGTTTAGTAACTGACTGTGAGGTGACATCCACTGTTCCTGACGTCATTGGAATTGTAGCACTTTCCTCGTTAAAGATCTTGTTTTTATTCTGAGTATCACATTCGATGGAGCCTGTTTCCTTCTTCTCAGATTTTTTAGCTTTCTTCGCCTTCCTTCTCTTAGAGCGATGTCTGGAATGCTTCTCCCTAACATGATCACCTTCAGTTGCAGACTCCTTTTCTCCTGTCTTTACTACCTCTGTTTCGACATTTTCGCCATCAGCATCTGTGTCACGTTTCCGTTTGTTTGATTTCTTTGACTTTTTGTGTTTAGATTTTAATTTGTCACCTTTCACACCAACATCAATGCTGTTAACTCCATCTCCTCCCTCTCTTGAAACTTCTACCTTTTCTTTACTGCTCTTTTTCTTCTTGCGTTTTTTATCCATTTTTTCAGCTGGGATAGCATCAGGATTATTTTCAACTTTATCATGATGCTTGTGCTTATGTCTTTTTTTCTTTTTCTTCTTCTTCACTTCTTTTGCATCTCCATCACCAAGTTGCTCAACTTCTTCTAGATCTTTCTTAATTTTCCTTTTCTTTCTTTTCTTTTTTGACCGATGTTTTTTTCTATGTTTTGAATGTTTATGAGTCGGTAGTTTGTCATTCATAACATGATCACCTGCAGCTAATATATCTACTTCTTCAAGCTTATCTAACCCTCCTTCAGCACAATCAATTTGTTCAGGGACAGTATTAGCTTTGGTGGCATCACTCCCTGCTGTTATTAATACAGCAGGTTCAGCTTTCAAATTACTGGATGCAATGTCTGTTTTCAACGGTGAATCATTCTCATTTGTTAATTTACTATCACTGATCTTCTCAGTTAATGAATATTTACCTTTCAAAAGAGTGGCAAAATCAAAGTATAAGGGGTTGCAGCAAAATGAAATACTAGGTTCTGCCTTTGTATACTGAACCATCTCCATCGGCCAATCAAGTTCAACAGTTTCATCCTTACTTCTTACTTTCATGAAGGAACTAAGATTTAGATTCTGTTGAGCACCTTCAGAAGCACTTTGCTCATTCTGTGTTTTGTGGAGTTCCTTTTGTTGGAGCACATCATCTTCATTCTCCTTAGGTACTTCGGCAACAGGAATCTCAGAAGGGTCCTCAGCTCCCTCTACATCATCCTTCTTAAATGGAGCAGAAGAGACCAGCTTGGACTTCTGCCTCTTAGGGATTGAGAAGCTGATGCTAGCCTTTGCCCCTTCTGGGTCCAGTGGACTGTCAGTGTTTTCCGTTATTACATCTCCCCTGAAGCATCAAAGAAACAACACTAATAGACTTATGCCAGATCCACCAGCTGCTTCATGCAACTGATTTGCAATAGTCACATTTTTAAATTGTTTCCAAAATATTGGATAAAAAAGTTCAATCTAAGGTTGTTAAAAATCACAACATGAAACTGAAATTGGCAAGGAAATTCCCCCAAACTATGTTAAAATATGTACAAACTGAATCTTGAAATGAAGTAGCTATGTTGCATGCAAACAGTACACAACAGGATAACAGTTTAACAAGACCCACTACACTATTAATTACAGACTTTACAAAAGCATAACAAGACAAGCAAAGGAAGAATAAATTTCAGCACTATTCAAACAAGGCACAGTAAGTCAAAAACAGAACATACACTGACGAATGATTAAATGATAAATACACAACTGCTAATAGGAATCAAGAGTTAGAGCACAGTTTGGCAAATATGGCATCAGGTGACCTTAATGGCTGAAGACTAATTTGCAAAGGGATAGTTAAAATGTGGAGCTCCATCATTTCTTGAGAAATCCAACTACTGACAAACATATCATTTGTTTTAAATTTGTCAAAACTATGCAACATGTCGTCAAATGACATATATCAGGTCTTAAGCAAATTTCCTATCAGGCTAACAAAATGTCTATTCTATCTAATGTCATGATTACTCTATAGCTTCAAAAAAAAATCCACACATGCTATGGACCATGCTATTAGCAAAGATATAGGGTGTGAAAGCTACAACACACTGAATTAGAGTACATGTATCCCACATCATCAAACCCAAAAGCCATCAGAGGGTAAACACAGCCTCTTGAACAAATGATTTACAAAGTGAAACAAATACATTCACCTACCCCTTCGTAATCTAAACCTATAAGTATATATATGTGTAAAAACAAAATTTAAAAATCACTATATTTTACTACGAGAGTGTGAATTCAAAGCAATCATAAGCTTGAAATATATTTGTATGAGACATTTTATTGTTGCGCCATTTAAAAGAAAGCAATGTTTTTATATTTGTAAAATTCAACTGCTTCATGTATATCTTACAGTAAGCTACGGCTGAAAATATGCAGAATTTCTACGATAGGCAATCTAGATCTACGTAACTGTAACCAGAAATATTTTCATACACTTAAAAGCAAGAGTATGTGATATGACCAGATGCTCACATTATAATAACCAAAACAACCTATACCACAATCACAACAGTTGTAAAAATACCCACCCACTTCTTTCTGTTCAATAATGATTTATTGCTTGGTAAGTGTTCATTTAATGTACCTCACAACTCACAACTTTATAGTGCAATATATTGAAACTCTGTAATTTTGGTCTATAATATACAACTCAATGAGCCGTACATGGTAAGGTCTGCCAGCAACCTGTGGAAGGTCATGGGTTTCCCCTCCAGTTCTGCTCAGTTTCCTTTCATCATAATGCCTGTCGCTGTCGTATTAGCGAAATATTGAGTACAGGGTTAAACTCCAGTCAAATAAATAAGTAAGGAAAACTAGTGAGTATATTTTTCAAACTAACCACTCAAATTACTATACAGCTCTGGATTATGTAAGAAAAGCCAAGGAGGTGAAATAGGACCATACATACTTAACATGAATATTGTATATTTAGCTTGTTAGCATATTCTCAGTATCTAAATATGTGAACATAGTTATAAGCCTAAATATATGCAAGACAAAATAATTGTTTATCATTTTCTTATGTTCAGCAAACAAACTTTTATTCAAAATATTAACACCATGACTCTCCCCTAGATTGACCAACCACAGCATGCACATCTCAGCAGCCACTACAGGTTATTAAGTGAAGCACACAACCAGAAACAACCAGTCTTCCCTAATGCAGAGAGTTAAGTAGCAACTGAGTCCCCACAAAAAATATATGGTTAACCAAATGTAAACAGTTACCTCGGTGAGCCATTACTTGTTGATATAGCATTATGGTATTATATATTCTTTGTATGTGTTCCACAGGAAACAATACACTCAATGCAGACATACCGGTAACTTTATGTACAGAAGCAAAGTCAGGTTGAACAGATTTGTTCCTACAAGTTGCCAGTAAAGTATATGGCTTAAATCAAGCAATTACTTCTGTAAGGTGACAAAATCATGTGCTTTTGCAGGGCAAGGTCAGAGGTGACTGGAACAATAACATGGTGATGTGAGAAGCTACCAACCAAACACACAGTGTCACACAAGATGGTGTTGTACAAGACCAAATGTAACCACAATGTGATTACATACTCCCAAATTGATGTGAAGCCTAAAGCATTTATTTGACAATAATGCACATTATTTATAGAAACTTGTCACAAAAGGTGTCCAGACGTCTTGGACTACTTTTACGAAAATCCACAGATCAAATGCAATGTTCCTTAAGGTTTCCATTTCTCTTTTCTGCTTTCTCTATAGCCAGATATCTACTATGTGCAGTGTTTAAAAAGCAATAGAACAAATGCTGATTCACTAATGAAAGAGGATAGGCAGACCTAAGATAGGTTGAATTTTCAGCACTGCTAATTAATTTCCAGTGTATTCCCACATAACCAACCCAGAAGCTTGACCTCAGTATCTCCTACTGCTACTGTCAGCCAATAAGTAACTCTCAAGAGCAAAATGCCACCTTATGGTAAGGTAGCATTATTTGCCCATCTTGGCAGTATTTGCATTTAGATAGAACTACAGTCAGAATATCATTATTTTTACAATACCTCTCACCAAGAACATCTTTTAGAGGATTACTTTAATGTCACTAAATGTTTAATTAGATTTCTATGTTTTATATACCACCCCATGCTAAGATTAGCACAATGACAGCACCATGCTGTGAAGTGAAGATGTCACATCACAAAGGGATGTCACCCTGCAGTGGTAACGTTATATCTCAAAATGTGCATATTCGTGTCAGTTCCATACAAGTATGCCTTTGATGCATTGTGAAAGATAACTTTGCATCATTTATTTTCAGTCTTCAGACAACACCATATTAGTGACACCCAAAGTTAATACCACCTTAAAAAGAAACGAGATACAGAAGGAAAAACAGCTACATGTAGATGCATATTTAAAAACAATTCAACACACTTAACCACTTCATACAAATTATAAGTTCTGAGTTACCCAGTTTGCCATAGTGCAACAATACATTTAAAAGAACTGCAATAGTTCCAGAACCCCCCCCCCCCCAAAAAAACCTGATAAATGGCATACAAACTGTAATTTAATTTGTTTTTATTAAAAATGACTAAAAGATTGAAAAGAAGTTGAAACTGCACATCACATTATGCAGCAAGACTTTGAACCACTTTAATAAAGTTATGAAAAAATGTGACAAAATAATGAGACATCCCATCAAGAATATTTGAGCAAGCTAATAAGAAATGCCACAACCATGAAAATAACTTTTCCCGGGACATCCACTGCAGTGAAGCATTACTCTGAGCATGCCAACACTCACCCCCCTAGAAAATCAGGCAAAATATACTGTAGAAGTTAGCAAGTAAGCAAGGAAGAAAGACGGAATCATGTACTGTACATATGACATACGCTTGAACACCTACATGTACATATGTAACAAGCTCTGTGAATGGGTATGGGGTTGAGGGATACAAGTGATTATACAGGTGGGGAGGGGTAAGTAGTGCACTGCCAATCAATACTTCACCACATCCAGAAAACAATACATCAGAAATAACTAACTTCAGAGAGAGAAAGAGGGAGTACAACAAAATATACATCATGAAAACCATTTTACTGTATATTACAGTCATTTAAATGCAGCTTTCAAATGTCTTCAAGTGCTTCCAACTTCCACATGGAATACAACAGTCATGATGCTGACATATTTGCAGGCAGGAAGCAATTTACTTCAGGACTTGATAATAAGAATCAAAGTATCTAGTAAATGACTGTGATCATCATTAATGAAAAAAAAAAAAAAAATTCAGTTGTATCAGAGGAGTAAAGTAAAATTCAGATCATTTAATGATTAAAGAATTTGTAGATTTACCCATCATAAATAATCCCACACAGTACATAATGAACATCCATTTCCAAAAACCATGCAATGACCTCGATCATCCTACTTTGCGTTTTCATGAAGAAATGGCTTATGTAGTGTACTACATGTAGTAATATCTGAAGTTCCCTGAATACAAGAATCTTCCCTCATTATACATGCATGTACAGGTTATAGAACCAGTATCTTAGAGACCCAGGCATATGTAAACCAGACCATCACTACATCTACAATGTAGGTTCAACCCTGCATCCAAAAACTTCCAATAAAATTCAGTGTCAGATTTTTCTTGGTTTGCAAATAAATGCAGTAATTTAATAGCACTAAAATCACACTTGGTTCTGGGATATATGCACACATGTTACGAAAATGCATATTAATTAAAACAGAAAACATACACGTAAAATGTAGGGATCTATGATCTGGTTTTATGATCAGGCAACTGTTAATTTACAGAAGCATCTCATAAATTATTGTAATTTATACCAAAAAAAAAAAAAAATGTGAAAAACCTGAGTCAAAATTTTAAACAAATTATTAATAAAAGAATGTCAAATTGGAGCCATTGTTCATAAAACATACAAATATACTGTTACTTCAACTTTAAATTTTGTGTATGTAAATCAATGCTTAGCTTTAGGAACTTGGTTACAAATACGTAATTTATTTCACAAGCAAAGGGATGGAGAACAAGCTGTTTCTATAGTTGGAAAGTTGTATAAAATGTAAGTACATGCTTCAACAATTATTATGAACTCAAAAAATGTCAAAGTGCAGCAGAATATTTAGGTCTTTTTGGACACACACACTTTTCCAACAAATACTGTTAATGAAAATAAAAAATGGCTAGATGGGAACATACAAACAAGTAGCTAAAGCAATTTGAATGCTAAAAACAACATGCATGCAAATTTAAAAGCCTAAACGAGCTGGTGAAGAGGTGCAAACTGTTACATAATGGATTGTACCATATTAACTGTAATGCATTTCGACAGAGGTGACAACCTTGTGCAGCCAAGGTAGAAACAGCAGCAATACTGTGATTCTTATCTGCTATCCTGGTGGATGATGGAATGTTTTACTATATCTAGAAATAGTAAGAGCCGGTTCTCAGGTGGGGCAGAGTTGAGATCAGATCATATACCAATTTTGAAAATTTAAAACAATTCCAAATTTCAAGTTATCATCCTTACTACTTATATCCAATATCTTAAACGCACTTCTGCGACAATGTCACTTTCTACAAAAATAGCAGCTGGTAAGCTGAGCATGTTTTATTAGCCTTACTGTAATCGAGAGAAACAGCATTCTTAATGGCTTGGTGGGTGGCACTTAAAAGTTGTACAAATCACAGTATTACTGGTATACACATGCATTTTCTAGACCCTATAGGAAAAGAATCACAGTTTTGCTGGTAAGAGCAAATGGTCAAATTAATTGTTACAGTTAAAGTAATGAGACTAAGTCTAATGTTATACACCTGACACACAGAATTTTGTAGAAATAAAATTACATCTGATGGTGTGGTGGATATACTGAGGATTGCATGTTGTCCAGATATAATACATAATGATGTTGATAACGACCACAGACAGCACATATTACATGTACACAAGTGCATTGAGAGAATGCAAGAGTTTTAATCCCACCTACAGTCAATTTAAATATGGATCTAGAGATGTTTGGAGGGTGTTTTCCTTAATCACTGGTCACTGGGTCAAACATAACAAAGTTACTCACTGTCAAGTATCCAGTTGACTTTCCTACATTTAAACCCACAATAATTTATTAAAATAGTATTCACAACAATTCAACTTAGAAAATATATATATAAAAAAAACTGCATACAAGGCTGTTTTCACATAACACCAATATGACTTGTATGCTTTGAAACTAAGCTGCAATTAATTTCAACACACACCAGTGTGTATGTATGTTTGCCGTACGAATTGACAACAATGTCCATAAATGTAGGAGCAACAGGTAATGACATATGCTGGTTATTAACAACAGTAATATTTCCGAATGTTTAAGTCTGACCTCTTGTCTCTCTTCCCTGGGAATATGTGTGACTCCTTCCGATTTCCTTATCCTAACACATTTCTTGTTAAAAAAAAAACCATTCTGATTCCACGAATTATTTTTAATTATGTTTTCAGTGGGATTACTAGAACAGTTTACTGGAGTCTATGATCAGATGTTTCTTCTGGAGAAGATGGCCATGTGAATTTTCAGTTTTTTAATATCTGAAGTTTTTCCTTATGAAAACACAAAAAGAAGGTTATTGGTGCTTAAGAATTCAATCCTTAATAAAATTCAGATGCACAAATTACCTAATACAATTTTATCTAAACAGAAAACAGTTAAAAGATACAGAAATATTACCAGGGCATTTCTTCCTAACAATACAGGCGGATGCACTATGTAATGCCATCATTAAAAATAAGTATGTTGCCAGATAACCCAACAGACCCTCCAAAAAAGGGCCCTACTTTAAAGTCTTCAATGGGCTTTACAGGGATTTTCTTTTTTTAAATTTTCTCTTCATGTTAATTTCTGTAAAATTAAAAAGTTTTTCCTTATGAAAACACAAAAAGAAGGTTATTGGTGCTTAAGAATTCAATCCTTAATAAAATTCAGATGCACAAATTACCTAATACAATTTTATCTAAACAAAAAACAGTTAAAAGATACAGAAATATTACCAGGGCATTTCTTCCTAACAATACAGGCGGATGCACTATGTAATGCCATCATTAAAAATAAGTACGTTGCCAGATAACCCAACAGACCCTCCAAAAAAGGGCCCTACTTTAAAGTCTTCAATAGGCTTTACAGGGATTTTCTTTTTTTAAATTTTCTCTTCATGTTAATTTCTGTAAAATTTATTCTTAACCATTTCATTAGCAAGAATAAACAATATGTTTCCCTACTGGCTGTTTTACATTTGCTTTACCTATACAATCGAATAATTCATACAAATTTGAAACAGTTCAAGGATTTAGGCCTGTTACCTATCTGAACTTTGATTTGTCACTAAACTACAAAGAAAAAAAAAATTAAAGTAACTCTCAAAACAAGTCAATGTCATAGGATCACTGTAATACTCACTGATCCTTTCCTTTTCATTAAGACTTCATATTTTCTATGTGTGTACTGTGATTTTCCAAACATTTTCCACATATACATGGTGTGAATTAATGCATACAAGGAGATCACCTTGTCTAAAAAAACGAAAAAACTCTTCTGTTGAAGTTAAGAAGTTCAACATTCTAAATATAAAAACTTCACATCACGAAACAAGTTGCACTTTATTTATAAATTTAAAAATGAGAAAAAGATCAACACATACATACAGAGCATGTCCAGACAAGAGGAGACAAGCAGGTAACATATGATATACTGCAGTGTAGATCATTTTGAAGTCAAAACATTTGCTATGCCAGATTTTTCAAAGAACAGCCCATTTATTAACTGAAA
This sequence comes from Acanthopleura granulata, assembly GCA_016165875.1. Lineage (NCBI taxonomy): Eukaryota > Metazoa > Mollusca > Polyplacophora > Chitonida > Chitonidae > Acanthopleura > Acanthopleura granulata. The sequence continues at coordinate 22,854,354 of JABBOT010000003.1, forward strand.
TACTAGCAGAGTGGTTCAAAATTGTCCTTGTGTCTTGAAATTAAAAGCAGCTTTTCAGTAATCAAAATGTGTACTAATTCAAGTGTAAGATCTTGATTAGTTAACTGAAATCTGGACAAAGATACATACTCAGATTTGGGATCTTTTAGAAATGTACTGGGCTTCTCTCGTCCACCATCAGCAGAATTTCGTGGACTGTTTTCCTGTCAATCATCAAAACATTTGTACGACAATCAACTCCACAAATACTTTATTCATCTACATAAATATAACACATCATCCAAGAATTGATTCCCAAAGACTGCCAACTCATGGCACACAGGCTAAGCCTTAAGATAATACATACATGCAAGCCAGGAAGTTCTACTGTTAGACTAGATGACAGAAATCTTAACAATCAATGTACATGCAGAATTAATGGACATGTTTCAAGCTACATTTAAATGGATACAATAACATATGGAAGCCATATGACAATCCATGGTAAATTATCATTTAAAGGCCTGTATGCACTTCTGAAAGTGAACCATCTTCAATCGAAATACAGTTCTTATTTATAGAAACACAAAGACAGCCAGGGTAAAATGTTATGGTTGACATCACAAGAAAAGGGTTTAGGGTCGAACATATCTATGGATGCCAGAAACAATGACATTAGCAAAGGGAGATAACTATTTCACATCACAACTGAAGACAGATTCTACAAAATAAAATATCACATTTGAAAATCTTTCAGCTAAAACAAGGTTGTAAAAACTGAACACAACCATTGCTCTTTGACTACAAGAACAAGAGACAACAACTGTGTGAAGTGTCTTATGAGGTCTATCAATAACTGTATACCTTAATCAGGTTATTCCCCTTGGGAGTAGTTGACAAGGACATCTTCTGAATTCCTGTTTTACCATTCTTATCTCCAGAAACAGTCTTCCTGTCTCCTTCCTTAAAAGTATCACATACAAACAGACAATTAATAAGGCAAGGGCCAGTTTTAAAACTCTACCTGAAGCATGGGGTTAACATTACATGTATATAGACATGGCAAAGGGCAATGTATTATAACACACAGACACAATGCCTCCAATTATTTTCTCAACTTTGGTATTCTATATCATACATATATGTGCCAAGCACTTGACCACCCTTCTCCTGGTGTAATACCATTCAAGTGGAACATTAAAGCCTCCCTTACTTATGTTAAAGACACTGATTGTCCAACACACTTTTGAGTAAATGCACAAAACATTTTGGGAGGTGATCACACTATCTTGATACGTGCTCATATTATCTACTATATAATCTTCGAATAGAAATCAAGTTGAATAGAATTCCAAAAATACACTGGCAATGCAAGAAAGATTTAGGGCTCCACGGTCCTAAAATTTCGCCTATGACAAAGCTCATTTTGGCTTATTCTACAAGGTCATTATGTTATAAGTGTGTACTGAGGTTTTTGAAGGTAGGTTGATATCCTAGTGGAAATAATAAGCTTCAGCTCAAAAGAGGAACACTTTATGATATTCACCTGCCTCTAAAATTAGACTCATGTATCACTACACACCTAATTACAATTGCCATTGTCAGTAAATGACACCAGGAGAGCTGAAACACTGCCTGTAACATACTGGTAGGACTTTGTCTGTGGAGAGAGCACACTAACATACTGGTAGGACTTTGCCTGTGGAGAGGGCATACTAACATACTGGTAGGACTTTGTCTGTGGAGAGGGGATACTAACATACTGGTAGGACTTTGTCTGTGGAGAGGGCATACTAACATACATCATTTCATGTAGATGCATCTGTTGTGGGGAAAAGCTTTTGTCAGGCAACAATGTGATTGCTCTGTGCCAGCAGCATATAAGGCATTTGTATTTGCCATGGAGTTTAAGTAGGCTATGTATGGACAACAGAAGGAGGGTGAGATTCTCGTGGGCAGCTAAACTGCTTTAGCCTGACCTGCTCTGTCTTGTTTGGGCCATTGTTATCCTCACACCTGATCCCTCCTCCTGACATGACGGCCAGTTTGACAGAACCTACAACAACAGAAATCTCGGATCAACCAAAACTCCACCAACACAGGCCCAAAATCCAGTTCTCACAAGGTAATGCACCAATTTCTGAAACAAGCCGCATTTCACCTTTCAGTCATTACATCACCTAGAGATGAACCATGTACTTAATACCAGTAAGTTAAATGTGACTTTTGAATGTAGAGTGTTGATTTGCTGTATATACTTGTGGTATACCAACTACAGGCAAACTATGTAACATAAACATGAATCAAGTGAGATTTGTTCTTCTGTAATACAACCAGCAAAAAAGGATTAGGCATCAAGTGCATATCGGAACTCACACCAAATAACTGGGTCATGAAAATAAGCTGGGTTAGTTTCAAAAGCAGAGAAAATAGATCAAGCCCTGCATTCTACGGAAAGTAAACGTGGAATGCTCAGATTTTCTCCAGTACTATTTTCAGTACACAGAAACACTGAAAGAAATCATATCTATGATTTTTATTTTATACTTCTTTTGTCTTCAATTTTCCGAGTGCTTTAATACAGCAATCATGTCACAAGTCAGCAGCCTGTCTTACAAAGCAGTATGAATGCGTTTCCTGAACTTAATTACGATCCGTCACCCTCGGGTGTGTAACTGACCTACGCTGCTTTGAAAGACAAGGTAGACCGATATACAGGTTTATGTATTTCAGGGTAATATGTGCAGGATTTTCATAGATACCGGTACTCCAACAGCCATAACAAATGCCATAATATGTGGATGAGTTGTACCATTTGATGATAGAGAACAAAGACACAAGAAACAGCAGGAATGACACAGACAGACATGTGTACTAAAACATGCAGTAGTCAACAAAACTTCAGGAGGTAAAGCAAGGAGAATAAATAAAGACTCAATGTTACATGAGCAGATATTCAGATGTGACAGGAAGAGAGTATAGGGAAAGGCTGGCTGCCGCATGCCACAGTATATTGGTTCATTCTTCAACAAGAGCAACAGAACCCGGCAAAACAAACTACAAACATGTATAGTAACTACAAAGGCATCTCGGTGGACATGTCAAATTTAAATTTGATTAACACAGACAGATTAAAGATTATGGTGTTTACCCGGTGGGACAGCTCCATGGAAGATTTAATCTGCTGACAGGAAAAAGTCGAGTAAAGTAACAAATCAGGAGTAGGTTAACATAACAAAATCTAAGAGACTGACAGAAATACCCTTCTAATACTTCATCCAATGTTGTAAAAGTTGGGGGAAAGGTTACTGATTCACATTCTGATCTTATTCGAAAATTTCTTCCTGGAACTTCTACCTCTCTCTTTTCGTTTTTTTTTTCTCCTTTTTTTTTTTGATCTTTTCATTTAGATATATGACTTACATAACCCTGCTATATATACATGTATATCTCATTTCATCTAGAGCCATGCCGTGAAGAACAGTGATTTCAGTAAGCAGATACTGGTAGGTTAACAATGTGTGTTACTATCTGTCACCAAGTTAGAAAGAAAACATCCCACTTTACAAGGCAAATGTCAAAAAACAAACATTACACAACCCCAAACAATCAGTGCAGAATTTGTGAAGCTTGAAAACAAACAAAATAGAAATGTCATGCAATAAATATTTTCTTACAGGCCAGAGAATGTTCCTGGCAAAAAACAAAATAAAATATAACAATGAAACAGAGATTTGGCTTGGTGGGAGGTGGGGGGGTGGAACACTGATGAACTCGTACCTTGCACTCATAAGTAAAGACCCTGAATCTTTTTACTTCTTAAAAATATACATGTGTTGTATTTCAGGGCATTGATTAAGGAATACACATAACTTCATTTATGTCATACATGTAGCTTGCTACATTCCCATGACATACATGTAAACATGGTGCATGTCAATCATGCATCTGATCACTTGATATAGGTGAGCACAGAGGGGGCATACGAGCTTGGGTTGGGAAGGGAGATAACTTGCATTACATACAGCCCGTACGTAAGCCATGTCTGAATCTTTGGCTGAACTGTCCATTCAAACAAACTCTCTGGTGCAGAAGTAACAAAAGATTCGACAGATACAGCAAAGTAGTAGATTTTTAAAAATTTTCATTTAGATCTAGCTTTCAAGCATGTCTAGGAAATAGATTCTGTCAATGAAATGCCTTTAACATGGTTGACTTAAGACTGAGATATGGCTTACTGAACAGAGAGCAGATAAAAAAAAATCACTTCTCTAAAACACTCAATTCAAGAATATAAAATGGAAAGAAAACATTTGAGACAAATTACATGTAATCAAACTGCCAAATTATTTAGTGAATTAATCATATAAAACTTGAAGTGAAAAAGGACTGAATTTTTTAAAATTATATCTTTCTTTCATAAGGAACTTCACAGTAAGAGGCCTTCACAAAATACAGAGGCAACATCAGACATGTACATGGTATATGGAAATTGAATGTTTCATGCAAAACAATAATAGCATTGGTGTCATTGATAGTTGGGCATGTGTTACAGCACTAACAGATACCAAGACACTTCAGGAATAGGTTGTTAAAGGACATTCAAAAGCAATCATTACTGATTAAATCTGATTTGTTTATATCAAGGCAATTTTTTTGGTAATACCACATTAAGTGAGAGTCTTATTTCTCCATGCAATCAGCCAACTTTAACTTATGCTGTAAAGTATACACAGTATAAAAACAACCTCTGACCTTGATTTGTATTAATATTCATGATTTATGGGCAGTTTAAAATGTTTGTTGAACTAACTACACTCCATATATGTAGGTATAAATGTAACAGAACTGAGAGTACTTTCAATGTACTGAAAACATGCATCTGATTTTTCACCAGCATATGTAATAAAACTTTTACAAGCCCCAAATAAACATGTCAGGTGCCAAACTCAAACTTAGGTCAATTTTATGGTTATCTTAAGCAAAACTATCATTTGATTGCTCCAAAAGAAAAACTGTTCACTTGTCTGACCATAAAACAGGCAAAGTACTATATATTACCTAAAGTTTGGCATGTACAAATGCACTTTCGGGAGCACACAGGTCTTAAAATGATACTTTTCATGCCAACATTTATGTTTTCTGATAAAAAACAATAAAACTAAACACTTAAGTGGTCTTATAAGGTGAATGCATCAAACAGAATCAAGCATAATGTGTACCTGAAAATAGCTAAAATTTAAGTGAAATATAGGACTTCTTCAGGTTCCCTTGAGAATGAGAACAGTTAATATGTAAAGGGCAATTCAACAACACACAACCAGGCTGTAATTTATGGAAAGCTTTTGTGAATAACACACCAGTCTTATGAAACACATATAGGTAAAGCTATTACTTTCCCAACATAAACATACTGCCAGACTAAATGAATGTTTTTTTTTTGAAGTGGACAAGCTTTTCTGGCATTCTTTAGCTACATATACATTATTCACAAATTTAAGGCCTGTTGATCTACAAAAAGCAGTGATTTATAATGCCCTTTACTTGGGAAGGTTACTGCAGGTGGTGAGGATGATCAGAAAGCTCCTTGCACATAAAAAATGTGCATGTTTCTGTAAACATTACAAACTGATACTTCCACATACCTGAACAGTCTGCACATGGAAGACAAATCGGTAACTTGCCTAACCCAGGAAGGTGCAGTCAGAATGTTCAGTTTTAATGTTCAGTTACCATAACATTGGAGTTAAACTTCCAAATATTAAAACATATCAAAGGAAACTATAAAATGTTAAGACTTATAGCTTGACTGTTAGGAGGGGAAAATGTTTATACCATGTGAAATCAGATTAACAGTGTTTCTCACTACGGATGCAGTGTACCTAAAAGGTATAACAGCAAACATATGTGTAGCACAGGATAAACAGGTCTGGAATATTATGAAAGTCATGCGGTGATTTAAAAAGATAACCATACACACAATGATTTCTTGAAATGAAACATTCAAATTAGACATCAAACACATAATATCACAACAGAAATGAAAATAGGCAGAAGGAAATGCAAAATTACCCAGTTACGTGAAATGCAGGAGATGACACTAACATACAAGCAATTCCATTAGTTACAAAAGAACAATTAACAAACCTTAGGACAAGAAATACTTCTGAAATATGCAACAGATTATTCATAGCTAGTTTTAGGGTAAGATGTCTTTGGGCTGAACTTAAACGAACATTAACAATTTTAACAAGTACAACAAATTGACAAAAACCACAGTTCACTATTGTTCCCTTTCAAACACACCACCAACTAGTTAGTAAACTGTATGGACTAGCTACATACATGTACATGACATACACATGTACATATCTGCAAGACTACCAATGACCATGCCTTACTATTAAACAACAGCTACATGAAACTCACCGTGTAATTATATGTGGTTACAGCTTTTATAAAGCCTGGACTAACTCTATAAGTAACAATAACCCCTAATTGTTGACCTGCATGTACAAATACATACATACTACATCTGATATCATATACAAACCGCACTTGAGTTTATCAGACCCATTGGCAGAGTGAATAATCACATAGACTATCCAATGTTCCTATCTATTTACCATGGAAGGTGTTGACAGAGACACTATTGTGGCTACCTGGGACATCCCATCACCTTTCTGAATAGACATGCATGAGTAATGGAGCTGCAGCTGATGTCTGGTCCCACCTGAGCCAGAACAGCAGTTTACACATCTAGCCACACAGACATGTATAAGCTGATAACACCTTGATCTCCAGGCTCTGACAGCTGCACAACCTCACAACCTTACTTTCTCCCCCAACACCACTCGCATACACTGTCATTTTGATGCTGCCATGTCAACATATGCTGTTGCCTGGACAAACATTCACCCATACACTTACAATAAGAGTACTTCAGCCATTTTACGAGAATCAAACTCTAAAGCATTACATAAAATATAACTATTGCTCTTGGGCATCTTACACAATATGAATGATTTACCTTCCTTACTGGATCTGCATGTACATGTATTAACTCTGATACTTAACAAAATACTGATGTTTATAAACTTATTAATCTCCATGTAATGGGCAGAGGCAAATGAAACATGAACTGACACACTTAACGAATTCTGTATTTACTGTGAGCAATAATCAAATGCTTTATGATCTGGGTGACCCAAAACAAGCTGTTCAGGTCAGATACTGGATTAACCACATATCATGTGCAAATCTAAAATTCAGACCAGGGTGAACTGTCCATGGTAGAGCATAGTTAACGGCTTGTGACAGACACTATGTAGGGGTACATGTATATAGCCAGCCACCGACAAAAACTGCATGGAAACAGCCCACCTCAAGCAGCCTACTGAGATGAAGCTGTGCACAGATGAACATGCCAATGAGAGGCCAGCAAAGCGAGACGTTAGTCCACTACATAACCACACCACACAACACAGCTCGATGTACGGCTGCACAAGTTGTAACTAAGGCAACACTAAGATCAATTCCTAGAGCTCGTCTGCGAATCTATTTGTCCACAGTTCCATGTGGAAACAAAGGTCTAGCACACTGAACAGAAAAACAATTTTTGGTCAGTGTGCTTGTCAACACAAAAATCCATTCACTTCCTCACAAAGCCATGAATTCCCGATTTAGGTCTTCACAGATTTACTGATCAACTCTCAGCTTACACGAATAAATGAATGCTCTTGATTGATTTTTCATAAAAAAAACTGTTCAGCTGAAATGTCACAATAAAGCTAGTCACTGAACATTTCAAACTGGTCATGAATAAACATCGTATCTGGAACTCCAACAAAATCGAAAATGTGAATTTCATGAATCAGTATTAAGCAAAAAGTTTACAGGACAGTTATGTCATTAGCATTCTACAATTACCACAGGAACATCACAAATACTTTCATAGTTCACTCCCACATGCATATCCATAATACAATATCAGCAATTCAGATACATGTGCAAATTAACCACAGCCTGTTCCAAAAAAAAATATATCTTATCTTACACCACAATTGCTGTCTAATATGTCAGCAGAAAACAATTTACCGAAGTTTCTCAACAAAGACCTTGAAACAGTTATCTACCTCCAACAACTGACACTCTGCAACATTTCCATATGCAATGTGGGCCAGTGTACCAGTTTATTAACAAGACACTATGTTTGTAGACATATATGCATTTGGAACCTGGTAGAAACTACATATTAATCTTAAAAAAAAAAAAGTTGCACATACCATTTAATGGTTTCATGTAGCATAACAGAAGAGAGAGAAATCAATGTTCACATTCGAATTTGCATTAGGCTTACTCATTAATAATGCATGAAAGAGTGAAAGACTTCTGAAAAATCTTGCAGAGCAGAACAAACACATACAAACCAGATGGCTCAGGTAATTATTGATCAAAAACCCTTTCGCTACAGACATTTATGAATCATGTTAGTGTAGCACGACAGATACACTATGAAGGAGTGATGTACAAGTACATCCCCATAAACATGTATATGTACATACACGCAAGAACACTTCACAGGCAATTTACAAGTAAAAGCAATTTTTTGAAACATTATACCGTACATTGCAATCAAAACACAAAAGTTACTTTTTCCCAGCTTCTACTTGACTTTTCTTTTCATGTACACATGTATGCTACAACATCTGGACTGGGGTGGCCTATTAAGGTCAGAACATTTCTGGGACTCCTGATGTCCAAAGAAAAAGTAAGTGGAGTTCTAATCCAGTGTTAAGTCTGGCCAATAGTGAAGTTGGGCTGAACTTACATGTACTAGTTGGGCATACTGAATTCATTAAAATTTGTCTGGGGGCATCCAGGAAGTGAAAGAAAAACAGAAGTAGATAGTACCCAGATGTTCCATTTAAAACGATTACGAAAACTGTTACCCCAGGTGGGCTGGAGCATTTATACACATGTGCTTGTACCAGTTTAGGCTGGCAAAAGAAGAGCAGTACAAGTCAGTGAACTGAAGAACTACATGTACATGTACATGTACTTCAGAATAGCATTTTGTTCTAATTTTCTGGAGTAACTCCCATCTAGTCAGGGCACATACTACAAATATTCTCAAAAACCAGTTCACACAGATGTATTTCTGGAGAGTCTTGAAAGCTTGTGTAACCCACAAAATGTATTTTTTCTGTAAAATTGTCTTTATTAAATAAACATGTATCTGAACTTTCAAATGTGTTGCTACCTTTTCTAAATTATCTATATAAGAGCCTATGAAGTATACAGACAAAGAGAGAGTGCCCACACACCACCCACATCCATTTTAACAATACCTCATGCAAACATACATGGCAATCATTTATTTACTCTTTATGATTTAAATTTTACACATAGACGTGTGAATCAAACTATATAATGAGTGAATTAAGACCACACAGAGAACTACTTGGTAGTAAAGAGGGCATAAAAACACATACACAGGCAAAGATGTTTGTATTGAAAGGCAGTTATCAATAATCAAACACACTCTGAAACTAGCTACACATGTACACATATGTTCTTCACAGATGTAGGACAATGACTCAAAAATATATGCATATGGTTACAGGCAACTATTCAGATCATACTGAAGTCACAAACTAGAGCTTAGTATATAGGGGCAGTGGTAGAGCACGGGAAAGATTTACATCCTTCTTTTTAAGACTCATTCACGCATCTCATGGAACGCAGTCTCCCGACTACATTTACAAGGTATGAGTTCTGCAAACCTGATGGTTTATTACATGTGCATATATACGAATATGTTTCTTTCACTGACAACATACAGTGACAGTTTTAGCGCATGTATGAAAGCAAATGCAACTCACTGGGAAATCCACCATGATATGCCAAACAACTAATATAAACATACATTGCCTGCTGTTCATTTATGCTCTCCACATTCGGCAATGATTATCACTTTTACTTAGACTTCTACTGTATAGGAAGACATGTCAGACTGATTGTGCTTGTTACTGTCTGCCTCGACCCTCAGGTTAATCAACAAAATACTTACCATTTAGTGAAACTTAAAGGTGGCTTTCTGGAAGGAGTATATTGTAAGGAGATGATATGGAGTAAGTAATACAGATAAAAATGTCTACATACCGAAGGAAACAAGGTCTGGACTTGCTTTTATTTATAAAGTTACAAAAATACAATCAAACAAAGAGAATGTTTAATTATTGAAAAAGGAAATCTACATACACGCAGTCTTTTCATCACAGGAGAATAATTGGCATTTAAACTTTTTTTCTGACTGCCAAAGATGTCAGGGAATGTGTTCTCTTTAGGAAACAACAGGCCATCACATGGCTTCCTGCCAAGACTCAAAGCCATGGCTGCCAAATGACATGGGCCGTACAAACATTTATTTTGTAGTCTAACCAAAAGATATGGAAAAATTCTTAGGCTGAAAATCTTCCATCCTGATCTCAGATAACAGTCTTGTCTAATACATAACATGAGCAAATAAATGTGTGCCCAGGTTGCATTTGGTAATGATTCCATACTGCACAACATTGGAGGAATGTATCAAATCTTGCTATCTTAGTGCAACTGGCACAAGAGGCAATATACCAATGGTTTATTCATTCCGACAAATAGTCTAACTCTTTGTGACAGAAAATACAAAGACGCACTATTATTTCCAAATTTTTAAATGTAAAAAGCTTAGCAGTCCTCAAACAACAATACAGTAATGCTTTAAACTGCATAGAATCAAACAGAGAAGGCTTTATATCCACTGTATCCCAAAAATCCAGCTATGACCCTTAGATTTCAACACATGCTGAGTATTTTAGAACTACAGGACAAGCTGTCATGGATAATGTTAGAACACAAGTGACGCTATTTGTATATCTATTCATTATGTAATATTCATTGTTCATATTGAAGTCTACCAAAGACAAAGGTTAAAACATGTACATGTACACTTGGAGTATGCAGACTGCCTGCATGACTTTTTGCTAAATGACTTTACCTGACACTTGTGTACTTGCTGAATTTTAAAATCGCATTCTTAAAATGAATCCTTGCCAGACAAATTGTGAGCAAAATGGCAGAAATGATAAAACAAGGAGTTCTGACAGCCAGTTCCAAAAGCTGTCAAGTTTCATGACTACCAAAGAAGACTTAATCAATGCATCAATTATCCAGAAGTTGATCCATATATGGAATCTGGCTAACTGGTCACAAAGTATGTGCATAGTGGGACAGGAAACCAGGCAGTCTGCCACTTGACCAAATCACTACATATTGATCACAGAGTCTCAGTTCAATCTGGCTCACCCAGGCTATAGAAACTCCCACAGCACAGCCCTGTCAGCAGTAAAGATGTCAATGCACACCAAGGTATCAGATATGGTGAATACTCTGTGTGTGTGCAAACACACACATCCCAGTATTTGACCATGCTCCTACGTGCTGCATCCTGTCTCCACCAAGACTGTTGGTGACTGAGTTTCCACACCATCTGATAAGCCAGACATCCCTCACATTACCACCACCACCACCACCACCATCACAATACTGCCCACAAATCCATCACCATCACACTACAGCTCAAAAATGAATCTGCCCAGAACACTTTCATACTTAGATAATTAAGTATAAATAACTTGCTATCAAGCAGCATTACATGACTAAAACTGTAACAGACATGAATGGAAACTTCATTCCAATTAATGTGGCCTTGCAGGTTTCAGGGCAGATGTGGGTAAAAATATCAAATTTTGACATGCAAACATCAGCAAGTATAAATTAACAATATATGTATACATTATACAAAGACAACAAATTACAAAAATCTAATAACAAAGAAGTAATGACTACCTTGCCATTTTCAACTCAGACAAATGAATGTAATATTCTAATGGCATAAGTGTCCCATAGATGGTTTCTAAACCATGATATCTACAATGCTACATGAATATGAACAACGTCTAGATAGCTGGAACCACTAAACTCAGATGAGGCCACACCAGTGGATAGTGCACATCTGAACACAACACTAGGAGAGAATAGTGGTAAAAATTCCACACTTGTTGTCAGAGTAAAAGGAAATTCAAAGAGTTCCATTGTATCTCATATCAAACATCTCAGGGAGAAAGCATCAAGATGCTTACATACATTTATGCATGATTTGGTGTGTTGATGCACATGTACACGTACGTCTTTAAGGTATAATTTACCTGTGTTTTTTCCTTGATTTTTTCCACCACTGCTGGCCTGAGCAACACGGGACTTCCCTTTCTCCATCTCAGTTAACCAGTAAAGACGACTTCAGTTCTCTGAACTCCTACAACAACAAGTTATTCTCTTAAACCCAGCAAGCTGATGCTACCATGTAACACTAAATCCAAATAACTCAATCTACATATATTAAAGACAACTGGACGCTTCTATGCAACATGATCAACAGTATCAGCATTGTTTAAATATAGGTGAAATCTAGGATTCCTTCACTGATAGAAGTGTTATATGACATGTTTGATATCACTTTTATTATTGCATTTTGATATTTCACACCCAGACGCCATGAGGTCTAAAAAGAAACATTTTGTTTTACGACCTTTCAATCTAAATGTAGTAGGACGACGTCATAATACAAAATCGATTAACTTTCAGCATTCCTACTTCCCACAATAGGGCAAGACAACATAAAAGGCTATACACGAGTCAGGTTTTATACAACTCTATAAGGATCTACACGAAAACAGTGCTTAGCTTGCATAAATACACAAAATAATTTATCTGAATCATGACTGAAGTACACACTTATAAATCAATGAACACTACTAGGCAAGCAATACATACAATGTATATAATAACGAAGAAGTCAATTTGCCACCACATAAATGTCAAGGTTCCACAGCCTTTCAATTCCATTACCTAGATCTTTATACTGTGAAAACTACTTTTATTTCAAATAATATAAATGACATGTTACAGACTAAGTATTAAAGAAGTCGAGTGATAAGAAGCGTTATTTTACAGTGGCACCATTACATAGTACAGTATATTGTGATGCTATATATTTTTTCTGAAGTGTTCATGAAAGACACTGTCAATGTGAAGCCTTTGCTTGGTTATGGGTTAAATCAGCACATCTGATAGGCTCCAAATATGTAAACTTTCCAGAGCATACATTTTATATTATATGAAATAAAATCTTCACTTGATGAAGATCTCGGCAAGACCATTGAAAGGTTATGAAATTCAGAAATTTTCGTGATACCATCTTGACCTCTTCATTATTATCACTGAGCTCACATAGTATTTTGAGTCTGAAGCAACATATAACATAGCTGCAGATAAAGCTGGAGGTCTGCTCAAAAGAAAAGACCACAACACCAACTACTTAAATGCGTCAATAAGGTATTTCATGTAAAGTTTAAAAAGCACATACCCTTTTATTTTTGTGATCCCATAACCAATACATTTCAGTTCAAAGTAGGTAAAATCACATGCTATGACAATACCAAAATCGCCACCATGTTATCAATTGTAACCAAAAAGAGGCTAGTTATTTCTGTAACAGATGAAGAGCAGAACAGTTTTGCCTATTAGCCAAATGAGAGCACTAGTGACACCACATAGTGCCTCTCTAAAGAAGGTATATCCCATGGCCTCGTAAGAACCAAATAAAAATCTGATTCATCATGGTACTAAGTATGTCCAAATTAGCTATGGTCATTTAGGTCTGTTTCCACCACTCTTTCGAAATAACTACGGTTATATCATTTGTTGGCTTCTCTTGTAATGTTGTCATCATGGAATACAGAATCAAAACCATATAGCATGCAGCATAATGGAGACAGAATTATTTCCAAAAATGTGGTCCTACTACATTACCTTTCTTTACGGTCCATAGGAGAGAACACTTGGGAGCAAACTCATTTTGTTTGTATATTGCACATTGAGCTCCTTTTTGAGTGTTGACATTGTCTGTTCTGCCCATTTTATGTCAAAATTACAAATTGCTATGTACTTTATGTTTCAATGTTGTAAAACAATCGAAACATTAAAAATTACCAATTGTGGGAAGTAAGTTAAAAAAATTATACTGTCGAAATATTTTCAGAAAATTGCAATGAAGGATGAATACCTTAAATAATGTTTTCCTACTCTGAGGGTGGAAGTGGTAAACCCACTCAACGCATGAGGCCTCTTTGATTATCATTTCCACCTCTAAGCCAATCAATATGTATGGTGTACAACCTTCACTGTATGTATCCTGTAACATCCTCTAAGTACCCTTCAGGTACATGTAGCTATCAGCATTATGGCTGGAGCAAATATGTTCAATCAAAAAATTAACATTAAAAGACTTCAAGAGCTTATGAATCAACATGCCACCATACAGAATTCACCATGTATGGGTAACCACAAAGTATCAGACAGCTTGACAGCTTACCTGCATAGTCCAAAAACTGGAAATGTGTATAGTTAAAACATGGCAATCTGCAAGGTTAAGACCAGGGCTGAGATACTACTACCAGTAAATGGAGCGTTGTGGAATGCTGTCTTCTATGGACTGGAACACAGCAGCTGGCCATTAATCAATCACATGTCTCTTGATGTAAATGTTGAGTGTACAAAACACATTTCTGTCCCACAGCAACAGAGTGCAGCCTAATTTCACAATGAGTGCCTCATATTACAAATATGGAACACATCAGATCAATACAGTTGTTCAGATACATGCTATGCCACTCATTACACTTCAAGTTCCATTTATATGAATATGGAAATGTGATTAGCCAGGAATCTATGTCGATATCTTTGTGACCTGGTAGAGGCCGGCAACTCCATCTGGATCGTTCGTTGGTTAACACTCCTAATGAACACTTTGAACCACACCCTTTGGGTGCACATAACTGTGCTATAGTTCAGTTCATGTAATACATGTATGTAAAATCAGCTTGAGCTAATTTGTACAATAAACTTCCACAGGCTTGACTAGAACTTAAATACTATATTTTAACTATCAATTCTACATGTATGTAACAGAGAGTAAAAGTTAAAGAAAACACACCAAAATAACTGAACAGGACTTTCCACAGAAGGTTTATCCACATACACCAAGTGCTCTAGGCGGCTACTTGCTGTACACACTGCCAGGCCCTAATCATGACATGCCTGATGCCATCTGTCCGCACATTCATCTAGTCTAAAATCAGGAAGTCAATAAATACCACACCAATAGGGACATGAGGCCATTGAATGAAGCAGTTTGGAGGGGATCAATATGATAATACTCACAACTGGTTGTCTGGCTGTGGGCTGAGAGATGTCCTCCTGTCCAGCCTACCATCAGACTGCAGATCTCACCAAGTACAGGCTGCCTGACAACCTGACTATAAATACACCTGTAACAGAAACAATGACACCACATCACAAATCTCCCTTTCACACTTCCAGGATGCCCTCCTCCTCTACTCCTATCCGTCACTATTAGGTTCCTGGAGGAAAAGGGCGAGTGGTCTACTTATTTATACCGTCATAATGCCCAGATGTATCATGTACCTTAACAGATTGTGCTGTTACAGTTCAGTTCTATCTTCATCAGAGCAGTCACAGCTGAGACCACCTTCACGTACATGGCTATACATACATGTATGCTTTAACATAACTGCCACCAGATTATTTCATTCTGGCTGCCAGGGGCAACAACTTCCCTGCAAAAGGCCTATTTAACAGTTCAACTTATATACTCAGTCTGACTAAACTGGAGACCAGAGAGCAGCTACTTTTTATGAAATTCTATACCAACCCTTAGACACAAAACATCAGATCTACATGCAGACAACACCAGTTGTACATACATGTACATACAACGGTACATTAACAACAGAGTGTTTTTGGTCTATCCATATTTTCAACATTTCCCTTAAACTTCGCGTTACCACGATCCATTGCATGATGAGCTTCAGTGCTTAATTAGCCACCAGTAGAACACAGTTATCAGGCTGCAATCTACCTAAAATATGAACCTGAACTGGCATATGCACTTGTTAGTTCCATCTTGTCTTCTTTTTTTTGTGAGCAAGATGAAGCAATTTAAGAAGGACTCCCTTCTGTAGACATATTCCCTGTCTAGTAGCTGCGCAGCAGGTTCAGGGCTAAGTCAGCACTATCAGGGTGGCTATCATCTATCTCCATCTACTATATAAATAGTAACTTAATTCCCTCAAAAGCACAATGCATTTAGGGCTTGGTGCTCTGCCTAGCAGACTTGTATGTTCATATGAAATCTGCCACATACATGCACACTTCTGACATCTGTACAATGTATGCCTACAAGTCAGGGTGCCTTTACTTTCACATGGCAATGTATAAATGCACATACAGCCACACATGGACTTCCTAGTTTTGTCTCCAGTTATACGGGAATTCATTGTAAAACTGTTAACCAGCCTTCATATTTGAATGAATGATAAGGGCTTAACACACACAGCATCTATCGAAGCGTGTTAAGGACACTCTTACTCAGGAAACCACACCTTTAATCATATTAGAAGAATAAAACATCTGCATGCAGGAACATAGTCCTTCATAGTTTGTTACAAAAGAGAACTTACATGAAAAATAAAAAGAAAAGTTACACATGGAACAAGCTAGTTTTGAAACTTCTGACTCGGCACCTTGCGTGACACACTCAATGTTGTTTGAAAGATCATCTTTATTTCATATGGACATTAGCACATGGTCTGCAACTGACAGTTGGGTAGAAATGGAAGCAAACACTCAATCAGAATCAAGGAAATTGTAAAATGTGCAAAAAACTTAACTCAGGAACTGGTTGGTTTGGAACATGATCTGAGGTTACACGATAACAACCTTCACAAGTAATTTTATTAAAATAAGTTGATATTTCCAGCAGTTATTGCACAGAAACCACCAACCCATCCAAATCACAAAATTAATTACACACACAAAACTTATGCCCAAATCAGGCTGGATTTTTAACTTGATGAGAGGTTCCACAGAGTGAAACTGTACGGAGAAATAATATTAAATTTGTATCAAAATCAGACAATATCTGAGTCTGTGTAAGGAGCAAGGACAGAGTTGATTGTGTGAGATCGCCATGTCATCTGAAAGTCAAGTGAACCAAATTCAAGATCACAGGTGAATCACTATGCAACATCTCGTCTATTTTAATACATTCATTCACTTCATTGTTTCTCTCACTTTCTCTCAATGGCAACAAACGCGTCTTCAAATACTACAGTACACAACACAATATCAAAAAACCACCTTCAACCACTATTACAGCCCTATCATTGTGAGCCTCAGGATATCAGAATGAAGAGCACCATGATCACACATACTACATGTATATACTGTAAAACTGGTTTACCTGTATTATTGCTTTTTCTAATGCAGAATATCAAAGAAAAGTTCATATGTGCAGTACACTATCATCAAGAGTACTTTGACATCGTATTTCAAAGAAACTAAACAACTTCATGGAGCACAAAAATCAACAGATAACTTTGGATAACACGACAAACAACTATGGAACGGAGATAAATAATTAAAACGGTGGGTCTTCGGTCTGGCTTATCCAGTGACTATGGCTAAGTATATCCTAGAACTGAGTAAAGGTTGTCTGCAGTAGAGTATGGCCTGACCAGGGCTAGGGCTGGTCACTGTACAAGTGTACACACCTCATTGAGGCTACACAGCCCAACCTCACAGATCTCAGGATGAAATGGCAAGGGCTGCATGCTGAATCCCCTATCAACTACTCAGTGTAAACAAAGCCTGAACTGGAGTGCCATATGCATTGAAAGCCATGTGCCATACAGAAATAAATATGACAAGCTGGTATGTACATCAGAAAAAAGTATGGAATGTGGCTCTGCATAAAAAGCTCAACTTTAAACATAACAAACATCTGTACAATTAACCTGTCAAAACATACAATGTACATGTACCTGTATACATAAAGGTATATCCACTGTTAATGAGCCAAATGAGCCAATCCAGAACTAACCCAAATTACTGCCAACTGTATTCGAAATCTTGCAGTCTTGTGGGCAAATATATGCACTGTACATTGACAAAACTTTGATGATGACTTTACAGAACTCCCTGTTCACCACCACCGTTTTAAAAATGTTGCCAACAACATGTGTGCAAGTTCATTCAAGCTTTTATTTCTTTATTTATTTGATTTATGCCGTTCTCAAGAATATTTCACTTTCACGACGGCACTCAACATTATGGTGGGAGGAAACCGAGCAGAGCCCGAGGGAAACCCACATTCCAGCTTTTAAAAGGAACCAGAAGGTTTCATATTTTAATGACATCTTTCAGAATAGTTCTAATTTTCCATGTTAAAACAGGAAGCATAAAAACAAGCTCAAAAGGTGAGCTTTTCATGCTAAATTTATGAAAGTGAATGCAGCTTTGCAAATCATGCTGAGAATTTTCTGATAAACAGATCAATGTTAAAATTATAATACAGTACAAACACTCCATAAACCAGTAGATGCAACATAACATCCTTCTGACAATCATTCTGAACATTACTGGGGTCTATTTCACGGAAAGTCTAAAGGCTAAGCTTAGACCGCTAACTCAGCTGGCTAGCAATTTTGCTTAGCGCGTATAACTAAGACAATACTTGGCTATCTACTTAAGCTTTTTGTCTTAGATTTTAAAAGTTAGCCTGAAATCCTTAGTCACGTTCCATGCTGGCTAGCAGGAAGCAAAATTCGACTTTAAAAGTGTTACATGTCCATTTTTGAAAGTTTATTTCCCGGTTAGAAAAAAAATAGGAATATATAACAATTTCTTTCAGCACATGAAAGTAATTTTAATCCTCACAATCCACAAAAACCCATGCATTGCTGATTGTTTCACTCTGACTGTTTATGATGAAGAGTTATTGTACCTTGCTTACAAGCTGAATCAATAATGAAATGAAGAAGAAATTAACATCTTTTCTGATATCTATACATAGTAAGTTAGTTTATTTATATTTTGAAGATAACTTAACAATTATCCTCATTGATTCACCCAATCAGACAACTGCATAGCGGCCACAGAGCCAGCTATGGTAAGTCGGCTAAGCATTAGACAGTTTTACTTTTGTGAAACGGCTTAGTCAGTTTTTTTTTGTAGCCTGCTTACGGTAGTTGGCTAAATGACCCTTAACCGACTAACCAAACTTAGACACCTGAGGAAGTTTTGTGAAACAGGCCCCTGAAATAAGATGTCACAGCTGTATCAGCCGCCACAAGGAGTGGAATGGCCATACAGCTAGAACTGTAACCTAGCTTCACACCTTAATAACTGTGTGGCCTGCCACCAGGATGGTAATCATGCTCTTGGAATCAGTCGGACACCTTCAGGGCAATAAAGAAAAGAGCATCAATCTGAAGAGTTGTCTAAAACTCAGGTATACCACATGTACTTTGACCAACATCGAAAGGCAACTGTATTCACCAGAGGGAGTTATTGATCACCTGCTGCTTCCAGTGTTCAGCCATACCATTTCATCCTCACAGTCTGACTGGATACACTATACAGAACCATTTACTACATCTAGTACTGTGGTGCTGGATTACAATGAACCAGTATTCTGACCAGCCTCAAGCTATGTAGTGTACCTGAAGTTCACAGTGTATCAAGTCATCAAGATTAATGCACCCTTAATTTTATTACTTATCCATGTAGACAACCAAAAGCTTAAGCTGCCTAGGCATAGTAATATTTGTTAGTAGGATAAACCACTTGAATTGAAATGGACTGACAAACACCTCTAGTAAGCATCTAATACATGTAATTCATTAGTTGCAATGTACATGTTGTTACAATCTACACCATTATCTAAAACTTGTTCTGCATTTTTCTCTCCTACAGTTTCCAAAGCACAAAGAACACTACTCATCATCAGATAGAGACAGATGTATAATTAGAAGTCAAGTTTCATACCTGATTTTCAAAAAAGTTCAGCCATGCATGTCATCTCAAATTCCTAAGCAAGACCTCTCAATGGCTCATTCAGCTTAAACATTCTCTCCTCACCACACTGGACATTATTATCAATGAAATATCAGGTTCAAATCCAGTGCTTGCGGAGTAGGTGGCAGCTTGAAGTCCAGAGGATTGCGGGTGTACACTTCTTGATTATACATTTGAAAACAAATCAAATATTTGACATAAAATTTTGTTTAAGATCAGCTTACTCATTGTCTGATTCTTAGAGTTCCACTGATCTTGGAATGGTGTTTGAACAGGAGTGTGATTATCACAACCAGGCAGAAGATCAAGAGTGTGATTTGCTCTCCAAGATTCACATTCTCCAGGCTGTTCATTATTTCAGGCATATGTAATGATGTGTTATTAGCACATCTAGACATTGTTTCAGAAATGTGTTAGTTGTGGCATGTAATAGCACATCTTAAATATACAAAAAAATTATATCCTACCTGAAAAATGCAAGTTTCAGCACCAAGCATAATATTCTATGGCCATTATCTCCCTTTAAAATGGGGAAAAATGCAAATATAAACCTATTCGTGAGAGGAAATCTTATTAAAATCCAATGAAACAGACCTTTCTCTCTAATCAAAAAATCACTTCAAGCTGCTGTAACAAGCCGAGCTTCTCAAATTCTGGATAAACCTTGGGACAGTAGGGAAATATGGAAAATGGTGTAATAAAAGAGCCACATGAGTCAAAGCCACCCACCAATGCGGTCGCTGTGAGTTCAAGACCAGCTCATGCTGGCTTCCCCTCCAGCCGTACATGGGAAGGTCTGCATCAACCTGCAGTTGGTTGTGGGTTTCCCCCGGTTTCCTCCCACCATAATGGTAGCCGCAGTTGTTTAATTCAAATATTCTTGAGTACGGCGTAAAACACCAATGAAATAAATAAATAAACACGAGTCATGTGTGTGAGCAATTGCCTACGTGTAATATTCTATCATATACATGTCGTATTTCAGTACATGGAATCTTAAGTGCTTTGCTCGTGGCTGTTTCCCTCATGGCGTTTAAAAATTTGTCACTTTGACTTCCATACTTTTTGGAGTGTGGTGCTGATTTCGGTGTACTCGGGTTGCCATCACTTGAGCAGTGTGATTTTGACGAGCGGGAAGGAAATTTTCCATTTAAATTTCAGCAATATTTTGACTGAGACATGGACTTATACTTGAAGGAGAAGTAACAAAGGCCCTATTCTTTTCAATTTACATGAGAAATTGACACATGCTGCTCTTTTAGGGTGGATTTTGAAGGCTATCTAAGTGCTTAGTGAAACAGAACCAAATGGATTTTTGCACACAATGATTCAATGTTCATGCAGGTACATATCAGAAATTGATAGATCTTAACGTTTATTTAATTGAACTAACGTTGCTTTAATAGAAGATATAAGCTTAACTGTGGACTGTTGGTGATGGTATGTTGAAAACCAGTGACATAATAAAAGCCGATAGACAAACATGGCTGCCTGTTCAAAACATTGCCATGCTTGCAGGTTAGATATGCCTGATTTGAGCAAAACAGAAATGGATTGTGGTCCAAAAACACTGTGATCCCCTTGGCTATGGATTACTGGTTGAGAAAATGTACCACCTGGATTTTGGGAATGAACTCTCTCTTGGATGTTGTATCAGTATGACAATGACCAATTCATTAGGCTAAGGGCAGACTGGTCCCAGCTCGGTTTTGTGGCAATAGCGTCAGCGGCAAAACATTTGTGCAACTAAAAAAATCTAAAACGCATCACATTGAAGTCAAGATGAGTCACAAGAAAACAAGGCATGCTGGAAGGCTCCAGGACTGTACAAAGCTAGTTGCGACTTGTGTGCGGTCATAAGCAACTCAAGAAATGAGCGGCAGCTTTCGGCAATACTGTAGTAAAATCTGGCCATGGTGCAGGTGAAGACACCTATGTTTTAACTGGTCCTGTCAAATGCTGAACTTTGCACTACCCACAAGATCATGTATCAGATAGCCTACGAAAGTAGCAACAGACATACGGTCTTCTCTTACAGACCTGGCAGGTGTATGTTAAAACAGAAAAATGGGGGCAAAAACAGCGATGTGCATGAGATTGATTTATATATTTATTTGATAGGTGTTTTATGCCATACTCAAGAATATTTCACTTACAGTACGGCGGACAGCACTATAGTGGGAGGAAACCGGGCTGATCCCGGGGCAAACCTACGACCATCTGTAGGTTGTTGGCAGACCTCCCCATGTACAGTTGGAGAGGAAGCACGAGATTAAAACACAAAATGAACACTCCTGCTAGCTAGGTGTGTGTGTGTGTGTGTGGAGGTGAGTAGAGGGCGGAGGGGAATGCAATGAATCAAAGGAAGAAAACAAATGAGAATTAATGCTGCAGGTGATTTGGTTCAGGAAGTGACTTCTAAGTGAGCAATTTTAGTGACAAAACCCTCAAGTTATCTGCCAAATCCTGAATCTTTTCAACTGGTCTGTATACCACATAACTTGCCATGGAACTTGTAGACCAGCTATCAGTATATTTATTAACAAAGTTGTTGTGTAAAACGTATTTGTTCTGGAACTTATTTATGGAAGATGAGATGAAAAATCTGAGAACAGAGACTTTGTTCTAACATGCTTAACATACAACATCAGAAAACTGAAATATTCCGATCTATCCAAATGCGCCTATTTTCTCAGTAAATACGGATATAGTTTGCAAAGAGAAGTAAATAAATTACAAAAGAAGAAAATCCACCATGAACACGTTAAGTTCTGATGTCGATTATTTTTGTTAAGTGCTACGAGCATGACAACAACGACGACACCTTCAGAACAGCAATGCAGCATCAGTTTCAACTTTTCCAGTAAACATATCCAAGTTACTATTGAAACAAAACACAGATGACGTTTGGCAACCCATTCATGATCATGAGTACGAAAACTTTGCCCGAGAAAATGTCATTATACCTGTCTCTCGTTTCCCAAGAATTTCTCCGAGTCGGCCATTGCGGCTGCCCTGGACAAGTTGTTTCTTCAAGCTGATTGGATAGTTTCGGAGACCATGGGCGGTAACTCTGGTTCCAGCTGTCACTCGTGGTTTGCCAGAAGTACAAAGCCAGTGTCAGTAACGCGCCTATATCATGCAAACATCGTGCTGTCAGCACATTACATTCAAAGGTAAACGTAACCTAACTAAATAAAACTGGACATTCCATAAGGTGGATAGCTGAATGGTGTCATCTGAACTTATGTTCGTAAAAAAGTCAGATAAACCAGAATTTATCTTTCTCAGTAGGCCTACTTATACAATATTGCAAATAGTTCCCTATTTAAGGGATTCAGTTGTTCATTTTCAGTTACATAACCTGAGTGCATTAATCAAATAATGAACTATATTTCACTACAAGAAAATCAAGAGACTAGGCCTACTGTTCCCGTCGGCTGTTCCCACTGGTTAAATTCATGCGGCATCAGTTCCGCAACACGCAGAAGATGATAAATGACTCATTATTTTTTTACTACTTAAGGAAACTAGAAAGAAGACATGAGAAATAAAGAGTACTTTGCCTGACGTCTTTCCGAAATGCAACGTTGGAGTATGGCACAACTAAAATGCAAGCTCCGGTGTATAGGCACCACAATGGAACGTCATCACGTACTGGAGTGTCGCCAGTGACCTTTGAACTTTTCTTGTAAAAATGACGTCACAATCAGCTGGATTGCCAAGTGACGGACTCCAACGAAATAGTGGTAAAGTTTGCTGGAACTGTTCGGAGTGATTGTGTGACTGAGTGAGTGAGTGAGACAGTTAGGTCATAAGTCCCGGTGAGAGTAGCACAGGCTAGATTCAGGCGACCTGGAAGAGAGAAATAGTGTTGGCGCGTATTGAGTACTGCGCCAAAGTTCTGAAGACTCACTTAAGGTACCATAAGCTGACACAAAATGTTTAGAAACATTAAAGTTCAATAACCGGGTAAAATCTACATTATAACATTATATTTAATCCGGTGTCAAAAGACAAACTGTAGATTAACATGTATGATGTATAGCCATTAAAGTTCATTAAATACACATGCATGCTTTGAAATTGTCATATTGCAGTAGTCAAACCATGGAAAGGCAGAGTTCATCCAGTGACCCTGAAATGGAAAACATCAACCCTAGCCTGGACTTGGTGAGCTTTGAGAGCGTGGCGCCATGCTACTCTCCACTCGAGGATATTGTAGTGAAATATAAGCTTGGAGCTGAGGTTAGTCCTACTCGTCAGGACTGGGTGGGGCTATTCCCGTCGGGCTGGGGCACCACAGAGGACTATCTCACTTACGTCTGGGCCCCACTCACCGCCCAGGAAGACAAGTGTACGGTAACGTTTGCAGCCAATCAATTGCAGGTAAACTAAAAAGTACATGTATGTTTTTCAACAACTGTAGCCGGGGATAAAAATGACATATGCAGTAATATATGTGTATAGATATGTATAAATGTCTGATATACTATCTGACTTATCTGTTGTAGTCAGGTATACCTCACAACAACAGATAAATCAGATATTAAGTCTTGCCAAATGACAGTGCCAAATGTCTGATTTAATATCTGACTTATCTGCTGTAGTCAGGTATACATCACTACAACAGATAAATCAGATATAAAGTCTTGTCAAATGACAGTGCTGTCCCATGCCTATAGGCAGAGGATATTCTAAACTTGACCTGAATTTTAAAAGAAAGTTACATTATTGTAATGTTGTTTCCAATTATCTGACTGAATATGCTTGAGAATGATTTTTTTGAGCACAAAATTAATCAAATTTCAGTCGTCAGTGGCCAGTGTATGCAATGTATCTATAACCAATACATTCGATACATATTGGTATTTCTAAAATTTTGGAATATGCGCTACCTCCTTAATTCAACACAACCAAAAATATACGAAGGGATATTGATTATTTATAGCATCGTTTTTAATTTATATTGTAGGTTTAAAATGACGTTTTATCTATGATTTAGGCCTTTACGTGCATGTATTTGAATAAAATGTAATAATTTAAATCTAGAAATAATACATACAGAAACCTTTCATTCTAGTCTAACACAGCGATTGAAGCCTACATAAAGTTTTTATAGACCTGCATGCATAACTGAGTGAAGCCACTCCAACCAGGTGGTGTGTGCAAGAATATGTCATTTTTATAGTGAATTTACATCATTTACATGTGACGTGATATGATCTTTGGGGAAGAACGGGTCTGCTTGGATGAAAGGAGAGTCATGTGTCATGGCAGTATAACGGCATCTACACTAGTTTGTAGTCCAACACGGTCTCGTGAAGGTGTCGTCGTTGTTGTCATGCTCGTAGCACTTAACAAAAATAATCGACATCAGAACTTAACGTGTTCATGGTGGATTTTCTTCTTTAGGTATGCCGTGTATGACAAATGCATGAGGGTCCTATTATATGACTGCAGGGCGTGAGAAGGAAGAACAGTAGCGTACATTTGCATGTGTGTGTTCAATTTTTGTGTTTGATGATTCCTCCCGTTTCATAGTAAACTTTCATGCATCATTGACTGTTGACTGCTTTTCTGTATCATTCTTAATTTCTTCTTCAGTTACACTGATGTCTTAGTTCTTTGGTAGTTCGTGTTGAACGTTATTTCGGAAATTATTGACCTGTAGCCTAGCGCAGATTATGGTCGACAACTGGTATACGATTGTTCATTTCTACGGCTAGATTCAATCATTCACAATCTACAAAAGAAACTACCAATCAGTCAACGCCCGGTGTTAAACTGCAGTTAACAGTTTTTATTCTGATATCAGGCGTTGCCAGCCAACAGACGCCAGTTTCAGTTCCTGTTCGTGTGCCGTGGTAATTACGTGGCGGGGGTCAGTCGGAAGTTTTCCTTGGCCTCTGGTGGGACTTCTTACAGGATCCCCAGCACCAGCTCTTGTGTCACTCTCTCAGATAACAGCTCCTTCACTCTCGTCAGCTCGGATGACTCCCTGGATACGCAAGGTATGACACTTCACTAGAGTTCGGAACTGCTGTAGGCTGAAGACTTTCTGTGACAATAGCGCAAACAATCAACTCCGTGTAGTTATTAATTAAAACCAGTACTTTAGTGCAAATGATCCTCCATTTCTACAAGGCAGTGCGATCGATAACCTCATCCTGCATATACATAGAGATACATAGCCAAGAAGTCCGTCTTCAAGAACTGGCGAGTAGTATTGCAGGATCTTTAACAAACACGATCTGCATCTTAAAGATGTAGGATAGAATATACATGCAGGTATATGTAGATGGATACCTTTCGTATTGCATGGTAATTGGGGCATAGACGGTGAAATTTATAAATAAATATAATAATCTTGTTCTATCGTATATATAGCAGACCTATGACTTGTGATTTATATTTTCGTCTATAGTCATTATCAAAATGTTGTCTTGTCTGCCAGTCATTCACGTGTATTCCAGTGTGCCAAAAGTTCTAAAATATCATTGGCGGCGGAGATATACAAACAAAATGACATGGTATGTGTACGTGTGTATTCTGGACAGCAACGACCTTGGTTTTCCTTTGTATTGAGCTCAACTGACATGTATTCTGGTACAGCAGTCGAGCATAGACATATGACTTTTTGGGCCCACGCCTTTCCACAAACCATAATCAGAACCCCCGTCTTAAAGTGAAAGACAGCGCATGTTCAAAGTTAAGTTTGCAAAACAGGTTGGACAATATTATGTTCATTTCGGTGAAGTATTTTTTTCTAACAGCTACTACGACAGTGGAAATTGGCATTAGCCCGTGCTATGTCGGCTGACATGAAAGGCAGCCATTGTGCGTGGGCTGCGACGTAATTGTCCCAAGTGCGGAATACTCATGTCACCTGAAACTGTAGTCATCTCCACAATGTCAAGGTTTCTTTTCCACTTCGCTACAGACGATCCCTTGAACTCTTTCAATACTACAACCAGTTCACTCTTACCACACGCTAATCTAAACTGGGACATCCAATGAAATCTCACAGCACGTTCTATTTTGTTTATAAATCCTGTGTTGCGTCATTGTGTGACCTGAAATCTACCGAGCACAGACACTCTTACTGGTCACTCTTTCTCCTTCGCTCTAGCACCTGGTTGGGCGAAAGGAGTTAAACCGAACTCGAATTGCCCACCAAAGGTGCCAGAGTCATCTCTGTGTAGGGATGACTTCTGGTGCAGCTCCCATGATGACTGTAATAAGCTGCCAGAGTTGTTGTTGAAACTTATGTATACTCAGTATATGTAAATTTATAATATGAAATGATCATGAAGCTTACCCCTGTCATAACACAATAGTCTGTAAATACTTTGCAGCGTTGTTCACTCATTCACTTGTTATAATATATAAAATATATAACATCAAAAGTGTCCTGTCCCTATGCTATTACATTTTACAATGACAGTCAACTCAGAGCATTTACGTCACAGCTTATAAACAGCTGGTGTCTAATAGCTCTCTAATTGGTCAGTGTCTTATAAGCTTAAAAGCAAGGGCGCCTTCAGATCCCCAGTCGGCAGCAAAGTACTCCACGCTTCAAACGAAGATAATTCAGCAACGAATTATTACAAATTCAAATAGGTTTTTGCTTTGAAGAGACAATTTTGTAATCTTTGTAATGAACAGTACCTCCATCAAGTGCTGTCTTTAACTTCAGCGAGCTGAATGGGAACTTGATTGGTGTTAAACCCCGTCAAGATTTTTTCACTTACACGACGGCGGTTAGGTTTATGCCAGAACAACGTTTAGCCGAGAGAGGTAGCGGAGACAAGAAGAAATGATAGGAAAAATGTTAATGTTACAAATCATATAAGCCCTTAAAATGTTACGAGTTAGTCATGGGCAGAAATCTTTTGGGTTAACTGTATAGTGCATGTTCTGCGATAACCTTGCAAAATATTATACATCACGTAGAGTAAAACGATGGCAGCGACGAGAGTGTAAAAGTGGGTAAATGGTCACCGGCAACCGGTAGTATAGGCCTCTTATCAACCCGAGATCATTTAGTAATTGTCTCATTTCAACATTAACACGGGCTTTGAAAACGCCTTTGTCAATACTCTAGCCCACATCACTGTTTAATATGAACATTGCTCTTAAATATAGGAAAGGAACAAATGTGATGTATTTGCTTTTCACTAAACTTTAGATATATTGACATATTTCGGACCACATATATAGTACACAACTCGTTAATAAGGGAGTTTCGAGTTGGAAATCTTTTGTCGTAAAAGGTAAGAAGAGTTCAACTGTGCCATGTGACTTGTCATAACTGTCAGGCCGTTTTGTTGATTTTAATTTACCGATCACCTGTCTTGCCGTGTTAGGGAGGTGCAAACGACCTCTCCGTCGGGAGCTTCTTAAGTTAAAAGAAATCCAGCTCCTCAATTTTCCCTATCATACGTCTAGTCTTTTTTTTTTTTTTGGAAGCTTTTCTTCGACGCCCATGTTATAGTAAATGTAATAAGAAAGAGTTGCCTAACAATTTTGAGAGGCCACTTGGTTTTTCTTCCCTTTAGCGATAAAAGAGTTCGAACTCGAAACTCCCTTGTTTGTTGTCACAACTTCTTATATGACTGAAATATAACGCTTTTTTATCTTTGTCCAAAGGATTTGAGGACGTAGCAGAACTAATTGAGAATACGCCCTCACGAGGTGAATCTTCTCAGCTTGACTGTCAGTCGAGCTCATCGCTTCTGCTCTCTCACCTTTTTGCCTCGCCTTGTGACCTGGAAGTTCATCCTGAGTCAGAGGTCATAACCTCAACCAGCTGCAAGACTAAGGGAACAGTGGCCGAGAAGATGGTTCGCAAGCAAGGTTCAGTTCCCAGCACAGAGGAGGCACCTGTAAGCGTTACTCACGACACCCACACCTTGACATGCACCTTTAAAGATGCAGAAGGATTCAAAGAGCAACTTTGCTTTGTGCACCATCCGATTGTCCAGGATTACGTTGAGAACAAAGAGAAATCAGTAGTACCCTATATCCCTATTTACAGTCTTCAGTCATCCAACAGCCAGCCGCTTCTGAAGGTGAGGTCTTCTTGAAAAACACTGACTTTGCTTCAAACGCTGACTTTAGTTTAATTGGCTATAGATACAAGCTCAACTTGATTTGATACACGAATCATTCATCTGCTTATTGAATCATATATTTGAATCCAACGTTGTTTTTTTATTTACAGATATCGAAGAATGGTAAAGACACAAGGCGAGACCTCTCCCTGGTTCCATTCATCCGCTCTCTCCGGCGTTCTCACTCTTGGATACAAATGGAAATGATGCCTGTGTGTTGTGCCCTGTGCACTAGTGCCCGTTCGCTGATGGAAGTATATCGTCGACAACTGGCCATATGTACTACAGAGATGAAGCAGCTGAAACTAGATGTAGTCTGCCTCAGAAAGGCTGTAGAACTGAAGGTAACAAGACTCTTGAGCTTTCGTCAGATGTACCATGTATCAATATATAATAAGAAAGCTATGTTGCACTGTATAAATCTGTATTATTTGTGTTCTCAAAGTAAAACTTGATGTCTTTTTCTTTTAATCTATCTCAGGAAGATCAAATTAAGATACATAAAAGGAGAGAGTTGAAGCACAAGAAAACAGAGGAAACCATTGAGGAAGTGATGGTTCAGGTGTCTTATCTGAAAAACGACATTAATAATCTTATTCTACAGAACAGTCTCCTGGAAAACGAGCGAAATCAGCTTCAGGTGGATTTGGTAAGCACTGGTTTTAACACAGTCCTGTTACAGAGGGGTAAAATGCTTGTCTTGTTTTCTTTGTCAGTTTTCGAAGCAAAAATTTGTGATTGGTTTGAGTGGAAGTTGTCTTTATTACACAACCATGTATATGCTTACAGAGTTAACACTAGTACACTTATGTCACATCCTTCCCGGGTTTTTTTTTTTTTTTTTTTTTAACCTTTAGCCTGTTTCATTCACAGCACAAATGTCGAAAAGATCTCGCTGAATGTCAGAAAAAGTTCTCCATTACCGAGATCCAGTTGAGTGACGTATTGTTCAGCTTGTCATTGAAGGGATATAGCAGTCTGATAGACTTCACAGGTAAGTAAAACCGCTATTTCGACACTTCAATTGAGTGCTACAGTAACTGTTCAGTATATAAGAGTTGCTTAACTTCATTGCTATGACGGTGGCTGTTTTTATGTATTGATGCATTATCGAGTAAGGGAGGTACGTTGTCAGCTTCAACTTTAATGTTCAGAAAATTGCATACGCCTTTTAAACAAAGGAAAGTCTTTCAGCTTGTTCGATAATTCAAGATGTATTAGACAGCTTTCTATGTAGCAACTGCACCCGTAGCCTGTAGGAAAACATGCTCTTTTACAGGCAACGAGATAAACTTGTTGGAAATTGATGGAAACCCCATAGACGTAGATGGATGGCAGTTGTACAAAAATAAAAGATGTGGTAAGTACGCACTGCAAATTGGGACATTTCGCGTTCGGTCACAGTGATTTTAAATGTTGAGGTAAGTAGGAGTGACCTCGTAGGCCTACAAGTTAACTCCTGCTTAAGGTAAATCAAAAATTTAGGTTTGCAGTGAAACATTTTACTTGATTTAAATTACCATGTCAGTGTGAAGAGGCCCGTAACATCTGTATCTGTGCTGGCTTTCCTCAGGTCGTCTGCTGGCTATAATCAACCATCAAGAGAAGAATATCAAGAAACTACGGGCCAGTCTAGCGGAGAAGGAAGATGTTGAGGGCCGTCTGCACTCCGATGTGGACAACAAACAGCAGTTATTAGAGGTGGTCAACATGGTGTCTTGTAGACGAATATGTTAACAAGGGGCAGTTTCAAGAACGCAAACTCATGACTTGTTTTTAAAGTGGAGTATTAAAAGTGAATAACCATATGAACAATGTATATAATCCATTGATTCCAAAGTGTCTCAAGTCGGTAATGACTTATTTTTTGGTTGTTTAATTACATTGCCATGTACGTGCGTTTGCAGTTGAGTTAATGCTTATAACTAGTTGTATTTACGCGGTAACCTATTTAGATCTGGAACCGATGCATGTAACTAGCAAGGATAAACGATATACAGAGCTAGGTTCCTTACCGCCGTCATTAAACAGTGTTTTCATATCTCCTGTCCAGATGGCGAAAACCCAGGTGGGATCTTTGATGGATGAAGTGGTCGAGTTGAAAGGCCGTCTGGCCTCGTCCCTGAAGCGGGAAGAGCATCACCTGAGACTTCTGGCCAATGGCGAGGTGGAGAGGAGCCAGATGAAGTACGAGACAGAAACCAGGGAGCATCACTTCATCACTCAGATACAGGAGCTCAAGGACGCCCTGGCAAAGAAGCCCGAAAACAGCCTGGTGGTAAATATTTCACTCCTACCATACGTCATATTGTGACAAAACTCTGGCATATTTAACCACAGAATGAATGCCAGTACAAGAATGGTCACACGCAAACTTTACGGACCACCGACAAGACACAGAATACACTTGCGTGTTTAGATTGAAATTGAGCGATAAATTGAGCAGATTTGCTCCATATTCAAGTTTATATGTCCCTGCATGAGTGTTATTTTATGGTTTTAATTTGATCAAACAACTCGTTTGTGACGTCATAATTGTGCATCGTCCTTGGCCTGCAACATCTAGTCCTGTCTCACGCTTACGCTGGGAGTGGAGAAAATCCCATTTCGCTACCGAAACAAACCTATTACAACCAGTCCGTTTAAAGTTAAAACTGTATATATTCATATACCTTCTGCTAGTTTTATGTTTCATCAGGTAATGCCCTTTTGGTGGCTTTCAAGTATTTTGTGTCTTAATTCAGAGTTTGTTTGTTTTTTTCACATTTTAAAAAAATACACCTCGTGCATGGTCCACACCTATTTCACATAGGGTAACTGTCTTCTACATGTAGGCCTCAACCCATCGTCTTGTGTCCACCGGACTTGCCATAGTATCTGACGCGTGTCGACCCTCCTGGTGCACCAATCTGTGCCCTACCGTTGGGAAACGACAACAACACGCCCCCGCCGCTATTCCTCTACCAAAGCACAGTCAACCCAACATTACAAGAGACTCTTTTTCCTGGGAGAACGAAGAGCCGGTGGCTAAACAACCAAGAGTCTCTGGTTCCAAAAAAGCCACCAAACGATCTCGCAAAGAAATCGAACATAGCGAAAAGCCTCAGACCAAAGGTGTGCACCATAAAAAGCGAACCAGTTTCCCGGAAAACTGTCCTGTCTGTGGGATATCTTTTATCTCTGCTATAGACAATAGAGTGATCGATGAACATCTGGCATTCCATGATGTGTACAGAGTATAAATCTGATACATATCACTGACCCTACCTTTTTTTTCTTTCCTGTGAGGTACTGTCAGCTGTTTTTGTTCAGCACACACCTATACAAGCTTCGTTAGCTCCTTAAACCCAGTTGCAAAAGTTATATTTAAGCAGTCCAGATCAAAAGCCACGCGTTGTCTTTTTAATAAATGGTTTGCTGCAAATGAAATTGTTACATTGTTTCGTTTAGTGAACTATACATATGCGACTTTCTTACCACAAAATATTACGAATACTGCATGGATATTTATCTGATAAACCGTCAAAATATTGATACCAGAAACAGATATGGGCTTTCACAAGTACTTTGCTTGGAACTATATTTACCGAGGATGGCAACGAAAATAACTGTCTTTCTATTACAAGAGCACTTTGCATACAGGACCATCACAAGTACCAGAGTAGATGGTGTAACCCTACCACAGCATGCTTACGCTAGCATACAAACAGTAAAGTACAATCAAGACTAGTGTGCCACACGAAACGCCGAAATCTCTTTCTGTATACCAAAGCTTAATGTTGTCTTTCTTAATTTTTGTTTCTACCCGTTTGACAATAGCTTTGTAAGAAGAACAATAATTATGAAATCCGAAGTTGCTCATTTCTACGATATCGTCCTTATTATGGGGATATTTAGCAACTATCACAATGTCAACTAAGAACTCGGCGATCAAGCAAACGTAGGACAGAAAGGGAGATGTGCGCTTTTCTTGGCAAATTTATTTATTTGTTTATTTATTTATTTACTTACTTATTTGATTGGTGTTTTACTCCGTATTCAAGAATATTTCAGTTATACGACGGCTCCCAGCATTATGGTGGGAAGAAACCAGGCACGGCCGGGGAGAAACCCACAAGAATTAATACAATTATATGCATACATTTTTATAAAATAAAATGTCTCAAGAACTTCCCATCAAATGCCAAAAAACTGCGTAACCGTTGTAACATCCGGAAAAAAATATGTAAAAAATAATCCACTAACCTTTCAATGAAGTAGTCCACTGAATAGTAGTGGGCTCACTGTGTTGTCCTCTGGGTTTGTTCTCTTTATCGCATTGTGCCATTGTCATGCTATATTCCATGAATGCCAATACTCGGCAAACACACATGATATCCCAAATTTGCATTCCAGATATAAATGTATTGGAGATGATTCAATGACAGTTACTTTAGTGTAGTATGGCAAAGGTACTCGTTGATTTTCAGATAACAAAGCTGTGGCTTGTATCTTTGAGAAGCGCGTCCAATGGCTTCCGTGTGTATATTTAAGAACTGTATCCAGTAAACCTCGTTAGGTATATTTCACTGTTGGTATTCTTGAGAATCGCATTCAGCGACCTTCTTCAGGTATGTGATAAATGCATATTCCATCACTGGCCATCTTTTAGCTTAAATCTTATGTGATACAGTGACATCGAGGGCAGCACTCTTGTTAGAAATCTGGACGGACTTGTCAGAACCATAAATAGTGTTTGGTGACACCTGTTTTTGTGCATTGCGACCCAGATCAGTCCTACCAACAAAACTAGCTGACCTTCGTTATTTAACCGAAATATATTCTGAACTATACTGTATTAACAACATGGAAAAGTAAGTAAATAAATGAATGAATGAATAAATAAATAAATGGAAAAAGATATTGATTTAATACACAGAATGAAGGCAGTAAGGAAATAAGACTGTCCTCCAAACACAAGGACAAGTTATGCAAAGGTATGAATTCGACGTAAAGTTGTGCAATAAAGGTTAGTTTAACGAGTCTTACGGACTAAGCCTGTTAATAGATTTCTATTTCTTGATGGTAGCATGAGTGCTTAAGTTAAAGACGCTCCTAGCAATTGATTTACTTGATGCTAAAAGTGTAACAGTTCTATAAACTATCGTAGCTACTTTTTTATATGGATTTACCAACTTAATGTTGTCCATGTAAAGCTGATCGGTTGGTAGTGTTCCCATCTTAGCTTAAACATTAACCGCTCTGAATCATTGGAAACCTGGAACTCAGTCCTGTTGCCTGAGCTCCCTAAAAGTGTCAAAGCGACGAAGATGGGAGTCCATGATCTAAATATAATGCTGAATTTGTTATACGGGAATAATGCAGACCAGAAGGTCTTCGTTGATATGGTGGTCTCGGCTGCTCTTCCCAAACTTAAGAACTTCTTTCTTCCACAATAGTTGCTTACAGTTCTCTCTGATGATTGTTGTAAGAAAAAATAACTTTAAGACAACCAAGCAAGCTTTCAGTTGCCCTTTTATATGATGTACAGCTTCTTGGTGTGAATCCGCACGTTCCACGACTTGTCATTGCTGATCATGAGTGGCGCCGATTCGAATCGGCATGGAGATTAGACAGGTTTCGCTCACTGTCCATGCGGCAGATACATTTGTATTAATTGTCACGTTATGATATTTATTACTCACAAATAACTATATGATATATATGACGTCAAAATCACAGTATGATTAGAGGAAATGTGTTTTTGCGGTGCAAGGCTCCAACATTTTGAGGACAACACACTTGAAAAAACCGAGTTCCGGATTAATGAATGGGAGAGTACAGATCTATATTTCTGGCTGGGAAGAATTCAGACCGCTAGATCTCAGACCTGGCAGTGCACGTTAGGTACATCTTATCAACAGGCAAAGATGTATTGCCAGGAAGCCAGTCTGTGCGTTGAATCGGGCAATGTACTGTGCCTGAATGCAAAACAGTCTTGCACTTTACATTTTAAAATATTACTTTGTTTCTGCTAGTTCCAGGCAATGCGCGCAACGGAAAGAGTGGGAAAAGGGTGTAAATGATATAACATGAAGACAGTTATCCCACGGAAGCATCTTTGGTCATACACTCCAGATATCGTCACGTTCGCTGGCTCGTGGGTTAGCTCTTTGCTACAAGAGGCCCCAGAGAGCAAGTATGAAGATGCGGACATTTCTCTACAGTTGCTTCCATTTGTCTTCTGTTCGTTAGCTCATCCTTCCAACCGTTTCTTTACCCAGCTCGTTAAAGCCTGAAACATAAATGAAACAAAGGTACAGTTAACAACGTGGTTAATTGCCAGTTGTCAACTTGAGGAAAAGACATAATAAGCAAGTTGTTGTGAATGATTATTCCTTCTCTTAGAATCTATATCCTGAAGTAAAATATTTAAACACTGGTCCCAGAGCCAGTGAAAAATTCCATACAAAGATATACGTCAATTCCGGTGAAACCCCTTGGTCCACAGCTGAAACAATCATCATTATAATCTTTTTAAAAAATGGCGATGCATGGGATGTACACAGTACCTGAATTCCTGTGTATAATTTCGAGCAGTATGTTTGTACGAAGTCTTCTGGAAGTGGCTTGGATAGCCCAATTGCGTAACTCTGATCTAAGGCGCTTGCTCCATCGAAGTCGACATAACAAAGTCTGACGGTAAGTTCATCTATTGGGCGTAGGTAAGCTGGCCCACCAGCCATCACCTGAGCAGAGAAAAAAGCGGGAGATGTGTTGATGTTACTTGTCAAAAAGATTCAGTAACAAGTGTGATAATCATTCTTTTCATTGGAGTATGTATTGGTTACAGCTACATTCACTGACAAGTGAGCAGCATGCTTGAGTTTGGGGGAGAAATAGCAAACTTAATAAGTAAAGCTTAACTGTTATAGTTGGGAAAATACATCGATACTTCCTTGGTGGAACTATCCAAAATATTTCATTCCATTATGAGTTTTAGCAATAAATTGGTTTGTAGATTTGTGAGAGAGCATACAGCAACAGAAGCCTCTTGGAGCAACGATGTACACATTTCTTCACAAAGAGTTATCCCCCTTCTTCGCAAAGGTTCTCTGAGGATTTCAAAATTTGGCAACATATAATAACCGGCTGTTGGAAGAACTGCTGTCACTCCAACCATTGTCAGCTCCCTGGAAACAGAAACCACGTCTGAAGAACTCAAGGACAAGGGTCATCATTTATTATATGGTTTGTTCCTATTGGTTTTCAGTCTTTAAGTAGGTCAACATTGCACAGAACTATCAAGACAATTTTACAACAAATCAGTTTTAATATATACTATTGCCAGAAAAAGTTAGCAAAGGGTTTGTCAAACAATACACGGTGTGTGGGGTGACCAACCTATGACAGTGGTTAGCAGCTGCGGCCAGGATTCTTGACGTGTGTTGGATATAATCGTCACATGCTTTACTGTCTCGGAACATCTAAAGATTCATGCAAGTAGAAAAAAAATATCGTGTAGTGCACTCAATAAATGGAAGGAGAAACGATATTGAAATCCAAAGTCAAGGTCAGTCCAACCGTTCTTCCACATATGCACAAATCTGATGAACACTGTCTACATATTTTTTAAGACATGTCTTCTTTGCAAGGCCGTCACATAACTTTTCTGTCCAAATGATCTTGAAAAAATAATTCCGGCGTCACCGAAAATTAATAGGATTCTTGGCAATGTCGAAGTTTATATGTGGCAAAAGTGTGAGGAACCTGGCTACAAGCGTTCAAGAAATGTTGTGCTGACACGATAACAGAGGCACATCCCGACGGTCTTGGAAAAATGAGTTCAAAGGTCAAAGGATAACAACAGATTTGTTCTATTCCCTTGGGACACGTGCTACAAGTGTGATGAAACATGCTTCAAGATTTCAGAAGATATTGTGTTTACAAGCTTATTACGGGATATATCTTACATGTAATTGACCCAATAACATTGCAAAAATAGACAGTCGCGCAAAATGGTAATGTTTCCTTACAATTTCAGAGTGTGCGTGTGATACAAGTCTGATAAACCTAACTGCAGCTACACACATTCAAGAGACCAAACTAGTTTGGTGCCACTACAAATTATTTAACATTACTATACCCAATGTATTTTGCTTTTTGTGTGATGACATGTTCTGAGGGATAGCGCGACTAACCTCTATAGCCGCGTGTTGCACTGGTGCAGGGGCGCAAGAATAGGTGTGACTGCCGGCACTCTTGACTGCGTCTCTCAAGGAACGTAACTCTGGTGGAAACATGTGGTAACCTAGCTGGAATGAGATCGAGATATACGACGTATCTTTAATATCTGACAAAGCTTTTTTGAAAGTTTTGCTAACTAGAGAAATGAGTTCCTTTTGACATTTGATAATGCAAAGGTGACCATTAAAATATATTTAATTCAAAATGAAATACGATTAATGGCATCCGGATGAGGAATGGTACCTTTCAGGAGGAGGAAATTAATAAGAAAGGCTTTTATACAAATGCAAAATGCTTTACTGACGTTAAGCTGTCGTTCAGAAACAAAAAGCAAAGAATGTGATAAGTATAATATGTTCTGCCCCGAATAAATGTAGTTTACTATCTGTAACTTTATTCATGTCGAAACTACACAATAATAAGCCCTGCGAATGAACGTAAAAATGTAGACCACTTTTCACAGTTTTGACAGACAGAAAAGACGCCCAAGTGGTAAAAACAGCATGTGATTGTATATAACATTAACTCACTTTAAACCTCTTTATTCAAATCGCAAGCAGATTATGACATCATTTTTGAAAGCAGGTTATAATCTCGATCCTTACCCGCCATCCGCCAGCACTTGCCCATTTGGATAATCCCGTAGATACGATCGTTCCTTCCGGATAAAACTGAAGGAAGAAAATTTAATGAATTACTAATACAGCAACGCTTTTTACAACCCAGAATAGCAGTTTTCACACTATCCGTTTCTTTTATTGCTATATGTCTTCTGTTAGTATTCCATATGATTATGTTTGATTTGTTGCTTGACTACACCTACGCACCAACCTTTCGTTGATATAAATTTTAAACTTGTTACAGAAAACTTTCAGTGATTATGTCAAAACCACTGGCAAACAAATTATGATAGGTTTATGTAAACAGCCAAATATTACAAAGCCACAAAGCACGTTAGTAATGAACCTACAAAATAACCTATATACCTATGGAATCAAGTAAGGTATGTCATAGGTCTGCTTTCTTCTATCCATAAGCCCATGTCGTCATTGCATGGCAGGGGCCTCAGTGACCAAGGGGAGTAACGCGCCAAAGCGGCGTTATGACCTCGTGCCTCCCACCAATGCGATCACTGTGAATTCGTCCAGCTCATGCTGGCTTTCTCTCCAGTCGTACGTGGGAAGGTCCGCCAGCAACCTGCGGATGGTCGTGGTGTTTCCTCACTCCATAATACTGGCCGCCATCATATAAGTGAAATATTCTTGAGTAGGGCGCTGGCGTGCGTAAAATAAATCAAATAAACAGATCATTGCATGGTGTTAAACATCATATATATTATATAAATCACTGTACCAGATAAGTTTAACTGTACCAGATCAGCTTGTATTAGACAACGCAAAACTCGGGTTACCTGAGCTAAGGATCTGTGATTGCCATCATAACGCAGTCTTCCATATATCTCATCAGACAGCACGATGATCTTGTGCCGGCGAAATGACTCGCTTCAAATATAAGAGACATACAAACTGTCACAAACTGTAGAACAAGATTCGTTTTACTTTGTTGGGTAACAGTGACACAAGTGAACGATCCAGATGAAGTTCAGAAACAACCAAAATGGAGACAGGTTGTTGACACTTAATCATGTAATTCTGTTCACACATACACACACACAAAACTGACAGAAAGCACTTTAAGAATTGAACCAGTTTGTAATACAGCACAGAGTGCCATTGTGTTATTTATTTTATTAATTTATGTATTTGATTGAGGTTTTACGCCGAACTCAAAAATATTTCGCTTATAAGACGGCGGCCAGCATTATGGTGAGAGGAAACCGGGCAGAGCCCGGGGGAAACCCACGGCCATCCGCAGGTTGCTGGAAGACCTTCCCACGTACTGCCGGAGAGGAAGCTCACAACGACCGCATTGGTGGGAGGCTTCTGGGTCATTGCGCTGCGCTAGCGCGCTAACCGACTGAACCACAGAGGCCCCATTGTGTTATTTAGTGTTGGTTGAAGAAACTAAACCATCCTTTTTTCAGATATTTAACTAACAGCCAGGCCTGCCACCACCCCAATAGTAACGCTGTGCTCCCCATAAACAATGATAACTATAAAGCCAACATAAAGTCATCCAGTAAACATGACGTAATTCCCAAAGAAGTTTTCCAGAGGTGTTCTAAAAATATTTTTAAATCACATCACATTGTCTCAGAGCTCTGTTGCATCTTGGGTAGTACGCAACCAAACTCCTATGTAAGTGTACGGGGCCAAGCAAAACAAATTGTTCAAGAAAAAATAGAAACTAAACCGCCAGATTCCCAACTAATGAGTTTTAGCTCTGTTTTGTATTCAACCGGTCGAATTTTTTTTAAGCTTGGCGGTGTGTCGGAGTGAACTTCGTAGGTACAGCTTTGTCTTCCATGGGGTCCTTTTCGTAGGTTCGTCTCCGCCTGACTGGGTGTCAGTATTGAATGTAGGACATATTCCTCCGCTGACCCCCCCCTCCCCCCAAATGCCACCTCCGCTGAACAATTTACCCCCTGGACAATCCACCCTGTATATACACGACTGAATGTTGCAATACTTTTTATATTGCAATAGCTCTATGCAACTCATAACTGACATGACCGAGTAAATATTAAATAAAACTACGTGTACACCTACTCTTTTATTACACATGGCTCCAACAATTTTCCAAAATGGAAAATTTGTATTGTTTTGCATGTGTATCTATATATTGTTTTGCATAGAAAGCTATATACAAGGCGATATGTTGAAACATGAGATAAATGCCAATAAAACATTAAAAAGTCATAATTTAATAAGTTCACTTATTATAATCAACAGGAGGGATTATTTCCCACTGCTCTCCTGGTTGAATTTAGTCAAAACTTTTCGAATGAAATGCTTTTCCTTGGCATTTCTGCTTGCCGTTTTATTTTCCGCTGACATGGTGAAGAAATCGAAGATTTTTGGATGTACTGGGCAGAATTGTAGGTGTGTTAATTTGTTCCCAATGGACCCGATACCTGTTCCTCAAGGAACTGCCCGTTTCTCCAGTGTAGTGTTTGTTGCAACCACAACATGTTATAACATCTATTAAATAGCTGGAAATACAGTGCATATTTGCATTAATTTAAAGTATTTGAATAATTTAAAGTAATAATATAATATATATTAAAGTAATATTAAGGTGTTGCTTTTATTTTCTCCCATTCATATCGAGGGCGATTGTTCGGGGGGAGGAATTGACAGAGGGGATTATCCGTAGGGGAGTGTCCATTCCCTGTCAGTATTAGCTGCCTGTGAACATCAGGGAACATCCCGAACACAGCAGGGTACTGGAACAGATTATAATTTATTGATATATGGATGACACACGCCTGTCCATC
The DNA here is from genome assembly GCA_016165875.1 of Acanthopleura granulata. Classification (NCBI taxonomy): domain Eukaryota; kingdom Metazoa; phylum Mollusca; class Polyplacophora; order Chitonida; family Chitonidae; genus Acanthopleura; species Acanthopleura granulata. The sequence goes on from JABBOT010000003.1 coordinate 22,895,109, forward strand.
ATCTAAGCATTGAAACAGGTTACCCGTTCCCAGTTCTACGTAATTCTATGAGTGGCCAATTGGCCCAAAATACTTCAATTTAACAATTAAAATAACCGCATATTCCGATTTATTGCTCCAATATATTTTATTTACCATATACCATTGAATCCTCACTTACAATTAAGAGTTGAGACGATATGACGTTGCATCCCAAAAAAGGTATCACGTTTTCAGGGCTAGTGACGACCAAATCCTTGAGGGTTTTGATAAATGTTCGATAACGCCTTGTTTCCAGAATTACATTCTATCTTCTCCTGTTTCAAAACTTCATTGAAGTTTTAAATATTATTCTGACATCTGTGGCTTACTTCTTTTCTTATATATACATGTAAATATATAGATGCAGACTTTATGCTTGCTTTCGCATTCACATTAAGACCATCGATTGATCAAAGGGCACATTAAATTCCTACACCTCAAGTAGAAATCAAATGTTTCTAGAAGGTAGTGAAGAACATACCTCAGTTTTTTCAGCTGCGCATCGCTATAAGATGTCCCCGCTAGAAAAGAAAAGCGCCGAATAACTTGTATAACGTATAATAAACCATTTTTTCAATCTAGATAAAAACAGAATGTTCATAAATAATTCTGCCTGAGGTTTGGACGACCAATTCATACTACAGTAAGGCAGCACTGTCCTAATACGCATGGGAAGTTCATACTTGCGAATACACTTATTTTACAGAAAACAAAATCTCGACTTAATATTATGTTTCTTCATCTGAAACTAGTCTTCAGTCATATTATGCAAATAAGATTGACTTACTAGGATTATCAGGATTGCAGAATATCATTAACTTCGGACCTGACCAAGGAATTTCGGAAATAGCCTGCAAGAAAATAAAGAGGAAATCAGAAGTGCATGTGCATGAAATATGAAAGTATAAATAACTCCATGTATAATATCACGCAGCAATTCCCCAGAAACTACCAGTTAGTTATTATCATTACACAGTATCAGTGTACCTTTTCTAGTACTTCCGGTGTAAGCCGCCATTCATCTGCCATTTTGGTCTCCACAAGATAGGACCGCCTACCGGACAGTTTGGTCTGCGGCATGTACGTGGTCCACGCTGGGGAAGTAATTAGGATGTCTACAACATCAAAACTGTAACTGTAACCATGTCAGGACTGTAAACAATGATTTTTTCATCATTATTAACATATTTGCTTGCTACACATAAGGGCACATTTCAGAAAATATGTGGGGTTTTGTTATAGGATGTCGAAGCAGTGAAGTGGATAATACAAGGCAAAAGCAGTGACGAGCCTGGCACTTATTCCATTGGAGGGAGTATTACAGCATTGATCACTGCATCACCAAAGATAAATCACTTGGTTCCATGCCACTCCAATGGTCGTGACTGGATTATTCCAGTCGGTTAGGTTTATCAATTCTTTAATTGCAAGTGTTAAATTGACCGAGTCTTCTGCTTATGGCTTAATTACAGCCTAGAAATAGATGCGTTTAGTTGTACAACGGATCTGGATCAAATGAAAATATTTACCTCCACCAAACACTGTCATGAGCAAGTAGATGAGTTGCTTACTGCCAGCACTGACCACAATATCCTCAGGGTTGATAGTAAGTCCATCATAATGGAGGTGAAAATTAGATATTCTTTGGCGTAATTCCAATAATCCTTGATAAAATAAGAGAAATGTTGAGATGTGGCTATCAAATACCAACAGGCACTTCTTAGTTGCTCAGGCAAACTGATCTATAAAGGTGAAGCGGTAAGGCTGAGAACTAGCCCATAGCTAAAACCTGTTTTTTGCTTTGTTTTATTTACATTGTTTGATATCTACAATTTCTAAACACATAAAAAGTGAGTTTCTGTATGTGATTGTGATATCAGTTTTAGTATCGTTATACATTTTTTGGCTAACTGAAAATGTTTCCAATGTTTATTTAGGTCAATTATGCAGTTTTGCATGCCTTTAAGACCTGGTTTATAGGCGAAAGAAGTCGTAGCCCAGAACTATATCGTAATACGACAGTAACTTGTCTTTTGATTTGTACACTCCTTCATTTTACCATGATATGGACGAAATAAGTATCAGTGTTTTACATGAGTAGGAACTATTTCATTGTAATAAATAGCGGGGTAAAAAGCAGTGCGGAATGCCTGGCTGGTGTATAATGATACTGCCTACCAATAACTAGAGTGTATAGTAAACAGCACTGATGTGGCTTTCTGTTAGAATAACTCATCCTGACCCAGATTGAGGTTGTGGTTCGCCATGATTACCCTCTTGCCCTTGGATAAATACCCATCATACATGCCTAGTCGTTTGACAAGGTGAATGTACCGATATTCACGAGAGCCGTCGTCTTTATAGCAAATGCAGGGAATGATATTTAAGGGAGTGTCAATTGCACCAGAATCTAAAAGTTTCCAACACTCATCTGTTTCAGTTATAATTATTTCTTACACAGAAATACCATAATTGTTTTCCTGATCAAGCCAAACAGTTCTCCAAAAGGCCAATTTCTGAGTCGAGATATTCTCGCAAAACAGTTTTAACTTTCTCTCCATCTTCAGTTCAAATGAATTTGAGTTTTGTTGCCTCAACAATATAAATATTTAACACACAAAACGCTTATTAAGGTTCATGTTTCTTGTGTGTAATGTTGTCTTTGTATATTCCTATGATAACGTACTTTTTCACATTGAAAACTTTCCATGATATGTCTACATGTTAATTTAAAGAACATAAGTACAGTCATAAATAATGAACTGATCGTTTGAACTATATAGTTTACCATCTTTTATTATAACTACAAAATGTGAAAGTGAAAGAAGAAACAGATTTGCTGTTGAAATTAGTTGCTTATCCCCAAAAAGGTAAAATGAACAGCAAGATCTGTGATGAACCATATCCAGGTTTTTGTTTTCCAACAAACAATGCTTTCAGTGGATGATGAAAGCAGTAGCAATTTCAGTCCCTAAGAGGGAAGAAAACGACTGATAACACAATAAGTACATTTTTCTGCTTAATTCGGGAATTCATGTCAAGAGACGAATAATTCTCTGCATGTTTACATGTGGTCTTGTGATAAGCGAACCTGCTTGTGCATCGAGACTCTTACAGATGTGATACTTTGGCGATAACCAAAAGGGGAATCATCTGATGATTTATGCGACTGAGTTTTCACCTTTAACAATTGTACATTTAACGTTTACGGTTAATGCATTACCTTTAACCCTAAACCGATGTTTTTCATATTGTGTCAAGGTTTTTACCTTTAGCGTAATTTCTTTTCTTTTCTTGTTGTTTTTTTTTTGTTGTTTTTTTTTTTTTTTTTGTTTGCATATGTGAAGCACATATCCCTGTACCTGGCATTAGTCCACTCGTAATCTCAGTAGTCTAGGGATAGTGACCATCACACACCATGCAGGGGAGTTCAAGTCGGTCGACCGACTATGCCTTACACCTTTTTAGCAAATGTTTGGCTATATACCGTATACAGACGTACAACATCGCTCAAACTAGTACATATACCTTCCTTCACAAGTAGATCAGGTAACAAGCCTAAGTGCTCGGCTTACGTAAAGTGATACTATCTTTATGTAGTATTTCACTTAAGATCTGTCGGGAAAGAATCAGCGTTGGACTACCGACCAAGGCAATTTAAAGTATTGCGCAACCGGGCCCTTGTGAATACTATGCTCGGCTTGAAGACAGATACTATCAACCTACCGTTGACCGGGAGGTAATCGTTGACCCCTGCAAACCGTTTCAGAGCCTCTGTGGCTGTGGAAATCGTCGGGAAGGGGGACTGGCCGAATGCCAGGTGATGGATAGTCCCGCCTTCAGATATCCGCTCACGTATGATCTCATTCAGCTGCAAATTACTTGCCAGTTTATACTCGCGCAAATCCGAACGTAGCAGATCCATTGCTGTTGAATGTCTGGAGGTGCCCTGGCTGTTAAATCAACAATCTATCTCCACAGCCGTGTACCCAGCTAAACCTGCTTGTAAACCCTGCGGCTCGCTGTCCACCTATAAATGACCTTTATCGTGCCCACCCACTTCACCTCTATAGCCGACATACAAGATCACATACTTGACCTTCTAGATCATCATCATAAGCTATTCAGTTATATTACAGCACTGAAAATACGACACAGTACACTGCACTGAAGACACTGCCGGGGCGATGGAGATGCGCTAAGGTGCACAAGATCGTTCTGAAAACATTCTACACACTGCAGCTAACTACACTGTCAAAATTGTTGGGTCACCCTGACATATTTTCAGGTTCGCAGGCAAACTAACCCTGAAGTATATGTATGTATACATGCCTGGGTTTTACGTCGTATTCAACAGGTTTCCAGCCATATGACTAGGAGGAATCCCTACAATGTAGATATGCTGTGTCTTTTTGTGGCAGTGCGAGTCCATGCCGCCAAAGCGCTGCCTCCACTAGAGCATCATGTCGAAGACACCGGACAAGACACCCTACCCAATCACATTATACTGACACCGGGCAGACCAGTTCTGCTTTCTAGCCCTAACCTCTCAGTGCCGATCTCCAATCGAGGCAGCAGCAAGTACCATTTTAAGTCTTATGCATGACCCCTGATATTATAGGATTGGACAATTTAGTAGTCACAAATTGCTCCCGCGTATAATAAGAGGACATGGGCATGAGCTGATTATACCACAGGTAACTTTTCGTTCATTTCTGAAACAACAGTACAACATATGCAGTTAATTGGAAATTGATGAGATGACAGACGACCAGCTGGAGATCTGATGAGCGATGACGAGACAATTTTAACAGACTTACACACTGATGAAACACTACAGCAGAATGGATACTCATCAGATGCTAGGGTTTCGGGTTTCTTCAACCCATAAACGTAACCGCAGTTGTATGAATGTATTTTGTTTCTACATCAACCATCCTCCATAAAATATGAAATAAAAAAGAAACAAAAATGAAGATAAAGTGATTGACCATTTCGGTGACATGCAAGTTTATAGGCCTATTCGCAAACTTTTACAATTAAGACGCGGTGGATGTAATCTGCAAAAAGTAATTTACCCTAATTTTGAAACATTTTCAACCACATCTGCAACCAGTATATTGGAATATTCTGAGAGAACTATGAGGTGTAGACAAATAACCATTTTAGAGTCATTTTCATAATCATTGTATGCATAAATCCCACTGAAAAAAGTGCTTTTTGGTTGAATAGGCTGAAGATTTTCAGCACCGGTAACTGAAGTAATTCTTGGAAATGTGTCTGCTATGTACAGGGTTAGATTAGATTTTGAGCACAGGTTTATAGCCTTCCATTAGTGCGCTACGAGTGGCATTTGACCTAAACATCTTATCGCCTGTATGCTTTAGTCTGCATGTAATTGAAAGTTGTCTTTGCACAGTTACGTAAGGTAGAAACAGGGGAGATAACTCTGTAAGACATCTGGAAATTCATTGTCGTACATGACTGAGAGTTCCAACTTTCGGCACAACTAAATTTGTGTGCGTTTACTTTTTGTTTGCAAAGGTTTCTTGGCCACGAGTGAAAGTTTTCGCACAAATTTGATTTGGTGGTTGATTGGACACGATGAGCGTCATGTAAAGCACGTCAGAAATTCTGGACAATTGTAAATTTCAAACGGTTGTATAGTTTATGTCCCATTAGATTGCAATCTACGTTCTCAAAATGCCACCAAAAGCCTTGTCGAAGCAGAGGAGGATTGCTCTAATGGGATTCCGTAGTGTTGGTAAGCATGTTTACTTATACTTAGGTCTAGCAGATGACGCCCTTGTATATCTGAACAATTTATATGCTTGTTCCTATTCCTCAGGCCACTTCTCTGAAAATATAAGCCTGGTGACTTGAATAAATACTGTTAACACATGTCCACTTTAGATTTGAAATCCATATGGGTTATCTTCATCCTTGACGATTGGGCTTCGTGTGTAATTGCTGACACAGGCACGCTAGAAATTTGTAGCATACCATGCGAGTAAGGTGGGTACGGAAAAGAACTTTCTGTATAAACATCTAGTCCATCTAGATGGACTTGATGTATTATTGAAATTCTGTCATTCATCATAAAGCTGATGAATGTCAGAATTTTAAAATGATGTGTCTAGATTGACTAGATAATCATCATGTTTTACTTTCCCTTTAAGATTTACTTCATTGGCTGGGTGGTTAGATGGTCTACCAACTTGTAACTTATAAGACATACAGTGATTTTTGCTCATTTTAGAGTACTAGAATCCGAGCACTCTTCCCTGAACCTCCTTGCTAACCAAGCTAACGTGGCTAGTTGTAGTCAGGGATCCGATCTTTTCCAGTGGCTTCATGCATGACATCACTACATATACCTCACGTGAGCAATATCTACTTTCACAGTGAACATCGCAGAAGATGTTCAGTAGCACACGTGAATTTAGTGACATCATACATGTACATGAAACTACTGGAAAAGAATGGCTTGCGCTGTAGTCAGAGGGAACTGAATGTACTGCAATCAGTATCCAACACTTTGGCTTAATGAACATATCCAGAGATTCAGCCAAGTCCTTCAGCAGGAATCTTTTTCAAGTGGTAGTTGTGGGGAGTTGAGAAACCCAGTCTCCAAAAATTGATCTTCCTGATCGCCTTGTATGAGTGAATTAATGTCTTCACACTGTTTTTCTTTCTTTCTCGTGTTAAGCCTAGCTTATGTTGCATAGTGATAAGACAGAATTAAAGGCAACTGAGCACAATGGGAGCTAACGTCACATACGTTTGTACGCATTGGCAACTGGGCAAAAGTAACTGGAACTAGTTGATCACAGTGTAAGAGGGTTCATGTCACTACGCACAGTTCTAGTCAGTAGCCAGTTTGGACCACATGACTGCTGTGTGACTGGGAAATGGCACGCTAAAAGTCCCTATCAGCCATACATGCTGTCCAGTTGATTACAGTCTATGTTGCTGTGACTCAGTCACAGGAGGGCTCATGTTGCCTATGTCAAATCAGAACTGATTGGAACTAGTTCTTTACTGAGCACGTAAATTGGAACATGCTCTGCTGTCAAAAACTGATTGTAACGAGTTGCCCACAGACACAGTTGCCCAGTTGCAACTGATTGATACACACCGGCTGGTTCTTGAAACAAGTTCTGACTTAAGCTAGGCTTTAAGGAATTCATTAGCAGGGTGTAGCTCAGTGAGTGGGGTCTCTCCTAACCATAAGACACAGAAGGTGCAGGTTCAATCCTGTCTCTTGAAAGGAAAGTTTTAGGTTCTCCTACTTGCGCCATGTTTAAGGACCATTTGTATGGCTGTTTGTGCATTAAGATTACTTTTCATGAAGACCACATTTCTCTCATTAATAATGTATGCTTATCTGGCAAGATTTGTCAGTTACCTCGCAAAGGTTGGTGGTTTACCCCAGGCATTCTGATGCGCTCCACAGTTCCACCCATTGAGCTGACCACCATCACATGAGAAACGTCTTAAGTATGGCATTAATCAAAGATAATTGAGCTGGTGTAATGAATAAACTTGGATGGTTCCTTTGTGTTGTTGTAGGTAAATCTTCACTGACCATCCAGTTTGTTGAGAACCAGTTTGTGGACTCCTATGATCCAACCATAGAGAATAGTGAGTAAATGCGGTGTAGTTATTTCATATTATTAAGTGGATTTATAATAAACATATAGATGCTAAATGATAAAAGATTATTAAAGATTTACGGATAACTGATGTTTCAGTACCGATGTGGTGTGGAAGGATGGTAAATGCATATGTACGTCAGGCTGGATCCCTAAAGGTATTGTTTACATCAGACATGGTTAATGCTGAATGAGATACCATGTTGTCCTACACGGTAACACATTGCTCTGTAATGAATGATGAAAGGAAAATATGTGAGTTGCTATTTATTTATTCTGTTTCATTTGTTTTAGCTTTTAACAAAACAATGAAGATGAAAGGTCAAGAATACTCCCTTCAGCTGGTAGATACAGCTGGTCAGGTAACTGCAATAATGGCATTATCATGTATACACAATTTGCATGAAGCTTTGCTTTTGCTTCAGCCAGTTGTCAGTTTACTGATGAAGTCACAGTCTCAAACACAACTCTTTCTGGTTTGGCTGTAGCTTTAAGTCAGTTTGACTCAAAAGCACATGTTGAATTATGGTAGTTTACTCCACCCAGGTATATGTATACATGTATACACGTCATATTCTTGAATACCATCAAGAAACACGAATAAAATTAATTAATGTGGATATTTGGTGTGCCAAGTCACAGTGGTATATGATGTGCCGGATCACAGTGGTATATGGTGTGCCAGATCAGAGTGGTGTATGGTTTGCCAGATCTCAGTGGTATATGGTGTGCTGGGTCACAATGGCATATGGTGTGCCGGATCACTTGGATACATGAACTTAATTCCATATAAAGCCATCTGCCAGCAACCAGTGGATTGTTGTGGGCTCCCCTGCCCATTTTAATCCAACCATAATGCTGGCCATTCTGTTATAAGTGAAACTTATAGTAGATAAATACATGTATATTTAACTTGTTCCTTGTTTAATAATAAATATGAAAGGGAGGACAGTTAATTTAGATGAAGAATGTTTATGCAATGAGTGTAATACTGAAGCTATGTTTATGTTTTTTGTATGTTTTAGGATGAATATTCCTTGTTACCTCAGTCCTATTTTATGAACATAGATGGTTATGTTTTAGTCTACTCTGTCAACTCTCAAAAAAGGTAAGGTCTGTTTTCGTTATGAATACTACACAGTACATGTAGGAAAAAAACCCATTCAGTCACAATTGTCATATCTTGCTAAGTAGGCATCCACTCTGTCCTGGCAGCACACCTCTTGAAATCAGTCGGATTATTATTATTATTCCTTGTCAGACCATAAAAATTGCAATATCTGGAAAACTGCTATAGGTAAGAAACAAAACTTTGCAGTTTTGATAACGGACAAATGGAGCAACTTTTAACGTTTTGTGATCTTTGGCTAGTGACATGATTTAGCAGCAATTTTGAATTTTGTTGTTAAGCTTAAAAACAGTTCTTTTCCAAAACAATCTCTGAATGAAATTTCATCTGCTGTGTCTTGGTGGGTTGCTCTACTGATATTATAAAAAACTTTGAGGTTGGTGTGCAAATTAGGCTATACTTGACTGCTAAAGTTAGGTCCAAAATAGGTCAAGTTTAAAAGTTGCTGTCTGGTGCCCCTCGAGGGCAGGATTATAAATATGCAAGAATTATTTTCATATGTTGTATAGTTTTAAAGTTAAAAAAAAGACACAAAATGTTTCAAAACCCTCCCAATTGAATAACACCGGAGCTTCGTGCAAAATGATATGAAATCGTCACAAAGAGAAAGCCTTGTTTCGATATTCCCAGTGTGTATCAGAAGGGTGGAAATTCTTTGAAGCTTGAATCTCTCCAGCCGGTGTCTTGAAAGTACCCCTAAACCTTAGGACAATGTATTCTTTCTTGTCTTTCGATATGGGCTTTGAGCTGAAGATCAAAGCTGTATTTTGTGTGTGCTTGCCTAAAATAAAGTACTTATGTACTTGATTATGTATATGATACTTGGCAGTTTAAGGTTCAAATCCAGTTAATTTATTTTCAGTTTTGTTATGCTTTTTCTCTGCTTTTCCAGCTTTTGTTAATACTATTACAGTTTGAGCATGCATAGCATGCCGAACTCCAGGATTGCTGTCCCGGACAGGTATATTTATTCTCGGGTTGACGTATGAAATCAATTAATTACTGCAGTTTACTGCAGAAACAGGAGTAAACCTTTCAACAGTGTAACCCTGCTGTCTTGTTAGAGGCTATAATCAAAAGATCAAAGCTTTCTTGTCTCCAAGCTGGTCAGTTGTACTAGGCCGATCGTATGCAATGCATAACAGTCTTGGGTTCAAATCAAGCATATTTTTTTCAGTTTCAATTTTAATTTTTTTTTTCTTCATTTCATTGCCATGAAGTTTACTTCAGACAACCAGAAATGGTAATTACATGAAAGCGTGGACCGTGGCAATGCTCTTGGATAAAAGCTTTAATTTTTTATTTAAAATCTAGTGTAATTGTCAGTATTGATAGAAGTGCACAGTCTTTCAAATTTGTCTGATGAGACACTGCTACATTATTAGGAGGCTGTTGTAGTGTGAGATATCATCCTGTTGGGTTGCTGGTGCACGTTGGCATTAGCCTGTAATGTATATAGTGCTTGTAGTTCTAGGTGCAAACATGCTACGAAATCCTACGCCTTTTACTGAAATATTTCGAGTTTCATGTATAAGTGTGTGTGTGTAACAACAAATTCATGGAAAAGATGGTAGGACACATATTTACCTCTGAAATGAATTACATTTTGCATTTTGGGAGTGGTATTATGTATATAGAAGATGTACAATTGGTGACGTCATATATCTGATTTATTGAACAAGTTGTGTGATTGTCATCTTTCTCTGGTGAGGAACAAATGGAAATTACATCACAAGTGTAATAAATTTAATATAGTGGGTCATGAATTGCACATCCTATTAATACCATAATTCAGTTTGAATGGTTTAATGCAGTTGAAAGATGACACAAGGATGTGAATTAGATGTGCACTGATATCCATGTCTCTGAAACGGACTGAACCACACATTCCATCTAACACAGTTCCTGAAAACATTGATGGAATCTTTGGTTTCCCTGAACAGAAAACACAACACGGTTCCTTATTGCGTGATAATAAGGTTACCATTAACACTTGATCTAAAAATTCAGACCCAAATCTAGGTCACCATCTACAACAGCTGATGTCACACGCTGACTTGCCTCCTGTGGTGCGAGGAGCAGTGATTTCAAAACCCAACTGAACAAAATGTAAACACGAAAAAGTTCACAACAGCACTTACCCAACTAGGAAACCGCAGTCGTGGTACAGTTAGTGATAGCTGCTTTTATTATTTTTACGACAAGAGTCAATCGCAGTAAAAGTATTCTGGAGGCCAATTGTGCCTCTTCATTGGACAAATTAATCCGTGAAAGTTTAAGTTACCAGTCAAAACTTTGGTTCATTGATGTAATGCACAGTATATCAAAATCAACATTACTGTTGTTATATCTTTGTCACAAGCGAATTATAAGAAAAATATATATTGCTTATATTTTCTTTCCATGAGTCTATATCTGTTGTCATCTTTTGTTTCAGTTTTGATGTAGTTCATGCTATTTATGACAAGATAGTGGACATGAAAGGGAATACACAGTGAGTTTGTTTTCTCTCTTTCTAAATGGCATACTAAGTAGAAGCACAGTGTGCAGGATATCTCTGTATATATTAATGACCAGTTATACCCAGGTTAAAGACTGAGAAAACCTTTTAGCACAATTATGACACTAGGTTATTTCCAACTTCCTAAGGCTTTGTTAAACAGGTGATGTTGCTCTGTGCTTTATTTTTCAGAGTTCCACTTGTGCTCGTAGGTAACAAGACAGACCTCAGAATGGAAAGGTAAGATGATTATCAGCTTTATCCGAACTGTTCCATGAGTTTCTGTGGGAATCTACATTCCTGGGTGTATTTAGGAAATTACATAAGGACATCATATATATACATATGTATTTTTTACATGCAAGTTGCTTAATGTTTACACATTTAGGGAAAACTGCATCTCAACACTAACATTGGTATCTAGTGAGTTAGCAGGCTTGGTCTAATTCAGCCTTTTAATCTGAGCGTTCCTTTGTGTCTTGTAATTTGGACGAAAGTAGAGAAATTGTGGAACTACATCTAATATAAGGCTGAACATGCAACCTGATACGATAGTGGCTAAGTAGGAAATAGTACTTGACGCACTTTCAACATCAAAGATTCGATCCAATTTGAGTGCCCATTAAGGGTAGGGAAAATTGTCTGCATGTGACCTTGACTTGTAAACCTTGTTTTTACTTTACAGGGTTGTTAGTCTTGAAGATGGCAAGAAGCTAGCAGACACGTGGAAGGCATCATTTCTTGAAGCTTCTGCTAAAGAAAATCATGTAAGACACTTTGACGACTCAGCAGCTGAAACGAAAGCCATAACTTTGAATCCCTTACCAACATGTACCTTTTCCTGTGTCTTACCACTGTAGTCCTCGGAACAAATTTATCACATCTAGATGTTTGTGTCTATTATAAAGTTCAAAGCACAAGATTTGAAGAAGTATATTTGTTATTGTGATTGTAACAGGGGAATGATCTAATGCCGATATTACTGAAATCTTTTATGTACAAAACTTTTACATGCATATCCATACTGTAGTACAGACTACTTGGAGTGAAGGCTCATGTCTGATGGTTGTCATTCCGTTGTCTTTACAGAGTGTTACAGAAATCTTTCACCAGATTTTGCTGGCTATAGAAAAATCCGAAGGCACTGTGCCAGAGAAGAGTGGCTGTGTGCTGTCCTGAACGGGAGAGCTGTAGTCGAGGTGTCATCATTACTTCTGCACCCTGCATGTGTATCTATTCCCCTGACCCAGTACAGTGACATAGTACTGACGCCCATTCACAAGTCACTGTGCAGCCACATACATTGATGATCACAACTTTTTACGTGAACTCTGCACCATATCACTGATATTGCACAATGACCCTGGACAAGGAAGAGACCCTGGAAGAGAGTTTGAGCATATAATGGTGACTGCTGCAGATTTCACAGCTAATTGGAGGTGCTACAAAAATTATCTGGGACGTGATCAGTCATCATGATATAATGTGTGTGAGGAATGCTTGTGAGCTGGTTGGTAGAGGTTAGTGCTGCCTTTCTGCCAGCAGCATTTGTTAGCAATCATGTGTGTTTGTCCTGTATGTGACAAATATCCAGATGTCCTTGTCTTCATCCCTCATCAATTGTCTCAGATCATGGGTATGGGCTTGAAAGATCTGTTTGTTCAGGACAGTTTTTAGTTAGTTGTGTTTATGTCCTGCTAGATTTCCCTCACAGATTGTTGTGAAGAAGATATTCCCCATCTTCAGTTACAGGAGTGACTTACATCAAGGCCTGATCACGATGAAATGATGGTGGACCAGCTGCTTTTAGATCTGTGGTTAATGGATTGAGTGGCTTGTTTCACACAGTTGTGAACAGTGACAGTCAGATTTACAAAAATTCCTTGAAAACCGATATCAAACATCAAGAAATTAGTATTTGCTGATTGCTTTTTTGTACATGGCATCGAAACTTGTCGGATTTTTAAGCATTACAAAACATTTTTAAGAATGTCTGTTGTTCCTTGCCAATGTCTTTGTGGGCCTTGTGGCATCAAATGCTATATACACACCAGTGTAAATATTTGTTGCCATGACTAATGCACAAGTTCAGTGTTAAGACTCCATCTCTGTTTAGTCATGTCATATCAATCCAGCCACTCCATTATCCCTGGGTTTGACTGTCAGTATATTACACGCCCTCTTAGACCAATGTACATGTAGTCAAAGAAATCTAACTTGAAAGAAGTTAGAATGAATAAGATGTAGATTTTAGCCCACCATCAATCTGACTTTGGGTTTGGAATTATGTTGTTTGTTTCTTCCTTTTTTTTGTTGTTGTTGTTTTTGTCGAATGAATAAATTTTGTGGCTTGTATATGAAATTGAGCATGAATTCATTAACTATTGTAGCATCTTGTCGAGTGTCAACGTCAGTTGTAGTTTAGTGTGGGTGTTTATTCTCCTTGGCTGTGAATGTACATGTCTAATCAGCCTAACTGTACAGTTAGTACTGCAGTGAATGTCAAATCAGTCTAACTGTACAGTTTAGTACTCTTGTGAATGTTTAATCAGCCTGAGCCTATGCAGATTAGTACTGCTGTGAATGTCTAATCAGCCTGAGTGTACAGTTTAGTAAGGCAGTGAATTTCTAATTGGCATAACTGTACAGTTTAGTACTGCTGTGAATGTCTGATCAGCCTAACTGTACAGTTTGGTATTGCTGTGAATGTCTAATCAACCTTGTCGTAGAGTGTAGTACTTCGTCTTGAGTTTCACAATGTGAAAACCCATCCTTGTTAACTTGGGTGCAGGGCTGTATGTAGAACACAGGTGTTACTGTATAAATAATGTACAGTGTAATAGCTTCTTTACAGGACGTAAAGTTAAACTACATTGTAGATCATTTCAAGAAAACCTGCTCTTATTTCCTCTTTCATCATTCATGTTGATAAATGCTTTATATCTGCATCTTGGCAATGTTTGTTATATTTGTGTAACTGTTAATACATATGCATTATGTCTTTATCTGTCTTGACCTTTAAGATTTTTATATGCTATGATGTTCCATTATCAGATATGAAATGCCTACTTCTATTTTACACAGTCTGTTGTGAAGTTCTACAATGGTCATGCTATTCAGGAGGACCTTATGGGGATCAGATCAGTCAGTCACCTCCTGACTGAGCAGCTGGTTTTCTTGCTTTAGGTTGCGACGTATATGCAGGCCAAGGGTAGTAGTTTTTCTCAAGGCTCTGCTTAGTTTTGTTCACTTACTTGTAGGAACCTGACTGCCATGGTATAGTTTTATTTCTGTGCGTAATATTATACCCAAATCAGGTAAATAAATTCTGGCTTGTATAGAATTTTATTCAGCTGTCTAATCACTATTAATGGTACATTGAATATTGTTCTTGTAGGGAGGTACCCAAAGACCTTGGGAGTGTGGCTGAGTTTTCTGATTTGAAAAGGTGTTGAAAGACTTCTGTGACAGAAATGTAATCACCTATGATTTTTTGTGGAAACAGTTGGTTCGAGGCTTTATTAGGATATATACTGAATTTCCTTGTAGTGATGGTTAAAGGAGAGCATGCTATTTCAATATTAAGGATGGTGAAGAGGGAAAGAGTTATCATACTGATATCACATCCATGCAACCAGTACATGCTTGTGACATGTTGAGAGTTAACAGGAATTAGATGGTGTTGGCAGTTGGCACAGAGTGTGAGAATGAAAGATGAAGAGCATAATAGCCTGTGAAATGCTGTGTGGAAATTTTGGACTGGACCAGTGACTGCTTGGGGTTAGCAAGAAATGACAAAATTTGACTGTGTCAAGTCGATGTTGTTAAGCGTTTATCTGGGAGTTTTATCAGTTTGGTCAAATTTCAAGCATGTATCCACAACACAAAGGGATAAGACTTTAGGTAAGATGAATAAAAGTTGGAATTATCATTCACATATGCCTCTATTGTAATTGGCAGCTTATCTGCAGCTTATCTGGTGGAGCAGAGGGATTGGGCTGCCCATGTGTAACAGCCTACTCTAGATTTAGGATATTACCAACATAATATCACTTTGGTTTACATTATTGTTCTGATCCAGTTAAACTTTATAAACTTCCTTTATGTTGGCTTCTATGGGAAAATAAATACGTACAACCCACATAGAACTGAGACAATTATAATGTACATGAGCATGTATCAGTGTGTGAGGTACATTTGTTTTGTATGGTTGTAGGTGATAGTCACTGTAATTGCTAATACATGTATACCAGGTCTGCTATCCAGGGTGTAGGCCACAACAGTCAGGAACAGAAAAGTAATGTTTTAGAACAAAATCATGTTTTCGCCTAGAGTATCAGTAACATTAAAGATCAGATCTGGGGATCTCCTAACCAGATGTTAAACCAGCTAAATTCATCTAAATGTGTTAACACTGAGCTACCAATTTTAACCAACACCCAAATTATACGCGATAATTAGATAATTCCTTATTGTATCATGGTACAAGATCAGTTCTTCATTCTGTTAACATAGAACATTGCCAAGTTACTGTATTCAACCTAAAATTTCGTGTAAGACCTAGTTTTTTAATCCCCTGACACCTTACTCTGAGTTCAATTGATCCTATAGTAGGGTGATATCCTATGGGAATAATCTAAGTGTCAGCGACAAAGTTATGTTGCAAGACCTTTGTTTACTTCTAAAAACTACTTTTTAGGGACAGTCTCTTATGTCAAATACAGTAGGTTGGGAATAGACTACCAGCCGTCACCTTCGCTTTGTGTGTTGTGCGTGTGTCTGTGCATATAGGTGAGACTGATAGCATGGTGGTAGTATGGACGAAGTGTTACTGGCTAGATCATCTACATGGTGAATCTTAATTCAGGACTAATAAAGGTAATTGGTTTTGAGAGTTTTGAAAATTGTTCACCAGCTATCTTCTTAGAAATGGTACCAGAAAGCATTGTTAATAACTGGGCTTCTTTCTGTGTAAATAGGATGCATATCTTTGTTAGGTTTGGCAGATGTACATCATGTAATGAGAGATGGTAGATCCCTTATTTAAACAGGACTCTTGGTGTGGAATAAAACTTCTCTGTCATTATCCATTTAAACATGTATTTTCCTTTTCTTGGGTCAGTATTGCCATGATTGTTCTTTGGCAGAAATATTGTTAATACGAGAACACCTGTCATCAGTGGTTCTGTCGGGAAATCTGATCAATGGATTCATTAAGGTGAGTACAAGCAGCTGGAAGAATCCAGTGTTAATGCGAAAAGATGAAGGTTTTTGCAATGACCACACATTTGTTCTTCCACAATTTCTTACCAGGCAACTGCCTTGGTGACGTAGTGGGTAGAGTGTCCGTGTCCGGGAGATCTGGGATCAATCCCAGGTGGAGTCATACCAATGACTTTGAAAATGGTACTTGTTGCTGTCTTGGCACTCAGCATGAAGAGGTTAGAGCAAGGAGACAGGACTGGTTGGCTAAGTGCCAGTATTATGTGACCAGGTGGGGTGTCGTGTCTGGTGTCTTGGGAATGACGACATGGACTTACACTGCCATAAGAAGACGCAGTATACACATCTATATTCTGAGAACTCCTTGGCATGATGTAACAGAAAATTCTTGTGTACAAAGTAAAATTCAAGCATACCTACATGTATATTACCAGTGCTGAATGTCATGCAAGCTGAACATTCATGATTCTTTCCTAGACTAGGATGTTACGGCCATTAATGTAGACACTTTCACAGAAAGTCTGTTTTCTAGAGGAAACTTTCGGTTCTCCTCAAAGCTGGCTAAGTTTAATGATAGACATGCTCAGAATGTAACACAGACCCCATATAACTGAATGATTTTTATTGTGATTCATTAAAATTTCACTGTATAGGTTGATCCAGTCACAGGCTAAACAATTTTAATAGCTGTACATGTAGCTACTGTTTGACATTTATCTATGAGTCTCCAATCTGATTCATCATACAACTCATGTAACAGGCAGGAATAGCCATCATCCCTTGGCAGGTACTGGATTATTCTCAGGACAAAGCCCTCATCCTGTGGCAGATACTGGATTATTCTCAGGACAAAGCCATCATCCTGTGGCAGGTACTGGATTATTCTCAGGACAAAGCCATCATCCCTTGGCAGATACTGGATTATTCTCAGGACAAAGCCATCATCCCTTGGCAGATACTGGGTTATTCTCAGGACAAAGCCATCATCCTGTGGCAGGTACTGGATTATTCTCAGGACAAAGCCATCATCCCTTGGCAGATACTGGGTTATTCTCAGGACAAAGCCATCATCCCTTGGCAGGTACTGGATTATTCTCAGGACAAAGCCATCATCCCTTGGCAGATACTGGGTTATTCTCAGGACAAAGCCATCATCCCTTGGCAGGTACTGGGTTATTCTCAGGACAAAGCCATCATCCCTTGGCAGATACTGGGTTATTCTCAGGACAAAGCCATCATCCCTTGGCAGATACTGGATTATTCTCAGGACAAAGCCATCATCCCTTGGCAGGTACTGGATTATTCTCAGGACAAAGCCATCATCCCTTGGCAGATACTGGGTTATTCTCAGGACAAAGCCATCATCCTGTGCCAGATACTGGGTTATTCTCAGGACAAAGCCATCATCCCTTGGCAGATACTGGGTTATTCTCAGGACAAAGCCATTATCCCTTGCCAGATACTGGGTTATTCTCAGGACAAAGCCATTATCCCTTGGCAGATACTGGGTTATTCTCAGGACAAAGCCATCATCCCTTGGCAGGTACTGGGTTATTCTCAGGACAAAGCCATTATCCCTTGCCAGATACTGGGTTATTCTCAGGACAAAGCCCTCATCCTGTGGCAGATACTGGGTTATTCTCAGGACAAAGCCATCATCCTGTGGCAGATACTGGGTTATTCTCAGGACAAAGCCATCATCCTGTGGCAGATACTGGGTTATTCTCAGGACAAAGCCATTATCCCTTGCCAGATACTGGGTTATTCTCAGGACAAAGCCCTCATCCTGTGGCAGATACTGGGTTATTCTCAGG